>JABTTQ020002416.1:0-461753 GCA_016081115.2 Rehmannia glutinosa
TACGTATTGCTGGTTGTCTGAAATTCCTCCTCTTTCATATTGCATGTTAACCATAAACTACATAGCACAGACTCAATCTCCGTTATAGAAATTGTGAAGCTGAGTCATGATGTTTGCTTAGACCTCTTGTAATCTTTTTGATGTCACCATGTGGCAATAATGATAGACAAATCACAAATTGGCAGCTTGTTTGTAAAATTAACCATACATTTGTTTTTAGCTTGACTAAGCAAGAGAGCCAAGGGCCCAAGAGCTTATTCTTCCTTGTCTATGGAAT
Source organism: Rehmannia glutinosa (assembly GCA_016081115.2). Lineage (NCBI taxonomy): Eukaryota > Viridiplantae > Streptophyta > Magnoliopsida > Lamiales > Orobanchaceae > Rehmannia > Rehmannia glutinosa. The sequence goes on from JABTTQ020002416.1 coordinate 278, forward strand.
TTGGTTCTTGGCTCAAAGGAAAAGCTAAGATTTATCAGTTTAGAATGGTGATTGGATTTCCTTACAGATAAGATCAATATACCACCAACACAGAACTCAAGTGGTATTCTTTATAAAGGTGTTAATCCACGGTTCGAACCACGTATCTTTCAATTTCAAAAAAAAAAAAAAAGATACAATATCTTTTGTAAAACGTGGGTGATGATGGATGTCTTATGATGACCATACTTTTTTTATGCCATGTTTAACAATCTCTTGTACCACTTGAGCACCATAATCGAAGTAAAATGCAATTTTCAGTGCACGTTTGTTTCTTTAATTTACTGCTGAAAATTTATTCATCCCCATAATTAGTGAGAGCGTTTAATTTTCAGTGCACCTAGTGTAATCACAAAAAAATGGTATTCGAAAAAAAAAAAAAAAACAGAGAGAACATATAAAATGTAAGCAGTTCAGGGATCAATGAACACATGTAGGAATTAAGATTGCCCTCGTCAGTAGGGAAGTAAGAGGAATCGATAGCTTAACAAATGATAACTTCCCAGTGTGATATGGTTTGGTACAAAGGATCTATAATTACTTAATTTTCATCAATTCCACGCCTTGCTTACTCTTGAATTCCATAACAGCCTGATCAACCGTGCTTCTGACATGCTGACATACAAGCATTAGATCCTGTACGAATCTTTCAATACATCACGTGCGGGTCACCTACAGCCAGAATACAACACAAGTTTTTAAAAGAAACAGAGCAATCTTAAAGACGCTTAATGAACAAGTGGGAACACCTTACACCTCTTCATTATTCATCTAGAAGCACCGACACTTCTCTGAGGATGTTGTACCCCGTATCGAACGTATCGATCACGATACTTTGTCCGATACTTCATAGATACTCCATGGATACATTTACACATAGAAATAGATATAATTTATTCTAATGTTCATTTTCTCAGCATTTTTGTGTATCTATGTGAGTTATCATGAGTACTTCTGAAATTTTAGTTTTTTATACTTGAAACATTGTTTTTTTAATTGTACTTATTACGCCTGTATTATCAATAATATAGAAATATATAATTTTATATCTATATATACCGTACCCGTATCCTTAAAATTTCAAAATATACCGTATTCCCGTACCCATACCGTGTAGTATCGTATCCGTATCAATGCTTCATAGTTATTCATCACCCTCAGGTTTTGCAATTATTTGCTTTCTGGACACACTACTGGAAACTATCGTAGAAGATTAGTAATTAATACTAACTCGAGAAATAAGTCAAATAAAATGTTCTAAACATCTACCCACACAACTTTACCGACGGAGCAGCATCTTTGTATATTATATTAGAAAATGCATGGTAAAAGATGCTCAATAATATTAACCAAGTATAACCGTGACTCCAAAATCTGATTAACATGCCTATGTAACAAATGTGAACACCGAGTTTCAGCAAGAAAGTTAATCTTCAATTCCGACAAGGGCAAAAGTATCTTTCATTTGTCTAAAGAAAAAGGGGTTCACAAACTTTACCAGTTGTCTGCACTCTTATGTTCACCCGGGCATCAGAAGGATGTGGTATGCTGTAACCACAAAAATGTCACTCTGGGGCTGCGAGGTAATTTTAAACTTCTCATTAAGAACATAATGAACATCTATATTCTCAACTATTGAATTAAAAAGAAAAAAAGAAGCATAAGACCAGCGAACTAACAGTTGCCTCAAAACATAATCAATCCAGTTATACAAGAGCCAAAAAAATTGTGGATGCAGCATCTATCTCAACAAGCAGTGTATTCCATTTTATATATATTTGTCCACAAATAAGAGGAATTTATAGACTAACACCCAGTGATTCTTCAACTAACTATACTGTTTCTCAACACCATCATTAGCACCTTACATCAACTCACAACCTAGAATGATTTTCAAATAACTTTTTAGTAAACAAGTGATCCCAGCTCTTGCTCCAAGACAAACAGACACACACACACACACACACAACAACAAAAAAAAAGAAAAAAATTCAAATAAAGCCTTTGTTAAAAGGTCAATGCCTGAAAAAAAAGGTTTCAAAATACATTTCATCATTTTACTTTTAAATTTAACTAAACCTATGGCTTGAATGAAGATTGGACTCATCGCATAATCGTGATTCCTTTTCGGTTGTGTAGTAGGAATTTTATTCAGAATAATGAAATGCATGCAAACTTTTTGTAGAACTCACTCTTGATTAAGAATATATCTTAGGGAATTTGCTGAAGTATGATCTTCATCTGTCAATGAAAATGTTGCTTGTGATTCATCCTGGAGCGATCCGTGCTCCATTGACACTGAAAAGAAAAGCACATTAAAGTAATACACTCTAAAATAATCATTTAGTAGGAGGTATTAATTAGTTAAAAAGCAAGGTTGCAGAAATAAGCTAGGCGCTCGTTAGGCGGTGGACGAGCGTTTATTTTTTAATTTTTACTATTTTTTGGCCGATTTTTTTTTTTTCCGCCTAGGCGGGCGCCTAAACCGATTTTTTTGACCGCCTAGGCCGATTTCTGGCCGCCTAGCCCGCTAGCCCGATTTTCGCCTGACCGATTTTTTCCGCGATTTTAGCAAAATCGGATCGGCCTAGGGCGCATAGGCCGATTTTTACAACACACTTAAAAGTCAGAACACAGACCAGTAAATCCAATGGAAACAACAACCTTATGTGAAAATGCATTCGAAGAACATAGTTACCTAAGTTTCTTGTTAACAAGCACAATAATAGTAACAATGCTAATTAGAGTCCCCTGGCCCCTGTTTAGGGTGTTCGTTCAGCCAAACCGAAAATTCGGTAGCCAAAAACCTGAACCTGAACCGAATTTCGGTTTTCCGTTCAGTTTAAGGTGAACCGAACTTTTTTAAGAGAATGAAAATAATAAAAACCACACCCAAATGCTGGACTGCCTGTACATGCGAAAAAAAGTATAACAAATGGCTGCTCAACTTCACTTACATTACATAACAAAAGAGAGACAGATTGGAAGAAAGAAAAAAAAAAAAAGAAGAGCTCATACAATTTTTCAATTTTCATTTTACAAATCCTATCACTAATTTTCACACAAATCCTCTGGAAATACCTAATTAGTAACTGATTAAACATTTATTTCCACTTGATAAAATATTCTAAATTTACGCACAATTTTTTTTACAAGTCAGGGTTTCAAAGAAATACATGTAAAACATAAAAAAATTGAACTATAACTGATAAAATAGAGTAAGCTAGAACACCGGAGAGGGTGGACGGCCGCCGGTGGATACCTGCTGGAACGACAGCCTTACCGCCGTGCGTGAGGGAGAGTGCGAGAGAAGAGAACAGGCGAGTGAAAGTGAGAAATGAGAATGGAGAACCAAAGCCCTGACAAATGAGACCCATCAACAGAATAATGGGCCTTGGGCCATGGTTAGATTAATCACTTGGAATGGACTATTTATATTTAATTGGGCTTGAGCCTCTACACTATTTAACTATTCATTTTTTTAATTTTGACATCTTGAGTTTGTTGGAAAGGCCCAATTGATTAAAGTTGCTATTTGCCTATTTCAAAAGAGTTTTATTCCAATAGCAACTTAGGATATAATTTAAAAAAAAACATTTCGGTTATTCGGCTTGGTTCGGTCAACCAAGCTTCATATGAGTAACTGAACCGAAACACCAAAATATTAAAAAATAAAATCTAAGAATGGGCAAAAAAATTGATTCGATTTACAAAATGCAGAATCGAATTGTGCACATCACGATCTTTAATGTGCAAAGTTTTATTTACACTGAAATTTGCGAATTGAGATCATTTTGTTACATTTGTATGTGCATATTTGGATAGTTATATATCCATGTATAAAAATATGTGTCCTTTTTTGAGCTAGATCACAAAAAGTTTCATGATATTCTCTCATCTCCTCGAACTATAATTTATTATACATATTACAAACTACACTAGGCCACGAGAGCATCAATGAAGACTAAACGTGAGACCTACAAATATCCGGACATCCACTTACCACTAGAGTAAGACATTATCGAGGATTATCAATTTCTCAATCATACAATGGAAATTTGTACATAAGATGCATGGATTCAATTATTTGAACGTTAAAGTTATACATCGGACAAGGAAAATTCGGTATTTTATATTACCGATATATTATATATAATTGTTAGATGTTATAGTGAAGAATCGGAAAAAATACGAAATAATTAATATACGGACTTGCAGACGTACGGGTAAAATATGAGTAGAAAATAATAATGATAATATTTGTACTAAACCTTAAATTTCAAAAGTATCGAGTCATTTAACCACGTTTCAAAAATGTGTTCGGAAACACATGTATTTTTCAATTATTCATACATACGGGTAAATGGGTATAGTAAGGTTTTAATTTCAATCCCTTGGAGGGGAGTTTACATTTTCTGCCCTAGACTTAACCTCATCAACATACTGCTGATAAACAAAGGACAAAAACCCCATATAGCCAACACCAAAGCCACAACTTTCAACCCACACATACTATCCTTAAAAACCACAACACCCAAAACAGGTACAACACCCACATTCAAAGTACTAATAACATTACCAAACAAACAAGACACCTTCAAAATCAAAGACACCATCCCAATACCAAAAACTTGCCAAGAAAATGCACCAAACACCAAAACCATCACATAAACTTTTCCCCTAGTTCAAATCCTCCATCTCATCCTTCAAACCCCTCCATTCCCCACTCCCGAAAAGGCCGACTAAAAGCAAGCAGCTCGTCACCTGCGATTCGTAGAATATAACGTTCAAGATTTCGTTAACCGTTTGCCCCTTAAGTACCTTCCGGTAAGCCAACTGCTCCAACGATAGCAGAAACGCGTACAGAGCAGCACCGGTTAGAGTGCAAGTGAGTCCTAGTGCGAATTTTCCACCAGTGCCAGTGCCAGCACCCGGAGGGCCGGGTTGGAAAATGAGGAGAATGGTGGATACGGTGAGGAGGAAAATTGAGTTTACTATAAAAGACGCGAGTTTCTGTGAATTGAGGATGTACGAAAAGAGCGCGTTGAATCCCAATTGGGACGCGCACAAAAGGGAATAGGTCGAAACGGGGAGATGCATTAGGCCTATTGCATATAGCATGCAATCAAATGCAAGAAATGTGCCGAAACAAATGTATAGTGCCGGTAAGGCTAAGTTTTCGGGTCGGGTTGGTTTGTTTTTGCTTGATGTGATGAGGAGTAATGGGATGAGGATTGGGAATCCAGCAGATTGAACCAGGGCTGCCATGTATTTGCTTTTGCCACCTTTTTCAAAGTATAATCTACCAAGAAGTGTTGCTGATGATTGGCCTGTGAGGACTAGGATTGAATATATGGCCATTTGGAACCACTTTTTGTGTTGGTTAAACAGAGGAAATAAAGTGTTTTTGGGATTGAGATTTCCAATTTCAGGGGATTTTGTGTCTGATTCTTGAACTGAAAAATCCATGCACAAAATAATTAGGAGTGTTCGTAAAAACTTCTGCTTTTAGAGTTTCTGCTTTTAGAGGAAACTGATGTTGTTGCAGAAACTAAAAGTTGAATAATTTAAAGAATATGATTGGTGAATGAGTTCTAAAAATGTTTTATTTGTGTGTAAAGCAGAATCAGATATTTAAATTGCCGATCGCCTACTTTTAGATTCGACTAAATTAAACAGAATTTGAACAGGAATTGACATTTCCATCCTCAGGGGACTTTGGGTTTGTTTCTTTGGTTTCTCGAACAGAAAAATCCATGCACAAAATAATTAGGCGGTTTTTGCAAAAACTTGTGCTTTTAGAGAAATTGACAGAAACTAAAAATTGAATGAGTTAAAAGAAAATGGCTGATGAATAAGTTATAAAAATGTTTTATTTGTGTATAAGGGAGTGTGCAAACACTTTAAAAAAGTGATTCTCAGCTTCTAAATTAAAAAAAGACAACTATTTTTTCTACCAAGAAGTGAAAATCACTTTTTTTCCCTAGAGTTTGTAAAAACTCCCAAAAGTCAAACAAAAAGGAGAATTGAAAATCTAAAAAGTACTCATCTTACTACTTTTACATTCTGATTAAATTATGCAGATCAGAAGCAGAAGATTGACATTTGTATATACTAAAAGCTATTTTTTCGAGCCAAAAGATGACAATCACTTGGTTCAAGTGTTTGCAAACACTTCTTGTTACATTTTCTTTATTGCAACATATATAGAGAGAGAGCAAGAATATAGAAAAATATGCTACTCACTCTGGATATCCAGTTGCTTTTCTTGAACTTCCTCCATGAAAATATTAAATATGCAACTAACAAGATGTAAGAAAATTCAGGTAAGATGGACAAGTTTTGGATATTGGAAAAACAGGCTATTTGTTCTAGTAGGTATAGCTCTTGTTTTTAAGTGCCCATGTTTGCTAAAATTTGGTGGGTAATAGTGAAAAAGAGCATCACTTGTTGGGATTCTCAAGAATATCAACTATGGGAGTTTTGTTTTGTACTATGCCATTGATTTATTTCACTATATATATATATATATAGATATATTAATATCTAGAATTTTAATTCAACCTGGAAGGTGGGTTTTACACATTCATAGTGTGACAAATGATTCATAATGTGATTACAAATTCAGTTGATGAGTGACATGTTGCATGAACTGAAATTCTAGCACACATTCATATTGTGAGTTTTTGTGTAATAAACGTGACTGGAACAACAATAAAAGAATTAAATACACACATCACACCTAAAGGTTTCAATCAGGCGGGCTCGACTGGCCTGAAAATCCATCGCCCAATTTTTCACGACCCAACCTGGCTCTGTAGTGCATTTCATGTCGGGCCAACCAGGTCCAATGGGCCATGGACCCGTTAGGCCGGGCAAAAATTGGCCTGGTTTTTCGGCCAAGAAATTCTTGGCCCAATATGGCTTTATATTCGGACCGGGCCTAATTGACACCTCTAACAGGACCTGAGAAACAGAAAGAATTGGAATGATTTGAAATAACATGATTTAAAAAGAGATATCCAATACTTTACAATGGCATTGAGTTTTGATGTGGGTAATTTTTAATTTAATTAACCCTAATTATTTCTCCTTATTTAAGTTTAGCTCAATTATCAACTTTGGCTCATTATTACTTTTAGTGAATTAAGAACATCTAGGTCAAAAAGAATGCATTTCTATTAACAAGATTATTTTTAATTTGTTTCTGTAAAGATCATTCAGTGTAAGAGGCCAAAAGTATCTGAAACAAGTTATATCAACCAATATAACTCTCTAACATGGACTATGATCTGTATGAAAATAAATTTTATCTCCCAGCTTAATACTTTGTCAAATTATGTTACTGAATGCACATAGAGCTGTCAAAACTAGCCTGGCCAGATGCAAAGATTGGGCTGAGCTGTAATTTTTAGAGGGCCGAAATGAAATGGCCCGAAACAACGCTTGCGATCGGTCCAACCATTTTAGGTGGGTATCATAGGTTGGGCTCAAAAAAATATCCGGCCCGACCTAATTTTTCCGTTTGGCCCAGCAGGCCAGCACATTTGCCAGCTCTAGAAATGCGACAACAGCGTTGCCGCTAAAAGTTTGGTTGCTAATTAGTTATAACTAGCGGCGACGTTTTCGCCTTTGCTACATGCAGCGTGCGTGCTGCCCCAGCCTGGCCGACGGTGGATAACTTGCTTATTGAAATAGATGCAACTGTAACCAAAACTGTATGAATTGGAGAGTACAAAACCTCTGCTAAAACATCATGTTTTGCACAAGATTGCATCAAAAACTCTCTTTATCTCATTTCTTGCCAGCTTTTCTGATTTCTACATTTAGGCCCCTTTGGCAGAACTAATAAACTAATAATTGATAATCTTATACAAACCTCTGGAAATTGATAATCCATGCAATTTAACATCTGTTAACAGATCAACTATCCACAGGGATGGACCGGGAGGGGGCTAGAGGGGGCCATCGCCCCCCCCCCCCAAATTTTTATGGATTTAAATATATAAAAGTTATACGTCTCCTAAATATTTCCAATCTCGCCACCCCTCTCTCAAATTTTTCAATTTCATTCCCCCATACTACAGTTTCTGCGTCCGTCCCTGGCAAATGGCTATCCTCTTTCAGCTACAAGAGCAACTTGGCCAACTTCATCATCATCAGAAAATCCACTATTTTTCTCCTTCATCTTCAAACCATCAAGATAATGTTGGTACATATAAGACACAAACCCCCACACCGCCAACACCATCGCCACCCCCTTCAACCCCGTCATCGTATCCCGTAAAAACACGACGGCCAAAACCGGCGCCGCCGGCAGGCCTATAATACTGATAACATTCGAGAACAACGTGAAACCTTAAACACCAGCCCGACGCAACCAACGCTATACGCCTGCCACGAAACCGCGGTCCACACCAGATTCATAACATAAGACACTCGTCCTAATTTATACTCCCTCATCTCCCCCTCCAGCCTCCTCCAATCCCCGCTCGCGAATAGCCCTATAACGATCACGATCGTCGCGATCGCATTCTGGTAAATCGTCATGTCGACAATCGACCTGATCGTCTCCTTTTGATGATCTTCTGGAACGCTAGTTGAGTCATTGACAACATTAGCGGCGTAACGGCCGACGCGCCCAGAGTGCACAAAAAGCCGATAACGTACTTTTTTTAGTCGTTTGGTTCGCGTCGCCCGGGTCTTTTTGGAAAACGAGGAGGACGGAGGAGATCGTTAGGAGGACTAGTGAGTTTACTATGTAAGGAGTGAAATTTTGTTTGTTGAGGAAATAGGAAAACAGGGCATTGAAGGCTAATTGGCTAGCACAAATTAATGTGTATGTTGTGACAGGTAAATATTGTAAACCAATTGAGTATAACATACAATCTGCTGCAAGTAAAATACCAGTGGCTAAATAAAATGATGCAAGATTTAAATGAAATGTGTTTGTTGTGTTTGTTTGATCAAAATGGTGATTTTTGGGGTTGTGAAGTATTGAAATGGGAACATAATTGGAAAACCAACAACTTGTACTAATGTGGCCATCCATTGGCTTTTGCCACCGTTGTGGAAATATAATCGGCCTAATAGCGTGCCGACGGATTGGCCGGCCAGGACGAACAGCGAATAGAGGATCATTTGAAGCCACCATTTGTAGTGTTTGAGAGATGATTTCTTGTTGGTTTTTTCTGCATTTTCTGGTGAATTTTCTACTTTCAGATCTGGTTAAACAAAATAAAATCATTATTAGCATTTTCTAGGGGATGGGATCTTTGTATACACATGACAATCATCTGCATGCGGTGGCATAGGAGATGAAACACTATTATGGAATAGAAGATCCCATCCGATTTTCTAGTATATGGTTCCTTTGAATGATTTAACAGACAAATCAAGCAAATAAATAGAGTATATGCCCTGAAAAACTTTTTATTTTATTTTTTTCAGAAAATTTTAATTTCTTCTTTGTCTCACCAAAAGCTTGTATTATTACATTGAAAAAAGAGGAAAAAGTTGTGAAATAAATTTAGTCCTCTACATTATATTAATAGATCTTTTTGAAAACATTGTGAAATAAATTTAGCAAGTATAGACAGTTTTAAAACTTTCCTAGACAATATGGAAATTTAAAGAAAAAACTTAAAAATAGGAAAAATCAAAGGCTTTAGTTCATAATGATATAAGAAATCAATCAGAAGACATGAATTTTAACACAAAACATAGAGTGTTTACGAACTCTAAAAAAAAGTGATTCTCGTCTTCTAGATGAAAAAATCGAAAAATCCATTGATTTTTGCCTAGAATTTGATAATTGTTTTTTTTCTTTAATATAAAAAAATTTGCAAACAATTCCTTCATCTCACCGTTAATATTGTCTGCCGGCAGTTCTTGAGCTTCTCCCATGGCGATAAATACAATAAAAATATAAAGAAAATTTCAGGGCCTGAAAAATTGATTTTTAAGTTGGCAAGAGTAGTAGTAGTATTATTAATTTGTCAGTCTTTATAATTGGAAAACCTGTCAAATCAGGCTTTAAATGGCCTTGATTAATTTGTATTCTTAAGATGTATATACTACAACCACAGACGCATCCATTACTTAACCTCCCCAATCGGCAAGTTATTTAAGCTATTTATTTCTCTACTATATATCACTTTCATAAATCATACACCTTGTAATTAGCACTCTTCTCAAAATCCCCGATTAGCCACAGCCTCACACTAGGCTATTCTCATCCGCCTAGATTTTTCTTTCGATTACGCTCCGCCCTAATCCGTCGTCTAGTTCTGCTTTAGGCGGCGCAGGCCCCAACCTGCCGCCTAATTATCGACTAGCCAGGCGGAACCAGAATCCGACATTGAGGGGGGCCAATATTTTGTGTTTGCATCAAATACATGTCAAAATTGAGCATTCAAAAATACATAGTTACAATCATAGATGAAGCTATGTAGGGGCCAAGGGGGCACTGAGTCCCCCTCAAATTTTGAAAAAAAAAGTAGGAGTATTTTGGTTATTTCACTTTTAATCTTAAAATAAATAAAAAAGAACAGAAAAATGGGGAAAAAAAAAGTCTTCGATTATATTGCATTCCTTTTTCCTATTTTGATTTGTGAATCTCGAAAAATATGAGTCTTGGTCATTTTTTTTTCCTTTTCTTAAACTTTTGTATATTTTTTAAGCTTCACCATAAACTTTAAATTGAATTTTTGCATTATTCCCTTGGGTCTCTATTGTTCTTTTTGGTTTTTGTTATTTATTTATGAAAATTAAGATGTGATTGGATTAATATAATAACTTAATCAAAACTTCAGCTTATTTAAAATTTGATGTATTGTTTTAATTTTTATATGTGCTAATGGACAAATTGTGCACTTATATTTTGTAAAAATAAAAAATAGTCATATTTTTCGAAAACATGTTTTTCAACCATTTTGGCACGGTCATACCCTTGTTGTGTTCTCTGATGTGGTAATTACTATATTTCAAAAAATTGATGTGGTATATTTTTCGGTACTGAATCATGGACCGGTCTCTAAAAATGAAAAAAAAAGACAAAGTAAAAATTTGAACTCAAAAGTGGCTAAAGAAATGTGGTTAATACTATTTTTATTGTAGAGAAGTTGCCAAAAATCTGATGGACTCTTTTTATATTAATATTAGTTGGGGCCCCCTACATGAAATTCCTGGCTTCGTCACTGCAGGTTACAATCTAAAATTAACAAAATTTTCCTTTTTACGAAAAAAGTTTGGGGGAGTTTGGGGGCAAATGGAATTATACCCAAAATTTATGTATAAAAATAAAAATTATAAAATTGGGGGAGGGGGCTTACTATATAAGTCCGTCATTGTATCTAGCGTTTTTAAAACACCTGGTAATTAGACATGATTGCTAATATAGTTAATTATAGCTTTTAGCACACACGTATGTTGTACCAATTGAATCTGAATGGAGACAAATTATTGAATTTAGGATAAACTTAATTGATACATGTTGAATGGGATAAATCGTAAACTGTGCTAAAAATAGATTGTGTGTGTGTTTTTTTCTGAAAGTCCAGGTTGATGGCGGCTGGGGTGGTGGTATTCGGCTACCCAGTTAATTACAGTGAGATAGTTTTGTACATGTTTGACATTTTTCACAATTTGTTTTTAGTACAAGTTGCCATGCTATTCTTTTGCTTACTCCAAGAATATGTTTGTTGTTTCGAAATGGGGATCGAGCTGGTCGAATATATTAGTATTGTTTTGACAATGTTTGGAACGAAGAGTTATGTCTCCTTGAAAGAGTCATGAGTTGGTTACTTAAAGAATTCTGGTTGAACATTTGCAGAACACAATAACATTATTATTATTTTCGTATTCTAAGCATTATCAATTTTATCAAGAAAAAGAGTGTTATAATGAAGTTTGATAAAAAAAAGTCGCTTTTTGAATGAAACAACTTGATTGTATCATGTGAGAGATTTTTATAATATATTGGTGTGACATCGCAATTGATTATCGTGCCTTGGAGTCATTCATTCTCATCATTCTTCCCGTCTAAATTCCCCGCTATATATATAGACACTGGCGGAGTTAGGGGGGGCAATCTCATTTTATCAATATAAATAAAAGATTTATTCAAGGTCAAAAAATATACAGGTCATTTCGGGTCGTGTTCGGGTTCCGTGTATTAAACAAGTCGTGTTCGGGTTGACCCATCGACCCGAATAATTAAACAAGGTTGTGTTCGGGTTAGGCAAATTTGTATAATTATCGTATCAACACGGCATGAACCCGAACACGATTTCGAATTGCCACCACTAATTACGACAAATCAACTCAAGTGTCACCTTCATTTCAGTGCCTAAGATATGTCGAAACTTTGTGATATTCAAATTGGATGTGTTTTGAGTGTTTTGGGAATATCGATTTAGAAACGAAATTGATGTAAAGGTTTTGTTTAGTTAGTAGTTTCACATTGGGTTTTCTTAATAAATTGTATTGTATATTTTGATATTTTATTTTATTATTATTATTATTTTTTGATTCAAATGTAGCCGCCCGTATGGTCAAATGGCGTGTTATTAGACGAGTAGGCTCATATTCAAATTTCATCCTCGTCTAGTTTTTCTCTCCTAGGACATCCCATTTCCATTTCACCTATAAAAAAAATTGTTTTGCTTTTTATTTACTTATATATTATTACCATTCTTTTTTCATTCTAACATCACACGTTCCCTTTTGCAATTTTTTTCGTTGTAATTGCGTCTTTAATTGGTCCAAAGAAAGGTGCATTTAAGACCTAAACATGATTGGAGACGGGAAAGACGATTAGACGAACTTGTATTTTCTAATATAATTAAGGGATAATTACAAAACGTACCCCGAGGTTTGGCCTAATTACAAAAAAACCCAACTGACTTTCAAAATTACAAAAAGTACCCCTAAGGTTTAATTCAGTTTTAAAATTAAAGTAAAGCGTAATATTTTTATATATATGAGGGGAGACTTTGAAATATTTTTGGATTATGAAGGGGGTAAATGTTAGACAAAATAAAATTTCAAGGGTATTTTTTGTAATTTTGAAAGTTAGCTGGATTTTTTTTATAATTACGTTAAATCTCAAGGATACTTTTTGTAATTAACCCTATAATTAAACTTATTTTTGGTCCGAGAAGGCGACTGCCCTTATCTATTTCCTTTAACAAGTGGATGCTTAGTCGAAATTATAACCGTCGTTTCACTAGATTAAAACCATAAAATGATCAAAATATAATTGAGTAAAGAAAAGAACGTAACATTCCTACTGCTAAATACACTTCTCTCATGATGCAAATTAAATAAAATAGTAAGGAGAGACAAAATAATTAATATGTATAATCTTATATAAAATTATAAAATGTCTTGTCCCAAGAATTATAATAAAACTTAAAATATAAATCAATTAGAAAAATAAAAATAAAAGGTTTTATTTGTAGGACATATTATAAAAGCAAATAAAACAATTAAACTTGGGGTGGGTTGAGGGGGGCCAGGGCCCCATCATAGACCATGTGGCTCAATGATTTTTCTGATCACACATCTCAAGACAGAAAAATATATGTTGCGTCATAATATTGGACTTCAGCTAAAATAAGTAAATAACAACAAACATAACACGAAATGGCCATCCATATAATGTCCTAATCGAGTGATTGCCAATTATTTCATTCACCCACTGTTTGGTTTACGTTATATCATTCATGAACCTTAGTTTTAAAAATCTCCATCCAATCTCGATTAGTCCTCCTCCAGGCGTTAGGTCTCTCTTGTCCGCCTACGTTATTTTCCCGATTCTACCCCATCTAATCCTGCTCAAGTCCTGTCTAACCCCCTAGTCTCGGCAAGCCACAGCGTCGACCGTCCATTAGCGTCAAAGCATTTTTTCTAAAACTGTTCATGGAAGATTCAATAAATTGGTAAATCAATCACGTTAAATAGTTAATGTCCAATATCCATTGAAGTTAGACTTGAAATTATTCGTTGTTGATAACTAAATCATTTTTTTTTTTGATGAAAGCACCCAAAAATTCAATGCAGAAAAATAATATACAAAGTAAAAACCCCTAAAATGTCAAAAGTTCAATTATTCAAGTGGACCAGTGGAGTGGTAAATGTGATGTTGGGATTCAAAATGCATTTATGAAGACCACCTAACTAGGGTGGATATTTTCTTCATCTTTTTCCCTAAATATCGAGGGTTATGTTTTCAGTCACTAGCATGTATACTCACTTTAGTAACATGTTCCCAAAAATAAAAGGAAATGATGTTAGGATTCTTGGTCAGTATAGCATAATTATGGTGTCATGAAAGGATTTCAGGCTTATTTAAATTCTCCCAGTGTCTTTGGACCATTAATAATTATGTTTCCTAAGATCCATCCCCATTATTGACCAAATATTTTATCTTCTCACTTTTCTTCTACTCACTAATGGAATCTTGAAGTTTGAACTCCTTGGCTTCAAAGTCAAATCCAAAGATTTCATTGATTTCAACAAAAATCAAGTGCACCTTTATCCTCGACTGACATTTCTAACTGTCAATCATATTTTGCTAACTTAGAATTTCATCTCATTTCTCCTTCGTATGAAGGTTGCGCCAGGAAGGGCACCCGGCGTAAAACTTTGCCACTTTTTTTTTGTGTGTGAATTTATAGTGTTAACTAATTTTAGACAATTAATTGACACTATAAACTTCACACCGTTGACTCCACATAGTGGGATAATGTGCGGTTGATGATGATGATTGATGAATGCAGTACAATGACCTCTCATATACAGATACAAGTATGCCAGATTGTGTTTTATCTATAAATCACATTTTCTCCATGAAATTGCTTAACCATTTTCATCATAATATGTTCCCATTAACCACATACTATACTAGACCCCAGAACAGAGGGATATGGAGTGGTTACAGATACTTAAAAATAAAAAGTGGAAAAATATAACCGTGGAGATGAACAGTTTGTTTAACTTCCCGAGGCAGAACTGGGTATACATTCTGCTTCTAATCTGGTAATGGCAATCGAAGATTTCGCATAAAACTGCTGGAAATGCTCGCATCGTGAACTACTACTTCTGAGACAAGACCTTCCCAATCTTATAATCTCAAAGGATTTTCCGTTTCATCGCCATTCAATACGGTCTTTACTAACAGCATTCACAGTTCTCCATTCAGAAGCCTGTACAAGTGCATGCATCCAACCAAACGGCGTAAATGGCAAAAGTTAAATTACGAATGAGATATCAGTATGGCACTAATGTATGTCGAGGTGGCTTTCGAAATTGAAAGTGACTTAAATTTAGATGATTGACAGACCAAACCTCCATTGATCCTTCAGTAATTAAAGGGGGTAACTGTAAAATATTTCTATAACTATCAGGGAGGTTTTGAAATATTTTCTACTCATGAAGAGGGAAAATGTAAGACGAAATCAAACCTCAAGGGTTTCTTTTGAAATTTTCAAAAATCTGTGGATTTTTTTGTAATTAGCCAGAACCTCATTTTTTTTTTGTTTTTTTGCGTAATTATCCCTATATTCAGATTCTTAAAATTCAGTTCAAATTTGATCTGTTTATTGACTCAAAAGGTTTAATTGTGTCAATGGTGCTGGATCAACTGCCGTCAAACTCCGGTTAGCTACAATTTATCAGTGAATGGATTAAGAGCTTACTCATTAATGAGGGATCTGAAGAAGAATGAATGAAATACTATACAAGCACACACAGATGGCAGCTCCAGCAACGAAATTGTGGAATAGCTTCTGATTATCTCTTGTCGGGATAAAAGCCGACTTAAGTGTGTTGGTCAGCTCAAAAAGCCGGTAGGATATCTGCAATTGCAAAATAGTTAAAAAGAAAAAAATCATCCAGAAAAATGCAATTAGTGTAACATCAGTCACAATAACCTCAATCATTAATTTCACATACGAAAAAAAGGATTCACTCACCAAGGTGTAAATGGCAGTTGTGAGCATGAAGTTAAGCATAGGATAATCTGGAATAAAACAGAGCAGCCACTTAGGCTGTCCATTGGGCACATTTGATCTGCACATATGTCAATAGAAACTGGTGAGGCCTCATAATTCAGATCAGAGTTGGCTTAAATCAGCAGGTCTCTTGTGAGACGGTGTGAGACCGTGAGACTTTTAATGTAACAAGTGATACTTTTAATTAATGTAAAAAGTAAAAGTGATACTTTGTCTAAGTGTATTTCGACAAGTATCATTTTAGCCAAAAGTATCACTTTTTACGCTAAAAGTATCACCGTCTCACGGACTTTCACCGTCTCACATAAATTTTTGCGTTAGTTTATTCATCTAGAAAATTTAATTTGTAAATACAATGGTAAATTGTAATGACGCAGTTGTCGGAGTCAACAATCAACAAAAATGAGTGACATATACAAATATTAGAGGGTGTATCACACACATTCAAAGATATAAACTTAAGAAGTGGACACAAAAATTAGCTCACAGACCTCAGCCATATGTGAAACTGGGAAATGTAAGTTTCCAACGTAATTTTGCCAAGCCACCTGGTATCAAAGAGCATTTGTATGATCAAACCACCAGCACATAAATACGTTTAGCAGAAAAGCTAATACTTTCAACTGCATAGAGCTAGATGGCTAGTAGATGTAAACAAGAGAAAACTTACGCGAAGAGGGTCAAAGAAAAATTCCGAAGTTCCTGACTGAAATTTCGCAAGCAAATATAGACACTGAAAAAACAAAACAGTGAAGCAAATCAGAAAAGAGACACTTGGAAGAAAATCTCACAAACAGCATTAGCTAGAAGCAAGGGTGCTTTGAGTTTCTGATAGAATAGTTTTCTTGCCAAAAGAGGAGAGTGATTTCATTATAGCAAACAGAATGGGATTAAATTCAACAGAAAATAGAGAAAACAGAATGGAAAAGAAAATCAATAAAAAAAATTCAGTACTCACGATATGGGAATCCACGATGTGTAAGGATGAAGCTTGTTATACGAAACTTTGTCCAGCTTATATATGTACTCATACCACAAATAGCCAACCTAAAACCAGATCACAGGGAAAAGTCAGATAACACTTTCCTGCCAAAAGAATCATCTGAATATAAAATCAAGAGCAAGGAATCATCTAACTACATAACCGCGTATAAACTAAGTGACATACAATTAAGGTAACTGTAACAATGGATGTTTTGATTGTGCGTCTCCGCCTGGTCTCAGCCTCCTCCAGTTTCTCCATCCACTTTTCAACCTGCAGTGACAAAAGCAAATGAAATCTTTAAGTTCGCGAAAACAAATATAAAAGCAAAAGTCAATATATTTAGACATTACAGTTGGGTGGAAGTAGGCATATATCATTCCAATGATCCATATATATCGATCAAGTCCAGATCTAAAATGCCATTCATGTAGTCGTGGAAGATCCGGTTTTGCAGGATCACTGTATCCTGTCATTAAATTAAACAACTATAAGGCTTTCTCAACAACAACAATACAATATTGAGGCAAACCAATTACCAATGAGCATAAAGGAAACAAAAAGTCACAGATGTCCACGCACCTAACAAAAAACTGAGAGGACTCCAGAAAATCTCGAAAACCCCTGGAATTTCCCATAGCAAGATAACCACAAAAAAGCACATAAAAATTTTCAGGGCCATCACCGATCGTATCTCATTATAGTTATGGCCTATGCCAAGGGCTCCATATACCATAAGCGTAAAGAGGGTATGCATAGGGCAGATATAGTACAGCATGTAGTCGTTGTTAAGAACGATACAACAAAATGCCACAAAAAAGTTTAGCCTCCACATCATCTGCATACAGAATAAAAATCTAACTTAGAACAGTGAAAAGCAAACCATCATTTATTTAACAATAACATGTAAAAAGAAGACAGTGAAATTTGACTAAGTTTATATTGTCACCTGAGCAAATCTAGCAACACTAAAATCTTTTCGAATGTAATAGTAAGAGAAGTTTCCAAAACCAGTCATCCAAACATATGCAGCAATAAAAACACGAATTGCATTGTAGATCTCCGTTGCAGCAAAGTAATGGTACATTAAAAACAGGACCTATCAAAAACACAAAAAAAATGAGTATTGTCAGAAACTTGAGGAAAACAGATAGTGTTCAGCACCGTCAGATATATGCCATATTGGGAGAAAAGTGCAAAAAGAATCCTGATCTGCATTCGGCAGAAAGAGCCTCAAAAGGCTTTAGAAATATTTATGCATTTGATAAATGTTAAATGGGCTTGGGTAGAACTCAGCCCCAAAAGCTAGCTCAAAGGGAGAGGGTGTCCAACCCACATTTATACATAATAACAGCCCTGTAAATAGGCGTGTGGGACAAACACAAACTCTAACACCCGCCCTCACGCCGAGCGTGCCAAACCAAATGGGTCGGGGTCCAATTCCCACCATCGCCTCCAAACCAAACCTGGGTACTCTGATACCAAGTTAAATGGGCTTGGGTAGAACTCAGCCCCAAAAGCTAGCTCAAAGGGAGAGGGTGTCCAACCCACATTTATACATAATAACAGCCCTGTAAATAGGCGATGTGGGACAAACACAAACTCTAACAATAAACAAGTTAAAAACAGAAAAACTAGTTTTCCCCTTTTCCAGTTTGGCATCACATCGAATCCAGAGGCTGGACAAGAAATGGCGAGACCATTCAAGTACTTCAAATTGCATGAGAAAACGTAAAAAATAGTTTATGACCAAATTGCTTGCCTGCATATATCCTTTCCACTCTTCAGTCTGATGGCGGTTAAGATAAAGTATGGATTTCCCAGAAAATGCAGACTTGTCATTATGTTTCTTGAAAGAAGTCATTGCTGAAACTATGATAAGGAGAATGTACAGAAAAAGGAACAGATCGCGATTGTAGCTCTGTCCAACAAAGAAAAGAAAAACAACATAAAGTTAAATAGAGATATACCAAGTACTCTTAACACAATAAAACAGTAATGATTATGAGTGAGACAAAGAGATATACAATTACTTTAATCAGTGGATCAAACAAAACAAATGGAACCTAATGGCTATCAAGCTTTAGACAGAACTAGAGGAAGAGTCATGCTATTCTCTAAATGAGTCTCGTAGTGTCTCATTATAACTAGCCATGCAAAGTAGTTAAGAAACATCGTCCTGTTCATTTCCCTTGCCAACTTGTTGGTCTAAATGCATCCAAAAGTCAGTTATGAATGAGAGCAAAACTACATCTAAGCTTCAAAAACAAAGAGTGTATTATACAGATTGTCAAATATACGATATGGATTTCTGGTTGAGCTTGCTATCTAAAAATTTAAATTAAAAAGTATTTTGCAGTCTTTGATTAAATTATTTATTAAAAGAACACATATCCAGATTTTCGAAAAACTGATAAACAAAGAGCACCTTGGTTGAATCTGCGAAAAAGCTTGTGCGGTCACATAAGTAGAAATAGAACAATATCCCCCCAAACTCAGCCCTGCATAAGATTGAAATGCCATGGGTAAAAAAAAGACAAACTTTAATTAACAAAATTAATGTGATAAAAAACACTCACATTGCCCTCAAAAGTTGTCGATTTTCCAGCAAAAATGATTCATCCATCATCAAAAACCTAGACAATGAAGACGGACAAATTGCAAAATATTTCATAAATGTAATCAGAAAAGCAACCTAGAAAGATACCATTACCATATTTTACAATAGACTGACCTAATAATGTTTGTTTTAATGGAAGGACTGGGAAACTTTGTTGATGAAGATTTTGTAAGACCCCCTTCCATCAACACAGCTCGATCATCTTCCTTGATTGTTTCACTTTCTAGTTCAACCAAATTATTATCTGAGTGACTGCTACCAGGAAAGCAAATCATACTGCGTAAGCAGATATTGGAGACAAAATAATTTCATTTTTCTCTCTTTCAATTTTATAGGACTTTAATTGAATTGGTAAGCAAAAGAAGAATATTTCCAAGCCTGTAAAACATCAATATATGTGGTATATGTAGTCAAGGAGCTGATACGAGAAGGGAAAGGCGCTCACACTTTTGAAAGGGATGATGACTTCTTATATTCCAACCATTCCGAGTATATCCACGCCACAATGACTGGGATGACTCCAAGCAGAAATGACACCTGGGGAATCAGAATTAAAAGGTTTCATTGAACATGCAGGGCAAGGAAAGATTTAAAGAGAAAGTAACCCTACCAATTAACAGAGACGAGCAAGAATAGTAATACACAGTAAATTAAGCAGTGAACCTGAGAATCCAATTGATGCCACTACTAGTGTGTAGCCGTTGGATTGAATGAATAATCAGATAACACATCATATTCTAGATAGTGTGAGTAAATAGCAATTGAAACCAATTTTCATTTCACAGTGTTTGAATTCGAAATAAAAATTAAAAAGTGTGATCCACATAAAATAAAATATTCATCTTAAATACCTAAGTAGAACACTGAATCTGCAACTCAACGGTTTTTTTGCTTGAGTTTTCCTTATTTTGAAATGCATCAGTTGATTTGAACTTATCACATTTTTACTGCAGTGCTCATGTAGTTTGAAGGTCAATTTCAATTGCTAATGCTGATAATCCAGTGGTTTAATTCATAAACTACCATTATGAAATGTATCATATTCCAACATCAGCTGCCAGCCTGCCATGTTTATTCACTTTGTTCAAAGTTAACTGACTTGCAAAAACAAATATCAGTATTTTATTACAAAGCAATTGAAATAATTGGAGAAACCAGTCTCTAACTACTATGAACTAATCAAATCATCAACATTCAACCAGAAACACCTAAAATACTACTAAATTCATTCAGACCATCATCCTAACATAAACACAAGAAACATCTCGCACTAAGTATAAAGAAAATAAAAGGCAAAAACAATAATTTCAACTACGACGAAGATCTAAATCGAATTTGCACTCCAGTAATCAAATAAACTAACCAAACGAAAAAAAAAAAATGTTACAAAACAATTCCACATCCCCCGCCAATGCAATAAAAGAAAACAAGTGATACCAAAGAGTTGAGCAACAACACAACCGTACGAATTGCACATATCGAAACCGCACCTGTCCAGGTGTCACGGGTCCAGAATCCACCGCCATTCCCTTCGTACAATGCGGGAAAAAAATATCCAATAAATCAAGCGATTCACAATACGCAAATCTACAAAATCCTCATCGATCGAGTGAATGTACACAGACAGCGAGGGGATATATAATAAAGAATGAGCCCTAAAAATGGAAGATTGAAAGCAGAGATCTGAAGCAACAAATTAATACAGAGAAAAGGAAGGAGAGTAGAATCAGTGAGGAGATGTGACGTCGTCGTTTGCTTGAAGAATTGATAATGGAGATTTCGGTCGAGATGTCCTTTTTTTATTTGCAGACCACCAACCGTCAATGGTGGTTGCGGTTTCGTTCCGCAGATATTCTACTTTCTTTTACTTGCTCTTTCCTTTCCTTTTTTCTCTGTATTTCCTTTTTTTTGGTAGATATTTAGAAATAATGATACCCAAAAAAATTATAAAAATGAAATTAAAACCCTATTACAAATACATTGTGAAAGGGGTGTCTATTTGGATCATTAGGGTAGGGTTCGTGATTCGTTTCAGGATAATTTCGGGTTATGCTTAAAATACGTCAAAAATTAAGTAGAAAATAAAATAATTACATTTTCGTGTTGGGTTCGTGTTAGTCGTATTTGTGTTCGGATTGTGTTTGTGTTTCTCTCGTTAACTTTAGGATGGGTTTGTGTCGGGTTTTCGTGTGCCGTCAGGGATTAACACCCCTAATTTGTGATAAACAAACATCCTTGTTTTTATTTTTAATTTTTTTTCTACTTGTCCTTTTATTAGTGGATATGTAACTAAGTTTATTTGTACTCTTCTTACTTAAATAATTTAAAGGGGTGATTTTTGTGTATTTGTTGATTATCAGCTTGTTTATGAGCACTTTTCAATGGACTTTTGGATCCAAACGTCCAATTTTCCATGATAATAGTTATTTGGTGGTTAATATATAATGGATTCTTGGATAAGTAATTTTTCCTAAAGTTCAAATAAGCCAAAATTGGAGATCTTTTGAAACACCATTTATTAAGAAGTCCATTTTATAAATGGACTTTTACAAAAATACTCTCAAACATGCACTATATGCCTTTGAGCTGCTACACTTAAAAGAATGTGCGGATTCTATACAAATATATTATTTTTTTAACATTTATCCATTACTTAATACATATTGAGATTTTATGTCTTATTTTCCTGTTCCACTTCATATTCCATTGCATCGTATTAATGCTAAATGCACAAGATGATGTCACAACTGTATACATGTTATCATCCAATATATGGAATATAGTGTGTAACATGGAAAATGAAACATGAGATCTCATCCTCTTAAATACTTGTATAACCAACACAGAGAATGAAATGCTTATTAATATTGCATATCAACAGAATCAAATAATACTCCTAAGTCCCTAAGTTCCATATGGAAATTCTAGTCAAGAGGATTAATTTGGTATATTCCATGCAACCAAAAAAAGAATCTGATGAAATTTCTGATAAATACTAAGGATTGTGTACATGATGAAATTTCTTTTATGGGATATATAATATCTTTCCTTTTCTTTTTAAATAAAAAGTGATTGAAATGTGAAGTTATAAGGGGAAAATACATTAATACGTTTAAGATATAATTTCATTAATATGTATAGGAGAATGATAGGACATTACATGAGTTTAATCATGGTTATAATTAGTCACAACATAAAAATATGATTATTGTGATTTAAATGCATTAATGCTAGTTAGTCATTTAATTTACAGATATGTAACAAGTAAACTACTCTCTTACTTTATTATCAATAATATTTCTTTCTTCGCCTCAAAAAAAAAAAAAAAAGAAAAGTTCTTTCTTTAGTCTTACGTAACTAATTTTGTATTAGGTTGTGTGAGTATAAATGAAGCAACATGCTTAGTATATTAATTAGTACATAATTTTATACACCGCAAAAAAATTCCAATGTACAGACATAATTTACCGACATAAATAATTTTGTCGCTAAATTTTACAATTACCTACAGAATACCTACAAAATAAAAAATATCATTTTCACCAAATTATACCGACAGATTTTCTGTAGGTATTTACCAACAGCTTTTAGATTCTGTAGGTAAATATTTTACCTACAATGATTTTACCTATATTTTAAATTTTTTTAATACTTGTCTATAGATTTTTCTGTAGTTAAATTGATTTTTCCTAGAAAAATGAAATGATAGTGCTTATTATAGAATTTAAGATGTAACCGAACTGCTTTGTATCGTACATTAATTATTATTGATTTGTTAATTGTTATACTTGCAAATGGAGAATTTACTACATGCTTTATACTTTATGATAACTTTAACTTTATTGTTTATTTATAACATTTATTAAAATTCAATTTACCATTTTATTATTATTATTATTATTATTATTATTATGATTTTAAATAAGTCCGATTAAGATTGAAAGAATATATTTGACTAACGTGTCAGCTATAAAAATAAGATGAGAACTTGAGAAGTAAGTCGTTTGCAACACGTCTACTAACTAAAGTGACAAATTTCATAAATGCCACACATCGAATTTTAACTCTAATCTCCTTGCTCTTTGCAACTAAAACAATACCGTCGTTATAGTAATATTTTTCTCCTTTATTATTCTCCGGTTTCGGTTTTTCCAGTTTCTTAATTCCATCAATGGGAGTCCCGGAGTAGGTTTATCCCCTGCGTGGTAGTTAGTCTATTCTTTTTTTTTTCTTTGATCTATTCATATTTGAGTAGACATGTGTTTCTAGGGATGGGGAATGAGGCGAGTTTAGCTCAACCTCAAGACCCGCACTGCCCCACTCCAAAATCTGTTGGGGTGAGTATAGACCCGTCAATATTTTTTTAATTGCAATAATTTAATTTTTTGTATTTGTGGTCAAATAAATGTAATTATGAAACTAATTATAACTACATTTTATAACTATTTAGCTACTACTAGGATTTAAAAAAAAAACTACTACTATTAGGATCTTGCAATAGTATTCAAATAATACTCAAATAAAATAATCAAGGTACAATATTACAAGATTTTTTCAAAAAAATAAATTACAATATTACAAGATGTAGTAGTAAATTAAAATCACTATAACAATCAAATTTAAAAGTAAATAATGAAAAATATTGAAATACATATTAAAAAAATATTAATGTGGCGAGAGGGTCCTATTGGACCTGGGACTCGTTTAATCAGGTTTAGACCTACCTCGACGGGGCGAGTTTGAACTCGCCCCATTGTCATCCCTATATATGTGTTTCTGGGGCTTCATTATAAATTTCATTATTCACTCACTCACATATTTTTAACTATCAATTAATCATATTGAATTATTATTTTATTATTTTTATATCATACCATCTTTCACAATTATATTTTTATTTCAAAAAAAATTTACATTTTCATTTCATATTCATTCATATGATCTCCAAAATATTTATTATCATCTCTAACGATTTTTTCACACCGTTTTTTAGCAAAAATAAATTTCCAAAACAAAAGTATATATATCCAATCTCAACCTTAGTTTCTTCTATCTTTTTTCCTTCAAATTTTTAACTAAATATTTATGATTTAGTATGGTGATGTACTATGTATAATGTTACACTACATGTTGTAATTAATTAAGAGTTTACTATAAATTTTCTTTTATGCAATGCCCTTGTCCAATACTTCACCAACAACCAAGAAAGAAAATCAGTTTATCAAAAAAAAAAAGAAGAAAGAAAATCAGTTAATATATTGAGTTTAAATTGGAGGTAGTACTTTAACCAGAAATAAATATTTTGTACATATGAATTTCCAAGTCATTTTGTTTTGTTTGTTTTGGTTTTTTGTACCTAATTTTTTTGAAGTAACTCCCATACCGCCCGGAACCATTAAAAGTTATTAAAATCACAATTTTTATTTATTTAAAAAAATCAAATCTTGAAATTAATCTTTTAACAATCCGCACATGTAATACATTTAAAGTTAACAATCCTCCAAAATCATTTTCCCCCCCCTAAAATTTTCAAAAAAAAATTTTTTAATTAAAATAGATGACTTTGCCCCCCCAAAATTTTGATAAAAACTTCAAATAGTTGTCTTTTACAATATAAAAGCCTATTAATTATGGTTAATATATGAGTATTTTTTTTCATTGTTTAAATTTATATACTCGATCCGTTTTAAAATCCTGCGTTCGCTGCTGACTATATATGTCATATGATTATACTTGACAGTATTCATAAATATCCGGTCGATTTAATGGCTGACGTGCTATGAAGTATGAACTATCGTTCATTTTCGCCCTCTAAACATCAAAATAATATTTCTTTGATAAAACCATGCACATTAATTAAGGGTAATTAACTTTGTTATTGCACAAGTCATTAGTTAAACCAAATATCATTTAAGGGGACATTACAATGGATTGAGATTTTATGTTACGCATTCTTATTTTATTTCTTATTTTATTGAACTTGATGAATGAATGGTGTCATGATTATAAATGTATCACTCATCAATATAGTCGAATATGCTATCGAACATGAGATTGAACCACAATGGATTAATGTTTTGAAATCTGCTGAACCGATCGGTTCGACCGATTTAATCGAGAATCGGTCACATATTTGGTCCGGTTCTAAATTAAAATCGGGTGACTTAAAAATTGTTGCCATCCAATCAAACTCAGTAGAAACCCGGAAACTGGTGACCCGGTTAACCCGGTTCAATTTTTTAAGCAATTTTTTTATTTTACTACAAAAGAAAAACGTATTTGGTAAATTTACATATAATTGTTCTTTATATTCGATTTATACATATATTTGGATATTATAATTTATTAAATTTATTTTTATTTGTATTTGATAATTTTTTACATTTGTATTTGTATTATATATGAGTCAACCGGTTTTTTTAGAACGGTTTAACTGGTTGAACCAGTGACCCAATGATCCAATTATTAATCCGATTGGATGTCCGGTACGGGTTTAAAAACATTGCAATGGAGGTTTCTCATATATATAATTCATTTCTTAATTAGGTGAAAAGTAGAAGATTAATTAACGGGATATACCTTTTTGCACAAATCCAAATTTATGATGTCATTGACTTACATTTTAACAATAACTAGTAATTCACCCCGTACGTTGCACGTATATTTTTATTTTAATATTATTGGTTTATAATATCTATTAACATGAATTGATATTTATTACTTTATTTTAATAGTAATATTTGTATAAGGTTATTAAAAACAAAATTTTATCTAACAATTTTATATTTTCACATATAAACTTAAATGTCTAATTCAACTCGTGAGGATTTATCCCTCAATTTATGCATGTCTATAAATTATTATTTTATATATCCCTTTGTTTCTCACACACCTCTTTATAAATAATTGTATATAATTTGTGAGGCATGTATTTTTATATTGTACTTGCAACCGTTGGAAAAAATGAATAATTCACATTGTTAATCAAAAATGTAAATTGAGATATTATTCAAAAAATAATATGGTAGAGAAAATCGTGAATAAAATTTAAAATAAACTATTATGTCATTGATATAAACGTTATATAGTAAATTTCTGACAATATCATAGTAATCCACTAAAAAACTTACGAACATAAACATGATATAATCGAAACAGGGGTATAGAAATTGTACAATTGATATTAATATTCATTCGTTGACATTTATTTTCAATAGATGTATGTAAATCCCATGAGTTTTCTCATTTTGATCAACAATGGATTAACGTAAATCGCTCATCAATCAAAAGAAATGATAGAATAAATCGGGAAGTTTGACAATCCAAAAAAAATCAATCGGGAAATTTATTTTAAAATGTAACATCAATCGATTAATCATATTTAAATGATTATATAATTGATTTTACAATAATTTATTTAATGGCATTGCAAGTTGACAATATAATTATTAATTATAATATATTGAGTTAACAATACATTATTCTCGTTACAAAACATACATTGGTCGCTAGATATTGAATATTTCATCTTCCAATATTAATTTACCAAAGTAAAACACCAGCAATTCTATAATTCTTTTCTAGAGTTATAGTTAATAAACTTTAAAAAAATACTAAATACAAAATGATTACATATACCAATTAAGTAATTATATGATTGATTTTATAGAAAAACTATAGTATTGATTGATCATGTCAATTACTTAACGTCAATTTGATTATTTTAAAATTTTCATATCAAGATATGAAAGAGATATGTACAGTTTTCAAACAATCAAATATTTGTTACCATTTTTAATTTTGTAAATATTTTAATTAGTTGCTTTCTTAATTAAAGTAATATATTGTTGTCCAATCATAAACTTGCACCCTTGGAAATAAAAAAAAAATAACTCCCATTGACAATTATTGTATTTGTTTTAAGTTAATACATTTTTCTAAATTAACAAATCTTTAATCATAAGATACAATTTTCTTAATTTTTGTTAAACTTCTTGTCAATTATTCGTTGTGTGTAGCATTGATAAGGGTCTTTTTATGCATGTTTTATGTGTATATTTGAGTAGAATTCGAGTTATTTTATTGTTAGTTTTGTAAATTTTTGATTGTACATAGTTCATATTACTCCGAGGTGATTTTATTGATGTAGATTGACCATTCGGGGCTAATTTTGGTGAATTTCGGACCATGGATTCATGTCAAAACATATGGGGGAGTTTAAGGATGCAAAAACGCTCGAAATTCCAAGCCAAATGCGTCATTTCGGGGCCTTTTTGGTCCAACACGGGCAGGGGGTGTCGGGCAACACGGCCGTGTTCCGCCGGGAGCCAAAAACTCGAAATTTTTGCACAAAACAGCCTCCAACACGGCATGGCCATGTTCCCTGTTCGCCTTATTTTTAGCTTCACCGCAAGTGTACGATGTAGTTTATAGAATAGGGTAAGCAAGGTCGTATCCACGGAGACTAATAAATTAATGCGCTAAGTATTGAACTAAGATAGCCTTATTTTTATTTAGACGATCGAAATTGAATGATTGTTGTGGAAGAAAAGATAAGAATAACCACAAAAACACAAGATGAAAATAATAGTGGAATTACCAAGGGAAATGAAATGGATTCCCGGGTTATGGTTTCAATTAATATTCCTCTTGTTTTACGATTTAATCAAAGCCAAAGTTATTATCAATACACATATAAGACGATCACAACGGTATTTTATCCTCCTCTTGAGATGTATATAAAGTGTAGATTGAAATATCTATGCCAAGCATCTCTACTCAACATAAGATACACAACTCCCAAAATGCACAAAAGATCAAATATCCTCACAAATATTCACAAACCTCTCGATTATGCAAATATTCATGTCAAGTACTCAAGATCTAATATTGAAACTCATCTCTCGAATTATGAATCAATATATCAAACATGCTAAATCATTGGCCAAATGATAAAACAAGAATAAGAACAAAGTACTCAAATAGGCTTCAAGACAATAATTTCAATTAAGATTAAAACAATCAACAAGAGTTCAATTAATCTACTTCAAAACCCGGAAATCAAGAAGTTTAGCTACCCATTATAAATAAACAACTCATAGACAAATTGTTCATCTTCATAAGAAGCTAAAATGAAAGATTAAAGCACAAAGAATGAGAAAACTTAGGAAATGGATAATCTCTCGATTAATCTTCAATCCTCAAGCTCCGATTCGACCCGATTCTTTCCTTGATTCTTCCTTGATGAAATTGATGTGTTTCTTGTGTTCTTGGGTGTATTCTCGGCCCTTTCCTCCATACCCTAGATCAAGCCTCTCATGTATCTATTTATAACCCCACAAAGATCCAAGAAAAAGGTAGGCTTAGCATAGGAAAATCCGCCGGGCTCTGCATGGCGCCAGTAAATTAAGTGCACATAGTCGCCGGGCGCCGCAGTCACGGGCGTTGAGCTGCAGCGCTCCATCTGCCATCCCCTGCAATTCGCATTCGTTAGCGCCTGTTTGACTGCCGGCTTTTGACGGGACGATGCAATGCTCAGCGCTCCACTTTAGTTTTTTCGCCCACCAAATGTCCGAATTTGCTTTTGATCCCTTCTTCAAAGTTGTATCTCTATCTCTTTGCTTTCCATAGCCACTTGAATCATCTCAAGTATCAATTTTGTAGAGAGTTATAGCCAAAATACGAATCGCTGCGGTGATGGAAATTTCGACGACGCGTTTGGACGTTTCTTCAAATCAATCTCTCTTTGTTTGCTCGTTTGTACTTCTTTTGATACACGATTCATTACTATGACTATAAACTCAATATAATTGGCTCTCAACATTGCTTGGCTACTCAAATGACTCAAAATACTCAAAAACAACACAAAACTCAAGTCTTGAAGCCCAAATCAATGGTATAAAACCAAGTGAACAAATACCCCCAAACTTAAATTGTTGGTCCGTCCGGTCAACACTTTTAAAAACAAGACAAAACATGACGGGAGTAATGAAAAGTTGAACGCACAACAACTCCATAAAATTTTGTATTGTTCATTGTAGGTATCAAGCAACGAATTAACCAAGCCTCAAACATCTAACATAGAGCACATATTAAAGAAACCATGGTAAATGTTAAGAATTACACCTCACAAAGATCAAGTGTATACTCTCATCTCGAATGAATATAGGTCGTGTTTACGCTCAATTCAATTCATTATTGCAGAATTACCATAGCTTGCAAATCGTCTCATATCTCCGCCACTAGGATGTATGCAAAATTGTGAATCAAAAGGATTTTTTCCTTTGGTTGTAATGAAGGCTCTTTGGTAGGGGTAGTAAAATATGGATAGAGTGACTCAAACTCGAGCGTATAGACCGGTGAGCATATAATTCATCTACATTAAAGCTCAATATGCTACTAAAATCACCTCTCATTTTCACCAACTCTTCTTATCTCCATCCCCTTTATTTTGTAAACTCAACCATTCACATTACAATTCTTAACCTCCAAGTTCATTCAAAGAAAACTCATTCATCGATCTATTTTTTTTTTACTTTTATATGAGTTTTCAACATTTCATATCTCATTTTTCTTTCTCTTTTGTTCTCATCAACCAACTATAACATCACCTTCTAACATTTTGATTTCACACATTCACCCTTATTCAATTCCTTTACTCAATGCTATACGCTCAAGTGTTGGGTAAAAGATTTATCAAGTTAACGCTTGAATTGTGGCTATTAAAAATTAGGCAATAGGCTCAAGTTGGCTAACTAGGGATTTCAATATCATCATTAGGTAAGCAAAAGGCTTGAAGGGCTAACAAAATGGCATTTGATCATTTTCACATTCGCATACAACATGTGACCTTGACAGAGATGCGAGCAAGTTCTAGAATTCTAACAACATGAATGATACACTCAAATTACAAACAAGATCGCACAAAATAGAAGCAGAAAGGCTCAAAATCTCACAAGCTTGTAAATATGTAATTCAAAGCATCATACCACGTTCTCAATATCCATATGCTTAAAGTCATCTATTCATGGCTCAATCAACTCATACTCGACCCCCAATCCAAACAATACAAAATTTTAAAAAATAAAGCACGAGAATCTCAATATCGGTCAACTCACTCTCTAAACTCTATGAAAGCAATAAACGTGCTAAAGATGTAAACGTCTTCTAATGCAATGCAACCTAAAATGCTCTACATGCAACTATATAAAAACACAAAAAATGCAATTTTTTTAATCCACACATTTCATATGAAAATAACTATCTCCCCCAAACTTAAATGAAATTATATCGCACGTAAGAGAAGATAGAATTTCAATATAAAATCGTGTGGATTTACGATTCATTGTGCGGGTGGTGGCCCTCTTTCGCATCTCTCATCATCGCTAGACTTCTTCCTTCAACCATCACTTCAAATTTTGTACCTTAATATTATCTTTGAAGGACGACGGTCGTGCGCCTTGCGCACAGTTGCCCGTGCTTCATGCCGAAGCCACATTATTCCTCCCTCCAGGCATGCACATGCGCCAAAGACACAGTCACCCGTGCGTGATGCCGCACAACAACACTTTTTTTTTTTACAAAAAGAAAACAAACAAAAACAAAAATCACACCACAAACCGTTGGGTTGCCTCCCAACAAGCGCTATATTTAACGCCTTTAGCTTGACGCTGTTTATTTCGAGTTCGTACCACCTTTGAATGCACATATTAGTTTTTGGATCGTGGTCAAGAACGCAGATTTTGCTCTTTTTGCATCTAGTAATGCGTCTTAGCTTTCCAAGCAAGTATTGGAGTCCCCGATGTTGGAACACTTTGATTTGAATTATGCTCATGTTGTCCATGCGTGTACGCATATTCCGTGCTTGTCTCATTATGGAATAGTTTTCTTATATCTTGCACACAATGCACGGGCGTACACACATGGTTCGTGTGTTCCTTGTCCCGTTTTTGCTCCTTTTCGTACCACACACGGGCCGAAAGTGCATAAACACACAATCCGTATTTGGTTCCGAACTTTTTGCTTTTCCAGGATCTTCATCTTCTCGTATTCGGTACCACTCATTTGATGAATGGCACTAGAATGTTCCTTCGAGTTAGCTTCGGTGGTGCTTAAAAATCGGCTCTTTTGATGTTGCCCACCAACAATTGTAACTAATTGGCCCATTTGAGTCTCAAGATTTTTCAATTGTGAATCCATAGTATTGCCAATGTGTCAATCGCAACTTCATCTTGTCCATCTTTGCTTCGTTTTTGGTAAGGTTATTTCCCATTTCCCTCATGAATAAATTTATTTGACTCATAAATGAAGTCGTTTGATTCATGAATGAAATGAGGGCGTCTTCCAAAGATGGTTTCGCTCTTCCATCCGAACGGGTGCACCTATACCAATTCAAAGAAACAAATCAAGCATTGTAGAAGTAGAATTTACAAAAGAAAAATGAAAAAATAAAAAAATGTCTAAATTAAGAATAATTCTATCTATTGCAATATTAGCACCAAAAATTGTATTAGTCCCCAAGAACGACGCCAAAACTTGTTCGCCTTATTTTTAGCTTCACCGCAAAGTGTACGGTGTAGTTTATAGAATATGGTAAGCAAGGTCGTATCCACGGAGACTAATAAATTAATGCGCTAAGTATTGAACTAAGATAGCCTTATTTTTATTTAGACAATCGAAATTGAATGATTGTTGTGGAAGAAAAGATAAGAATAACCACAAAAACACAAGATGAAAATAATAGTGGAATTACCAAGGAAATGAAATGGATTCCCGGTTATGGTTTCAATTAATATTCCTCTTGTTTTACGATTTAATCAAAGCCAAAGTTATTATCAATACACCTATAAGACGATCACAACGGTATTTTATCCTCCCTCTTGAGATGTATATAAAGTGTAGATTGAAATATCTATGCTAAAGATCTCTACTCAACATAAGATACACAACTCCCAAAATGCACAAAAGATCAAATATCCTCACAAATATTCACAAACCTCTCGATTATGCAAATATTCATGTCAAGTACTCAAGATCTAATATTGAAACTCATCTCTCGAATTATGAATCAATATATCAAACATGCTAAATCATTGGCCAAATGATAAAACAAAAATAAGAACAAAGTACTCAAATAGGCTTCAAGACAATAATTTCAATTAAGATTAAAACAATCAACAAGAGTTCAATTAATCTACTTCCAAAACCCGGAAATCACAAGAAGTTTAGCTACCCATTATAAATAAACAACTCATAGACAAATTGTTCATCTTCATAAGAAGCTAAAATGAAAGATTAAAGCACAAAGAATGAGAAAACTTAGGGAAATGGATAATCTCTCGATTAATCTTCAATCCTCAAGCTCCGATTCGACCCGATTCTTTCCTTGATTCTTCCTTGATGAAATTGATGTGTTTCTTGTGTTCTTGGGTGTATTCTCAGCCTTTCCTCCATACCCTAGATCAAGCCTCTCATGTATCTATTTATAACCCCACAAAGATCCAAGAAAAAGGTAGGCTTAGCATAGGAAAATCCGCCCCGGGCTCTGCGGCGCCCAGAAATTAAGTGCACATAGTCGCCCGGGCGCTGCAGCGCCGGGCGTTGGGCGCTGCAGCCCATCCGTCCCCGCAATTCGTTCGCTGTTCGCTTCGGGCGCCGCAGCGCCGCGGACGAGACAGCGTTGCAGCCCGCCTGGTTTTTCGCCCACCAAATGTCCTAATTTGATTTTGAGCCCTTCTTCAAAGTTGTATCTCTATCTCTTAGCTTTCCATAGCCACTTGAATCATCTCAATATCAATTTTGTAGAGAGAGTTATGGCCAAAATACGAATCGCTGCCAGTGATGGAAATTTCAGACGCGTTTGGACGTTTCTTCAAATCAATCTCTCTTTGTTTGCTCGTTTGTACTTCTTTTGATACACGATTCATTACTATGACTATAAACTCAATATAATTGGCTCTCAACATTGCTTGTCTACTCAAATGACTCAAAATACTCAAAAACAACACAAAACTCAAGTCTTGGAAGCCCAAATCAATGGTATAAAACCAAGTGAACATTCCCCAACACGGTCGTGTCCAGGAACACGGCCTGGCCATGTTGGGAAGCACGGCCATGTCAAGCTGAGTCCCTGTGTGATAAAACAGCACGGCCCGGCCGTTCTGGGGCGACACGGGCGTGTCCGGACCTCTTTTTGCAACTTTTCTTTGCGGAATTTGGGGAAAACTCACCAACCAACCTATTTTGGCCACTTTTGTACACTTTTAACACCCTATTTTCTTTGAAACATGTCTCCATGTCCCTCCTCATCACTTGAATACAAGAATTCACCAACCAACAAGGAAAATGAGGGTGATTGTTTAATAAAAAGAGAGTACTATCAATGTATTGGTTGCCTATAAAAGCCAAGGGTTGAAATTGGGAGATTCATTCATTAGATACTCGGAAATATTCATTGTATTCATTTCATTAAGTAGAATTGGGATCAAGGGGTCTTGGAGGAGAAAGCTTGGGGCAATATTGGAGAAGAAGGCTTGGAGCAACATCATCAATCAAGAAAGAAGTCAATTGAGATTTTGAGAAAGATAAGTACATCATGTCTACAATACTTAAATCTTCTTGTGTAATTTATTCTTTGGTCAAAATCATGTGTAGCTAAACTCCTAGTGTTTGAATGTAATGAACTCTAGAATGGATTTGTGATTAAGGTGTGTATGTTTTTAATAAAATCTTCATATTTTGTGTTATTCACTTATATTATGCTTTCGTTCATTCGAATTGATATATGCGCAATATTGATTTGAAGTTTATTTTTCATCCAGGGAAATCGAGAGATTCATGGTGAAATAGAACCTATATAAGTGAAAAGAGTTGCATGCAATCCTAGATATAGGACGACATAAATCTTCCCGGATTAGGCCAAACCTAATATGGGAATTCACAAATCGTTATAATGTTGTCTTGGGGGTTTTAACTAGAAAGAGATTTCAGTTAATCAACTTGAGATTAGAAGTTTTTCGCCTTGAGAAAGGGTTTAACTTAAATTGGGAATTTCTACGGTCCACAGGACATGAGATTTTATTAAAAGAGGTTGGTTTTGCTTAAGGGCTTATGGTTGTATTTTTTTAACTTGTCAAATCACAAAAACATTCTAGAGGGATTTACATTCAAACACACTTTTATCTCTTGATTTCTTATTCTACAAATTTTACTTCATTTTTACACTTTGATAATTTAGATTCTTTATTTTTTTTCATCAAACAAAAATTCTGAAATTGCTAGATTAAATAACAAAAAGACGGCAATTATTAGTACTTACAATCCTCGTGGGAATGACACGCGGTACTCAATAATCTATACTATAAAACGATAGGTGCACTTGCCTACGGTTTTAAAGGTAGCTTTTGAGCCATCAAGCATAGTCAAATTCGATTAAAAAAATAAAAATAGAAACTCCCAATTGTTTTACCAAATGCTTAGTTTTAAAATTCTTTCAATCAATAGTTAATGGTATCTATTGATCGAATAAATAAAATAATAAATAATTGTCATATTTATAGTAATGATTACAATCAATTTATTGATTGTATAGGATAATTATATGATTGAATATAGAAATTTTAAATTTTCAAATCTCAAAAAATATTACAATCATAACCGGAAAAATAATTAGCCAATAAAATATTTATGTTACTAAATATTCTTGTCATTGACCAAATCAAAGCAACACTAATTTTGGATAACTCCAAAACATGTATTGATTAGGATAATATTTGGATTGATTTGTCCAAAACTGTATCTTATTTTATATCTTTTCTTTTTTTATTCCTTTTATCTGATTGAGTTGCCTTAGTTATGTCATATATACTAATATTATTCAATAGTAATTAAGGTTGTTAATTATTCTTAATTAAGTAAATTATCATCAAACTTAACATCAACATTGATCGGTGGACCAATTAGAAGATAATTCATTCTTCTAAACTGAACTTAATTAGTAATTGTTCACACTTCTGAAAATATCAATATTTCAAAAATAAATATAATAAATAAATATTGAAAGAACAATTGACTCAGTATAAAATAAAAATCCAGATATTCCTTCAAAAGCATGATATAAAAACCAAATATCTTATTAATAATAAAATCTTTTCAAAATCATCCATAAAAAAGTCCATAATCTAAAATCAATTTAAATATATATGGAATTTGGCAGCAGAAAAAATAATTTCAATCAATATATGAAAGAGATATATACAATATTTCCAACCAATAAATACTTGTTACCATTTTGAGTTTTATAAATCTTTCAATCAATTGTTTTTCTTAAGCTAAACGTTGTTGTCCAATTATACAATTATACTCCCTTGTGAATGGAAAAAAATGCCTATTGACCAATTATTGTATTTTTTTAAAAAAAAAAGTAATACATTATAGCATTGGCAAAATTCAGATGATCATGGCAAAGATAATAATGAACACACCAGGGCTAACAAATCATAGCCTGATCATACTAATAAAAAATAATAATAAAAAGGTTCACATTCTCAAAAAAACTAATAATATTCCTTGTAAAAAGAAAAAAATTGCTAGGTTAAAACATTAATTAACATGAAAAATCAACTGCACGAAGTCAATCAACTCAAACACGCAAGTGCGTCCTTCACCAATGTTGTTTTCTTCCAAAAACATTTTGCAACCACGTTGCATGAAAATCTTGGATTTATCTTATTTTAATTCAACATAATATTGTCTTCCATTATGCCTTGTAATTGCATCGTTTTGTTTTTTTATGTGTATCCTTGATAAAATCGTTTCAAAACTTCATAGGTATAGGTTGTTGATAAAATATATATATATATATATATATATATATATATATATTAACAAAAAAAATCTCACCACTAAATAAACATACGACATCGCGAACTTACACACACACACATATATATATATATATATATATATATATATAGGGATGAGATCAAATGAGACCAGATAATTAGAATGAGACAGTGTGGACTAATCCTGGCCACAAATCTGTAATTTTAGATGGTTGAGATTTACTCAATTTAATAGCCTTTTTTAATTTATTTTAAATTTGTAAAGGGCAATAGGGTAATTGTATAATTACACATTTTCATTTAATTTTGTTAAATTAGAGAGAGAGAGAGAGAGAGAGAGGGACTAGAGAGGATTTAGGAAAAGTTCGAATGGCTTGAGAGAGAAGAGGATTTAGGAGATGAGGCAGTTCGAATGGCTTCGACGCCGCTGTGCTCAAGCCGACGCTCGGACGCGCGCTGGTGCCGTTCTACCCCATGGCGGTGAGATTGAAGCGGGATGAAGATGTCGGATTGAGATCGATTGCATGCCGAGCGCGTTTTTTCCGTTCGTGGTGAGCTGTCAGTTGGTTTTGCTGGGTTGTAATCTGGTGTGCCACGTTGGGGTGTTGCTCCTTCACTAGATTAAGGGTGGGTACAATGGGATTGGAGCTTGGGGTTTTAATTCGGTTCTCAATGGAGCGATTCTATTTTTTTTTCTTGAATTTCTACGTGAGAGTGTGTCTGGAAAGGAGAACGGCTGGAGTTGGTGGTGGCGCAAAAGAGATGATCGTCGTTAGGGAGTACTTTTTGTGGAGTCGGACGGCACGGTGGATGATTAAGGCAATTTTGCTCCGACGTTGGAACTCTGCCGCCTCATTCCAGTGGTGGATAATTATCAGGGAATCTCGATGTATGCTTAGATGATTATTGTACACTTAGATGTTTTTCGATATATACTTGGGTGTGTTTTGTTGTATAAATAGTTAATTTTTTATGTATATGTTTATGTTGTTGTATACTTATTTTTGTTGTTGTATACTTATATGTGGTTAGTTGTATACTTATATATGTTTTGTTGTATACTTATATTTTTGTTTGACCATTTTAATATGCAGTAAAATAATGTTAAACATACAACAAAATAGTGTTAAGTGTACATCAAATATATGCTAAATATACATCACAATAATGAGCTTGATTTTTTCTCTCTCTATAATTGATTTACTTAATCCACGGTCCCCACATGTTAATGAGCGTGATTCTCTCTCTATATGTGTAACTGATTCCTTGATTCACGATCCTCACATATTTTTGTTTGACTATTTTAATATGCAGTAAAATTATGCTAAACATACAATAAAATAATGTTAAGTATACATCAAATATATGATAAGTGTACATCATACTGCATGGCAATGCAAATGCGCAATTTTCTCTCTCTAGCGCGATTTTTTCGGGATTTTCTCTCTCCCCACGTGATTTTCTCTCTCCTAATAATTGATTCCATATTTGGATGGTCCCCCACTTGGTTAATTTGACAATTATACCCTTATTTTGCATTAATTAAATATTTAATGTAATTTTAACCCCTATTTATCTTAGCCATTGATGTAGATAATGGAGGGTTGAGATGAGTCCACATTGTCTCACTATAATATATGGTCTCATTTTAACCTCCCCTATATATATATATATATATATATATATATATATATATATATGAGTAAATACTAACCAAGCGAGGTTTATTTATATGTGACTTTGAGATAATCAATCGAAAAGTCGGATTCTCAACAAAGATCCACCTTAATGTCATCATCGTCAGAATCATCGCTACATGTTGCACACGTATTAATTAAATCAATCAATTAATTTATAATTAAATAGAAACATCACATATATATATGATTTAAACTATATATATTACCTGAACTGATATCAAATACACGTATAATCGGGTACACATCGATTCTCTCGCATGAATCATCATTAGAAAATATTGACACATCAAAAACATGGTTGGCACGATAAGAGAAAATCAACACTTCACCATCTAAAATTTCATTATCATGGACGAATTTTCTCCATCCATCCGTAAAATAGAATGCGCCATAAGGGATGATCATTTTGATCGTCCAAGTATGTCCGTTCATATTATGCATGTCACAATTTAATGATATAAGATCATTAAATTGATTGTCGAATTTGCATGGAAGACACTGACAGAAAAATATAATATAATTACAATTTGTAATGAATTTCTAATTGAACAATATAAGAAGCCATTACATTAGGTAGGTAGAAGTTTAATTTATTTATATATTTCATTTTTTTGCCGAAAAAATGGGGGACATATCAAAATACTGGTAACATAGAACGTAACAATGCAATATATTAGAGAATTTAAACATCTATGCATAGACTTATAAAAGAATTAACATCAATCGGCACATTGGTATGTAAAGAAAAGCCATTCTTTGTTCCGAATCAAAACAAAATAATATTTGTCGGGGATAGAAGTTCTATATATATGAAAAAAAAATGTTGACACAAAAGATGTTAACATAAAATATGTTAATATGAGGAATAATAAAAAAACAAACAAATCATACAAAAAACAACTTTAAAAAAATACAACAAAACTATCAAGAATAATCAAAAAAGAAACTCACCGAATTTTGTCCGTACAAATCTACAATATATTGTATATAAAAACTCTTCCTTATTAAAGATTGGAGTTCAATACTATCCGTACAGGCGGGGAGTTGATGAAAATAGAAATAAAGGGAACGTAAAAGATGAAGCAATATTTGGTGTTTAGGCTTCTAATTAGGATCAACAATATGAAAGTGTTTCTCCAATGTAATTTATGTAGTATAAATATAAGAAAATTTAGCATAAATAATAAACTAAATATAATTGGCGTGAAAGATATGTTTCTCCATTGAAACAAATAAAATTATATATAGAAATAATATCAATTTGGCGTGAAAGATATGTTTGTCAATTAAAACAAATAAGATAATAAGCTAAATATAATTTTGTCCATTGAAGTTGGTCGAAACAATAAAATTGAAGAATATATTATATATGTAGAAAAATGTAAGAATCGACGTTTTGCTTTATCAACATTAATGGTGAAATATCATTTATAAATTTTAAAATCTATATATATATATATATATATTATATTTATATATAGATAGAATTGATACTATTTAATATTTTTTTAAATTTATATAATTACAATGATCTTCTTATACATTCCTAATATAAGAATTTATAATAATTACCATTTATAATTTATAATAATTACTATTTATAATTTTTTCAATTGTTTCCTAATATAATAATCAAAAAGAGCGGGAAAATAAAATTTTCGGACTTCTGCTATTATATATATAGATGTGTGAAGAAGTGCCAAAGGAGCATTAACCGCCTCTTAATCCCTATTTTGATTTTAGATTAATATCTATTTAATGTTTTATTTTACAATATATACAAATATATAATATTATTATCAAATGTATAACTGAAAATCATTATATATATGAAATATATATGAAATATATGAAATATATTTTTGATATGCAATACAAGATGAAATATCGAAGACGTTGGACCTCACGCGCTTAAACGCTACACCAAAATGAATTCCTTAATGGAGGAGCTCAACTTTAGTTCCATATATTGTGTTGCACGACACTCACATTTTCAAATAGCGTCCGCGTCTCTTTTTAAAGCCCAAGAATTGTAGGGCCTAAAAAGCCCTACAATCCCCAACACCGGCCTAAAGCCTAAAGCCCATTGAGAATTGCTTAATGTGTGTGCATACTCGTATACTCGATCAATTTGGGACAATTCTTTAAATGAGATAGAGTTGACTTTATAATTAACATTCCGACATGATTCAGAATTTATGACATGCAGGTAGTTGACTTTGAACTAAGTGTCAAACCCCGAATTTGAGCAAAGAGAGAGGTTAAGCTATGGATCATTGAATCTCAAGAATAGAAATAGAAATTGCCATATGTGATGATGATGTATAATTTCTTGGGCACTAACCACCTATAAGACTAAGTCTAAGTCATGTATGTGGTGTTGGGTGGGCCTCTTATTTGCGTGAATTTGCGACTGTAATTTTGTACATAACTTGATCATAATATATTCCTGTCATGTGTGCATCAAATATATATGCTTAAATATTTGAATAGCCAAATATTTTAATAGTAGGGGATCTTCTTGGTGCTATACTATACACTAGCATATTGTAAAAACATTTCTTCATCTTGGAATGCGCATTCCCTTTTTTTTTTTTAACCGCGAGATTTCATATTCTCTCATGACTAGTTATCGAGAAAACAACCCCGACCCCTCAGGAACTACCCCATGTAAACCGCGAGAATGCACAATGGCTCTCAGGTCTCTAATATCCTCAATTACCGCCCCCTCAAAAACTATCCCATATAAACCGTGACATGTCCCTAATATCCTCAACTACCGCGCACAAATGAGTCATCCCCTAAGTGATTGTTCTGTTTTGGACTCCCTCTATCCACCGCAGCTGAGGTTCCCACCGAGTTCCAGTCTTCCACACTGCCGCGTGAAACCCTCAATATTAATTGTTCCTCTATTCTGCCCTAGGGGGCTCGAACCCTTGGCCACTCATGGAGTGGCCAATGATTACCACACTTGTAACCAATTAGGCTACAAGATCATTGGTATGGCGCATTCCTTTACAACGCCTTTCTAAACTACAATTACTATTTCATTTCTCGTATAAAATACCCAATTTACGTTTGTCTTTATTTTACAAATTATACTATTTGTTAAGAAAATACAAATCTTCACGGTTGTTTATAATACCTTAAGGGGGTATTTATAAATTTCAAGGATAAATGGATTTTTTTTTAAACTAAGCTAAATTGTAGGATAGTTATGTAATTTATCCAATATAATAGAAAAGGAAACGTTTTACCTAAGCAAAAATAGACCGCAAATTCTGCCTTGAAACCTTGTAATTGATCCTCAATTAGCATGTGAATGTCCTAACAAGATCTCTGGACCATGTGAATTATCCTACCAAACATGCACCACTACATGTACGGACATCGGTATACTTATCTTTTGCGTGTGTTTGACTCTGAATATGTTCTAATATTTCAAAGGATCAAAACTTATGGTCTAGAATCATGGCTGCAATCAGACATCTTTTCAAAAGGATGAACTAATTCTCAAGGCCCCACTGTCCCGTCCCAAGAATTTTGTGGAGGTTGTAAATCGCGAGACGGTCTCAACGAGACTGGGTCTAGACCTGTCTGTACTACATGCACTGAGTCGCTATACAAGGGATCCAACTCCAACCTGTTACTAGGAGGAATCGAACCCACACTATGTGGGCGCTAACGAGGCGACCACCACATCACTATAGCCTTTGCACATTGAGCTATGGCTGGGGGGCAATCAAACATCATTTTACTAATACAAAAGGTGTCATAGGCGATTATACTATGTAAAAAAAAGGACATGTCACTAATACTTTAAGCGATGACATAAAATAATGTGTCGCCAACTTGCGGCAACTCATATCATCGGAAATTTTATTTCTTGTGCATTTACATTAGAGGACTTAATATTATGACTCCGTTGAATTTTTGTCCATGTATTCATAACAAAAATATTTTTAGCCATGTTTTTCAAACGAAGATTTTTTAGTACATTTTTGAGTTCATCATCCGACATCCATCTTGGTCCTTTTCATTTCTCGGTATCAAGATGCATTTCTCAGTCCAATTCATAATGGATGCATCACGTTTTTTATAAAATGAACAAGTAACTTACCAAAAAATACTCTGACTATCATTTTAGTCAAAATTGCTAAAAAAACGAGCTTTTCCCTAAATCACGACTAGTTTCATTTTCTAACAACCGAATGACCAATTTGTCCTATTACGCTAATATCATTCAAGATGAATAAATAATAAAAACATAGCAGCCAGATTAATTCATAACATGAAATGATGTTCTATTAGCTAGATTTGATGTATATAATAAGTACAATGGTCTCGATCATATATATGAGAAAAGCCAACGTATAGTCAGCAATAGTACTATTAATTGTACAAATAAATAAAGTTAGAATTCAGAAAGTAATTATTCAGGGCTCCTGTTTAGGGTATCTAGGAGGAATTATATCCTGCAACAGTCCATAATCTGGAAACTGGTGGACCTGCTGATGATGTGGGGTAGTACTACTCAAATTTTGTTGATGATACACAATATTACTTGTTCCACCATCGCCGCCGTAACCGTAAAGATTAGGCATATGAACTAATAGTTCTTGAGTGAAGCTTGAACTAGCTTCCGGTGGCGGAGCAAACATTCCGGCCGCCATGTTTCCTCGGAGAGTCGCCGGGAGATGGTGGTTGTGCTGACCTTCATAGGTGGTGATCACAATTGAAGGGTCTTGAAATGATCTCTCTACGCGTTTTTTTACCGGGCATTTTTGGGTTGTGCACCTATAGTAGCTTCTGCAATAAAAAAAAATATTTTATTAATTACAAGTAACAGGTTTTAGTAATCAGCAAATTGTGCCAGCAAAGTCACTCTGGCCTTACAATACCTCATTGCGTAATCAGCAGTCATAATATTTTCTCTACTGTACTAAACATGATTTTGAGATTATGGATCCATATGAAACAGAAAAAAACATTAAGTAAACATGTGCAAATTAGCTAGTAGGTTAACTTTAAGTTGCTTCAATTTCAAGTCTGCTTATAATTTTATGAAAACACGTTTAAATTAATTATATGATGCACACATTCAGTGAACATGGATGCATATAAGTCTTATCTCAACTGTCTTATTCCACAAAAATCAAATTAAGACATTTGCACAATATTCACGCACGCAATCATATTCCACTTCCTATTTTAAGATACAAGATGAATGATACATGCATGTACAATTATGACATCATCATGTACACGTGTTATATTTTCAATGCAGTGGAATAACAAGTTTCCACATAATTGTGGAATATGAAATTTTAATTTTTATGCTCCGGTGATTAATGGTATTAATAATATTTCACACTTCAAGTAAACGATCGAGTTTTCCCTATGTGTATCATGTTCATCCGAACATGATTTGTGATTAAACTGAACATATGAATGGGTTCGCCTCTCAACGCCTACTAGGACGAATATCGCCTAAGAGGAATATTTTATCCCTATTGGATTGGAAAAACTCTCACTAAGAACGAGATGTTTTAGCAAGAGGACAAACCAGTTCAAGCTCAGGCACCACACATAAGCCACTAGTGGCTCAGAGAAAGCGAGCGACACCTTGGTATAGGTTGGATGGAGCTTTTCTCCCGACTCTGACGATAAGGTCATGGATCAGTTGATGACAAGAGGGGATTGATTATAAAATTAAAAAATATATAGCTTGAGAAAACCTAAAAAATATATTGCTTGATTTTGTGACCAAAAGAGTGTTCATACTAGGGTTTGTGTTCAGACTACAAAGAAACAATTACAGGTAATTAACTTGCAAACACCCTAATCTAGAAAGAAGCCAAATTAAAGAACAGGATAATTATATAACAACGTTAAAGTTTGACTAGTAGCTACTTGCATGATTTTGCGTGTTATATTTCTCAAGTGTGTTCATACAAAGGACAATATGGATCAAATTAAATTCAAAAAAAATCAACTCATAATTTTATTTAAAAATTATTGTAAAAAATTAAATCGAACCTGGGATAAGGGCTATTCTTGACAGCCTTTTGTCCATATTTTCTCCATCTATATCCATCTTCCAAATGATCAACCTCACTTTTGGTCATAAACGCAAATCGTGCTTGTTTTTCCTTCTTCCCTCCTTTCTTCTTCGCTTTACCACTTCATGATGAATTAGAAAACACATATAAAAATCATAATTATTTTACAAGAAATTTGAAAAAATGCTCTTTTTTTTTGTTCCTAACAAAATATCCAGGACAAAAATAGTAATTAATTAAGCAGCTTAATCGCAATTTTGGTCCTGTAAATATATGAGAGTGCCATATTTGGTCATATGAATATCTTATGCAGCTATTCTGGTCCTTTAAATTCAAATAGATGGCATATTTGGTCCTGTCAGTATCTTATGTAGCAACTAAGTCCTGTAGATTTAGTTTTTATGCAATTTTAGTCCCATAAATTTTATTTTTATGCAATTTTAGTCCAAAATTGAAATGGCATATTTCATCCT
Source organism: Rehmannia glutinosa (assembly GCA_016081115.2). Taxonomy (NCBI): domain Eukaryota; kingdom Viridiplantae; phylum Streptophyta; class Magnoliopsida; order Lamiales; family Orobanchaceae; genus Rehmannia; species Rehmannia glutinosa. The sequence continues at coordinate 45,011 of JABTTQ020002416.1, forward strand.
TTCAGAACCAAAACCGTACAAGAATAAGAATTTACGGGACCAAAATTGCTACATAGCATACTCAGATGACCAAATATACCAGTTTTTTATACTTACTAGACTCGAATTGCTACACACAATAATTACAGGACTAAATATGTCATTTCCTTATATTTATAGGACCAAAAATGCAATTAAGCCTAATTAAGCTTACTCTTTCTTGGAGCTTTGGTCTTCTTCATCTTCAAGGGCTTCCTTCACTTCTTTCTTATTACCCTCGGTGGAGGCCGACGAAATCGAGGAGTTAGGCGTCGCTGGGGTTTCTCCGCCACCGCCCGGCGCGTCTCTCCTTCTTTCACAACGGTGTAAACGCCTCCGGAGACGGAGGCGATACGCCAAAACCACCGAAAATGAGTTGTAATCGGAAAAGCTTAAGTACGAGTTAGGATCAAACATTTGAAGATTGTTGTGAGCCGGAGAAGAATATTGGCTGCCGGCGTTGTTCCGCCGTTGATCATCATCATGATCGTACGGTTGGTGGTGATAGTAAAATTGTGGGAATTCTTCGGACATGATGATAAATTAATTTGAAGAAAGAAAGATGAGGAAATATATATATATATGAAGAGAAAAGTAGAGCGAGTAGACTATAGTAGTGGGGAAAGGAGGAGAGGAAAAATATGAGGTTTGAAAATGGTTATGTTGTCTTTTATTTAAGCTTTGACGAGAAGAAAGATTTTGATTGAGGTCATTATTAATAGTGTTAAATCTTTGTTTAATTTATTTATAATATAGTGGAAGAAGAGGAAAAGGGTGGGAGTCAGCCATATGTTACAGAATAACTCTTTTTTTATACCCATATCCCATTTTTATACATGACTAGTCCTCCAAAAATAACCCCTGGTGTGGCTCATCGAAATCAGGGAACAGATTTTATATTTCAAATTGGTGTTCTACTTCTTGTTCCATTTATCCGGATGATTGAAACAATGTCAGTGAGATAAACATGAGTTGTTAATTAATTGTTTAAAGACATTTACACGTATCGTTCATCCGAGTGAATAGAACAGGAAGTGGAACACCAATTTGAAATAGGAAATATGAACCCAAGAAATTGTCACATGTAAACGGCGAAAAATGCACTCTGGCTCCAATCTCTAGGTTTCTAATATCCTCAACTACGTACCGCGCGCAAGTAGTCGGCTCTAAGTGATATATTTCTCCTAAGTTTTATTTGATATTTTAATACATAAGATAATATGTTGCGTGTATAAGACAATTACTAAAATAAAAGAATGAGATAAACAGGAATTGTATTGTCTATACCAACCCCACGTAGACAAACCTAAGTACATATGGCTGGTGTCATTTACCACTAAACTTACTTGGCAAGAATTATTCAATTTTTTTTGCTCACTAAATTTCAATCCGGATAATTGGTGTAGTATACTTAATTTAAATTAAATGTTTTAAAATTATATACTCGAGTGTGATGACATTAAAAATAATATTGTTAAAATATAGATCGACATGGTGATGATATATGATTGCACTTTATTATGAAACATTTTTGTATACTTATCTCTTTAACTTAACCATTACGTTTTTCGACATAAAATTTAAGAAGAAAAATATTGGTCATTACAAGCTTATAATGTTCCAATGACTACGTAAAACAATTGTAATTTCGTTTGGAACCAAGAAATTAAATTACGAACAATTTCAAGAAATGCCGTGCTTAATTGGATTTGAAGCAATATCATTTTCCATGTTTTGTGCTGAAGGAATTTACAATTAAATTATTTTGAAAGAATAATGTACGTGGATAAGTTAATTTGGTGTTCTTATCCTTTTGAATTATTTAATTAGAAACATATATAATTTCCTTGACGAAGACTCTTTATAAAATTAATTTAATAAGTCACCTCAGTTGAAGCCAACTCAATTATGGACATGCTTCCTAAATTTGATGCATTTCTTCTGAGCAGTTTTCTTCTAAAATATTCATATATAATTTAGCTGTCAATATATATATATATATACTTATTATTATTGGTCTTAGTTTAAGATTTTCGAAATGAGTCACGGACCAAATGAGATATATAGCATGATGATATCAGACAAAAATTGTGACTAAATTTATATAATATTTATTTTTTTTAAAAAAAGCATCCTTAGAGTAGTAGAGAATTAAGGCAGATCTTAAATTTATTATACTCTCTCATTTTCAAAATAAGTAATGTTTTGGAGTGGAGAAATACACATTAAGAATTGTGTTAAAATACGCAGTATACCCTTAATTAATTATAAATACTATTTTAAAACAAAATAAATTTAGGCATTAGTGTTTAGTCACTTAGTTGGAAAATGATACATTTAAGAGTAATTTGGGAAAAACGATTTTTCATCAGTCTTGAAAATGTCAAAACGTCATTCTTTTTTGAAGATTTTTTTATGTGAGCCTTCAATTACAAATGAAAATGATTTGTAAACTTTATTATGACGGTCCCACCACCTATAGAGAGAAACTCGTTAATTTCCACCTAAGCATCAACCTCACACACTAGCTGCCATCAAGACTGAGTGAGATGAGGATTAGTTCAAACACTCGAGACCAAGGGGCCTTTTCGACTGGTACTATCACGTCACTTATTTTGAAAAAAAGGAGTATATTTTTTTAATACGAGTATGATATATCAATAAAAAAAGATTCAAGTATGGATTAGGAGAAAAACCAAGAAAAGTTCTTACATATATGCTCTAACATATGCCGAATTTGGTAAATATGTGATTTAAAATCTCTATAACTTTTTTTTTTTTTTTTTGTTTATGAATGTGAGTGAATAAAATTAAATAGAGGTTGGGGAAGAATTAGGTTGTTGGGATTGAGAGAGCAAAAAAGTCAACGATGTGTGTATTTGTGGGTTAACAATCGAATCACGAGGTCCCTATAAACATACATAGAACGGTCAATGATTCAAAGGTAGGGCTGAACACGTGTCCCCACTGGTGCACCGGCATTTGACCGTAGCCGACACATGACTGTCACGTGGGTTCTGTTCTTTGGTTCATCACCCTTCTATTTATTAGCTGTCTTGCCCGTTGGCCGCTTAAGGTCCTTTTCCATGTTGGCAAAAGTTTATGTAAGACGGTCTCACATATTTAGATCCATGAGATGGAGCCCTTACACAAATTTTAAAGGTTTTCTTTTTTTTAAATTTTATTTTTCTTAGGGTTTATATTAGTTTTTTTAGGGTTTATTTTATTTTTTGGGTTTATTTTTAATTGATTTGGGTTTTTAGGATTTTTAGTTTTTTTTAGGGTTTATTTTTTATTTTTTGGGTTTATTTTTCATGGTTCATGTTTTTAGGGTTTATTTTTGTTTCTTCATGGTTCATTATTATTTTTAAATTTATTTCCATGGTTCATGTTCTCAAGACGGAACCCTTAGGAGGTCCGTCTCACGGATTCTCACAAGAGACTTGCTCTTCCATGTTTAGAGTTTTTTTTCCCATTTGGGTAGGCATTTAATTAATTTTGTAGTTCTCATTAATAATATAATTTGAGAATATATATAACGGAAATAAATTGTTTATTTGTAAATAGCTAGAAGCTTGAACTTCTCCGAAAAGGATTTTATAAAACAAGTAGCAAAACTTTATTGAGAATGTGAGATGAAAGTGTAAGCTACAAGAAACTCAGTTTACCGACATAATTTTCCAATGTAATTAATTTAGTCACTAAACCACCAAATATCGATAAAATAAAAAATATTATTTTCTTCAAATTATACTGGCCAATTACCAACAAACCACCAATATTTCTAAAATTTACTGACAGAAATACTGCAGGTAATTAATTACCAACAATTTTCGATTTTGTTGGTAAATATTCACCTACATGATTTTATCTATAATTTACAGTTATCTTAATATTTACCTACAAATTTTCTATATGTAAATTGAATTTTTCTTGTAGTGTGTGAATATTGATAGTTTTTTTTTTCAGAATCAATATGAATTTCATTCATTTATCAGAAGAAACTTACAACTGATTACAATAACCAGTGAAAAACAGTTGCAAGCCATGCAGAATTGCAGATCATAAATCTATACAAATCTAAAATAAAATATTTAAATCTAACTAGACCTAATTGATTCGTAGAATCAAACTTCGCAACGGTGACACTTGATAAAACACGCATTAAAGATGATGTGATCTTTACTAGCAGGTGATTGGTGATTGAAAATTTTGGATGAATAAATAATATATATTTTCTTAAAAAGAAGTCACAAGTAATTTCATATTATTGAGACAAAAAAAAAAATCCATAACAAAAAATTTATTAAAAAATCTTACCTCTTTAAGCTTGGAGTTTCTCATTGTCTCTCATGATGTGGTACAATTCAACCAAATAAAATAAGTATAAACAAGGAATATATATATAATTTTTTTAGGTTATAAAATACTTGGATAGTTTTGTCCAACAAATTAATTAGAATCTTATCCAATTTTATAATTTAATTTATACAGTAGACATTTGTTCTTGTAAAAGACCAGTTTCAAATAGGGTATTGACCTGGAATATATACAAAATATTTTCAAACTATTTTATATTTGATGCAAATGAACGTTAAATATAATAATATAATGACCTTAAAAATACATATATTTTATTATCATTTAAAATTCAGATATATAGTTTAGATGGGTGCAAGAGTATAAAACTTTGACTATAGAATATGTAAAGACAAATAATGTGGCTAAGGTTAGGCAAGGCCTTTAGTCTATAATAACAAAAAGGTGTGTACTAAAGGTGGCCAAAATGATTTCTTTTTAAGATTGGATTTTGACCTCACTGTCATATTAGCCCCTATAATATGCTCTTGTCCACATTGTGAAAAAATATATGGCTAAGGTTTTTTCTTTCCATGTTAACAAAATATTGGACAATTTTTCACATAAAAGTTATATGGATAAATTCAAATGTAAAAAATTAAAAATAAAAATGGTTAAGAAACTAATAGCATGTAAAAATGATAACTAGACAACAAATTTGCATGTGTCATTAAAATTACTATTTTCTTTTGTTTATTACAATCGTGTAAATTAAAGAGCTAGTGAGGAAATGTGATTATTGGTATTAGTTTCGACGATTTATTCTATGATACACATTGTATGCAAATCTAACATATATACTATACCTAGTGTATTTCTACAAAAGTAACATGTCGAAGACTTTAGCTAAGTTTCGATGAGTATTGTCTTATAGCGTTTTTAGTTTAGTAGCTAGCTTAATTAATTAGTTCAGATTGTTTTTCAATGTTTCATTTGTATTCAAAATTTTACAAAAGTATATACCAAATATATAAAATAATTATGTAAACACGCATTTAGTACGAATAAGATCTTCTATTTCAAGATTGTGTTTCATCTCATATTCCACCACACGGATGATTGCCACGTGTAGAGAAATTTCTATATTAAAACCCAACAATTTAAGCGTGACTTATGCTCTAAAGTTAATATGGTAACTTCTCTACACGTGACAATCATCCGTTCGGTGGAATAGGAGATGAAACACAATTCTAAAATAGAAGATCTCATCCGCATTTCGTATAATTAATTATATACATTTCTTGTGTATTTGTGAAGTGAATTAAAGCAATATAAAACACCAAATCTGAACAAAATATATCCAAAACTGATAACATCAATTATTGGGGTTTGCTGGCATTATATGACATAAATTATTCTTACTTTATTGAATGTTTTATTTAATTGGTTGGTAAATAACAAAAGTTAGGCCTCAATCACCTATCACTTGTTTGCTTGCAAAGCTTTTGATTTACAGGATCTAATCAGAAATTGATCGAATCATGTACATAAATTGGCTGCAACCAAATTTAGCTAACTTGCCAAGTGTACTTTGCTGTGCCATTTATGACTAACTTTATCCTATTTTGTACCTAAAAAAAAGAACGTCGGCTATAAGGAAACAACAAATTATTTGGACACTTGGGTGGGGGACCAAATTGAAAGCTATAAGTTAATTCCTTAATTTTTTTTAAATAAACTAAGGAAATAACATACACCTACAAAAACATAAACATTGAGCACTGATACACATTTTTGTGTAGTTGTACATTAAAAAAAGAAATTGGTCAATACTCATTTGTGATTTCATAATTGTAGCGGTTTTTCAGGAGATCTAAGTTAATTTGATTGAACTCAAATCGATTAAATGGGTCAATTGTGGATTTCGTGTGATTTGTAGTATAATTTGCTATCAAATATGAACTTTATTTTCATAATGTCAATTGTCAAGTATATGTGTGATCACTAATTATTAGAGCTCGCAATTTTCGACTTGCCCCTGACCAAATCAATCCAAGAATTAGATTGGGTTGGACTATGGTTTTACAGGCCCAAAATGATTAGGACCTACTTTGGCCCGCCCCTACTATCTCGACCGCCCTGAAACATTTCACGCCTAAAATATATATTTTTGGTTGAGTTTGACCGAATAAAATATCGGTCCGAGTGATTTTCGGGCCACCCAACCCAATTTCGAGCATTGGCCTTTTGCCACTATACTAATTATGATTCAACCAAATAAATTAGTACATGTTAAAGCTTACTTCGGGTCGTCTCGCTCGTGTACTTTGATCCTGGATGATTTGAAATAAAATCTTTAGGCTAGTTGGGGTCGTCAACAATGACCCTTCAATGCTTAAGTCGGTTTGGGTCATGATATATTTTAGAGGAAAAGGGCAATAAAGTAAATTAATGTCAACAACAACTTACCTAATCGTGAATTGTGCTCCCCTATTTATAGTTTACTATCCAAATCGATTGTATACAAGTTACGTGGTGAAATCCAGTAGGTTACCAATAAGGGAGATCTACGGTCAAAATCTTCCAGGTCGATTTAGTATGCCTCCGGTCAAAGTCAAAACCCGAGTAAAAGTATGTGAATACAAGATCGCATAGGTAGTTTTGCGGACTCACGTATTTCTAATACTAGAAGGGTATAACCGTAAATCATATGTTATTTATTTTTAATATCAAATTTGATTGGATCAAATCATTGTAGAGAAGCCCATATTTAGAGATGTTAAACGGGCTGGCCCTAGCCCTATAGGGCTTCGGGCTAAACGGGCCACTACTATGCGGGCTAGCAATATGCGAACCTAACCCTAACCCTAGCGGGCTTCGGGCTAAACGGGCCACTATCGGGCCACAAGCCAAAAAATTATTTTTTTATTTAAATCTATTTTTTATACTAAAGCATGTATAACAATATAACATTCAAACTAAATATGCAAAACTAAATTACACAATTTTTTTATGTTGCATTACAAGGATAAAAAATGTAAAATTGAAATACAATCAACATCATCATTAATTCATTATCGTCAAAGACTTTGAAACTTTAAGAACATACTTACTGCAATAAGAGTTAAAACAAAAATATGTGCAATTAAAACTCATTTCTAAAATGAAAATAGAAACAACAAACTACAATGTAGAATGATAAACATTATATAATGAATATTTTCTTAATACCTTTTGATTTTTTTCAAACAAATTAAATAAATATAAATAATGATAAAACGCGATTTGATGTTCAATGTTTGTGCGTGAGATAAGTTGGAATCTCAAAATACAACAAATTTATCTTTATAATTATATGCATAAAGTTTTAATTATTTGTCACACTTAAGTCACGAAATTTTTAAACTATTTAGATTATAGTATTGTATTTATTAGAGAGATATAAATTATATAACATTTTAAATCATCATAATTGATTACATTTTAAGTCACTATAAAAATATCTTTCTTAGGAAATATTATGTAAATTTTGTTATCCCTTAATTCACCAATACTCTATTTTGAAAAACAAAAATACCAAAACACCAAAATAAAATAAAAACTGGGCCGACGGGCCAGCCCGGTTGGCCCGGCGGGCTGGCCCGTTTAGCCCGCGGGCTAACCGGTCCGGGCCAAAAAAGCCCGGATTTAAACGGGCCAGAAAAACCTAGCCCTAACCCTGCTTTTTTTCCAGGCTAAACGGGCTGGCCCGCGGGCCCGAGCCCGTTTAACATCTCTACCCATATTAGGAGATTGCTTGAGAGGGAGGACTTTTGATGATGGGTGAAAAATTACTAAACAAAGAGCATGAAATTATTGACCTAAGTTATGCCCATTATATGTGACAAAAGTAATATGCTCTTTGGTATTTGTTATTGCCTATTGGAAGTCCTAATCAATGCAGAAGAGGGCAGGTTATTTGTTAGGTGTGATAAAAAATAAAAAGAATCGATGAGATATTGACACATCCATATATATTCTGATATTCATAGGCAAAAAAACTCAATAAAATCTAGTCTAAATTATTATATTCTGGAAAAGGGACCTTTCCAAAGTTCGTAATAAAGTAATGTAAGACTTTTTTTTTTGACGGGTAATTTAAGACTTATTAATTTGCTGAAAATATCCATTAATAAGTCAGCTATGACCAGTTCAAAGGCCCCAATTTGCAACCAATAATTATTTATTTGAAAGTGTCTTCCAATCCTAAACCAATTGGGATATATAACTGCGACAAATGACGCGTTTTGATCCTACAATTTTGTTTTTCTTTTTTCATAATAATTACTTTATGTTTCAACGAAAATGACTAATCAGATCTAGGAAATTAGCAACTTTCCTAGTGGTCGAATATTCTTTTACTAAGTTTAAAAACTACTATAATATTTGAGTAAATTGATAACTAAAAATTATTTCAACTTGATTCATTAGATATAACAAATTAACTTCGTTTGAATACATCATATATCTTTCCTCACCACAATATTGGTCAGTCCGTGCACATCCCGTGGTTTACCTTGGTGCCAGTGATAAAAGGTTGGAGTTGATGTTCTCAAGCATAGTCAGGTTCGAATTTGAGTTATATTTGTCGCAGTCAAAGCTTATTCAAACTCAATTTCATTTACAACCAGAAGAAGGTCAAACTTTTGTTAAACTTAATAATAATTTAATTATAAACATGTTTGAACAATATTTGACTCCTAGCTCCATTTTAATTTTTCCATAGGGGTAATTAAAAAAAACTGAGTATGAATAAAAAAAATCTAGAGATGTTTCGGAATTATAGAAAACCTCGTTATGTTTGATTATATCTTAAATTTAAGGGAGTAATTGTAATACTTTTAGAAATATGGGGTTTTAAAATATTTTTTGCTTATAAATAGAGAAAATGTTAGACGGAATCAAATCTCGAGGGTTTTGTAATTAGCCTAAACCTCGGATTTTTTTTTTGTTGGGAACTATCCCTTTTCCATATGATGAAATGAACAATAATTAGTAAATAACATCTTCATGTACTCTTCAACTATAGATCCACTATTAATATTTGGCTTCTTCTCGAACAATAAATACATTTAATTTATAGCTCAAATGTTAAATAATGTAAATTTGTATTTTAACAAAAGTAGTTATATTCACTGTTTTAAATACCGGACCGCCGGTAGGTTCAACCGGGTTATACCGGATACCGTGGTCGGTCCGGTATAATAAGGCCCTAAAAACCGTTTTTGCGGTTAAACCGTCAATACCGGTCAAATCAAAACATACCGCCAAAAATCCGGTTAAATGTTCAACCGGTTTTTGCAATTTTTTATTTTTTGTGTTTATACTTTTTTTATAAAAATAAAATTTATAAACTTAATATTTAATATATTTATGTCATTATTTGAAATTTGAGCTAAATATATAGATATTTTCCTTTTGACTATACATATATACAACTTTTCCTTTTGTATTTATGAATTACATCCATATTTTATATAATATAATACCAAATATAATTATTTTTTTATTAAAACGGTAAAACCGGTAAAATTGATGGTTGAACCGGTCCGACCGGTTGTTATACGTGGCTTGACCGGTTTAATCACCGGTACGGTATTTAAAACACTGGTTATATTTTTAAACAAATTGAATAGTTTCTCCTCTCTAAATTCTAACTACTTACAATATGATTATTCTCTTTCCTCCAAAGTCAATATTCCTAATCATTATGTGCCATCTACTCCATTTTGGATGTTTTGAATTAGTCAAAATTTGCAATTTTTAATATAATTAAATAATTAGATAAATATGCAGCATATCTGTGAGATCTTTATTTTATTTTTTCGTATGGTTTTTGCAGCTGAAGTAAGCTTCTTAATTCAATGTGAAATGGATTTCGAGCTTGATTCCATCACCAGTCCCAATGTTCTTGACTCAATTGATGACTACTTGGATTAATTGGGTTCACAAAAATAAATAACTGAATATTTGTTATGATAATGGGATCATAATCTACCAAGAACTAATAATATATGCAATAAGGAATATTTAGGTACTAAAGTGGGGCTTGACTGATTTTGTAGTTTAATTTTTTTTATATATTAGGTGTATGATTCATATCAATTTTATATATTTTATATGTATTTATGGTTGACGTCGGATATTGGTTATCCACGTATCAAACAAAGAAATGAGTCTTGTGGGTTAACAACCTACGCATGGAAGTGATAAGAGTAAAGAACATATAATAATTCTTTAATCGGTCGACTTGAGAGGTTAGACTATATTTTTCTTTTTATAAATCTAGTCAACCAATAAATGCTCTCAAATGCTTAGATTACAAAGTTAGTGAACCTTTTTTTCTCAACATTGAATGGAAGTACTTATAAGGAGAACTCCCTTCTACTTATGTCCAAGTGGTAGTAAGTGGACATAGGTGTAACCATTGATTGTAGACTAGATCGACTATCCCCCGGGAATTAGAGGATAGTGTGTTAGGCAGCAAAGTGATTGATCAGGTCGGCTGACCTTGACTTGACTGGGCTAGTCATATCTACAATGTTTACATTCATTGGAATGTAACCTCGGGTAAGTTGGTAAACTCGAATCTCCCTAATAAAAAATTGGCGAGTCAGACTGTGTAGCTAGGACGGTCCACATTCAGGTCAGGATCTTAGACGTTCATTTTCGTCCATTGTTGCCTGCATCGTATCTTGATCAGGTCAGCTAATTGCAAAACTCTTCATTAAGTGGGCCTCTGACTGTCGTGGACCTCTACAAATCAGTACACGTCGGACCGAGTACAACAATTTATAAAGCGAAATTTGAAATGGATTTTAAAATTAGAATAAAAGACTCTAATTCAATGATCTAAGAAAAATTGATTAAAAAATATTATGGTTGAAGGGGTCGTGCCGCAATTATTTCTTCCCTTAAAATAAGTTCTTGTTAATCAAATTTTTTGGGGATTCTTGTCAATGTTTTCGCTATTTTCCACTCATGGTGTTTGTTCATCAGTCAATAAGGCCATTGAAAGACCCCTTCACCTCACCAAATACTATAAACTTTGTGGACTTCTTTTTTTTTTCTTTTGTTGTGTGTGTTTTTGAGAGAGAGACAATGAATTTTTTATCATTTGTGAATGTTTTGGCACTACGTGTGTACAACACATCTTATTAATAACGAGTGTTAAAGTGTTAACTAGTTGGGTAGTCAGCGGGCTGAGGCAGCTAAGAAGTTTGGGGGGTTAGATAGGGGTTAATCGGAAGAATAGCATGTCGGAAGAATAGACTATCGGCGGAGATTTTTAACATTGATTAATAGACTTTTATTTTTAAAATGCTCTAAAAATGCACATTATGTTCCACGACTTTAACCTTTTGAATCATTTTTAAAAGTGCTCCATAATATGCACAAATTATCTTCCACGACTTTAACCTTTTGAATCTTGCATGAATTAGATGGCTCGCTTGAAAAGGAAGAAACAAAAAGTAAATTATAAACCCTAATTGGCCACTTGGTGTCCGTCAAACTCATGACCATAAACTTTTCACTTTTGACTATAGATGTTATTTTGAAAATAATTTTTTTAGGGTCATTGATTGCTTTCATATTTTTTAATTAAAAAGATAATTATATTGACCGATAAATAAAACCAAAAAACAATTTATTTTTTGTTAACCTGAAGAAATAATATTCCGCACAGCGGTAAGATCCAAGAGCCTGGGCTGGGTTAGCAACAGAATTATCTGATCCAATTAGGGCCCAGCCCAGGTGCCATCTAAGTATAATCTGTCCTTTTTACCATCTCTCTTTTCCTTTTTCTTTTCCCCTCTTCAAATTTTAATCTCTCTTGTAAAAATTCCGCCTAAGCTGAGGATTAATTTCTACCTAGCGATAGACCTCTCTCATCCGCCTATGATTTTTTTCAATTAGGTCCCGCCTAACCCGTCCAAGTCCCGTCTAGCCCTGATTAATCCCCATTTAGGCGCTAGGCCTCAATCTGTCGCCTAGCTAGTGCCTAGCGCTTTTTATAACATTAAATTTAATATGACAAGTTTAAGACTAATTTTATTTTTTAACGAATACATACATGGTGATGAGGAGGGGAGGTAATAATATGACAAGTTTCTCCAAGAACTAATAAGTAATAACCAAAAGAAAACAATTTTTGCCCATCCAAATAAAATTTTACAAACAGAGATATATGTTAAATTATAACCAAATTACACTTGCAACCCTATAAAACAACTCATTCAAATCGTATAACAAAAAAATCATTTCTCAGTTACACAAACTCAAATTTTCTCTGCTTTTCAGAAATAACATCCCATTAAAGTAACTAATGCCAGTGCAAGCTTGTCAAAATCTAAGAAGCACAAACACTACTCTCTAATGATGCTATAGACGACGATACGTATTCGATATGATATTTTATTCAATACTTCGTGAATACTCCATGAATATATCTAAACATTGAAATAAATAGAATTTATTCCACTGCTTCATTTTTTCAACATTTTTTGTGTTTATGTGAGTTATCACATTTCATATTTGAGTTCTTATGAAAAATTGGTTTTTAATGCTTGAAACATTGTTTTTTTAATTATACTTAGTACGTCTATATTTTAAATAATATAAAAATATATAATTTTATATGTGTGTATATATATATATATACCATACATGTATCCTTAAAATTTCAAAATATATTGTATTCCGTACCCGTGTCGTATTTGTGTCCGTATCACTATCAGTGCTTCATAGGCAAATACAACATATCAAAAGGGCTAACACAGGAAAAACAAAAGGAAAAAAAAATCTTCTATACCTTCTTCATGCATTGTGCAAAAATCTGTATACATAGATATAACAAAATGAAAGTCATCCTCAAATAAACCACCAGCCTTAATCAAATACAAATACACTTGCAATACATCACATGCATCAAGGAAGCAGACTTGTAAGTGAAAATTTTACCTGGTTCGAAACTAGGACATGCTCGCTATCATAAATACAACGCTATAAAGCTTTTGAGACGTAACGATGTCTTGTCCGTCTATCAAGAATCGGCTGGAATCATTTTTGTCTCAGTACGAGAATGTTTTTTCTATATAACTCGAGCATCTGACCGCCTCTCATCACATCTCAGTACCACGAGACATTTTTATACCACCTCACGACGAATTTGGTACGCAATTTTGCAGATTTTTTAACTGCTAAACGCGAATCTCTCAAATCAGTGATGTCCTTCCATAAGATCGGCAAGAGTGATCTTTCCGCAGTTGCCAGCATCCAGCCGTTCGAATTGTGTACAAATCTGCATGATGTCTTTTTCTGAAACCTTGCCCATCTCCTTGAGCTTGTATACTACATATTCTGATTTACTGCAAGATAGCAAAATGTTAAAATAACAAAAGTTACCCAAAAAATTTCAGGGATAATTACAAAAAACAGCAAAATGTCCAACTTAAATTTAAGGGGGATAACTGTAATATTTTTGGTAAAACGAAAATCACCGGAAAATATGAACAAGTTTAAGTGGTTAATCGGGTGTTTTTGTAATTATCTTTATTTAATTTCGTGGTAAAAACTTATGAACAAGTGTAAATTAAGAATATCATTTCACTTAAAAAAGAAATTAAGCAAAAAGTTTCTTAAAAATGTCAAGAAAATATTATGAACCATTAACATTGAATCAAGAAACATTGCAATGATATATAAGCCCAGCCAAATACATCCAATATCATTATAAATTTTCATCACAAACTCTGCAAACAGTGTACGTAGTTACAAACAGAAGCTTGTCAAACGGCTAAACAGATGGAGCTTCTCACTCGGAACAGAACAAAATATGTCCAGCACCACTAAACTGAATCAACACCAAGTAAAGCACCTAAAACTCTGACAAATGCAGCAATATACAGAGGAAAAAGAGTAGCAGAAACAAGATCAATCATTAAATATTGAAAAAACCATTAAATGTGAAACTAATTTCAAAATTATATCCAATTCTAAAAAGGACAACAATGTTATGGAGAAGGAAGACTAACACTTCTGTCAATAACGATCAAATAAATGTTATAGCAACATGAGGAGGCACCCCAAGGAGCAAATTAGAGTGCCCAACCCACATTTAAACACAAGAACAGCCCAACAAATTGGCGTTGTGGGACAAACACAAACTCTAACACCCGCCCTCACGCCGAGTGTGCCAAACCAAATAGGTAGGGGTCCGATTCCCAACATCGCCTCCAAACCAAACATGGGTTCTCGAAACCATGATAAATGAGTTTGGGTAAAACTCATCCCCAAAAGCTAGCTCAAGGGGAGGGGTGCCCAACCCACATTTATACACAATAACAGCCCAACAAATTGGCGATATGGGACAAACACAAACTTTAACAGTTCTCATGTACAATATAATGACATCATGCAACACACAAATTTACTCAAGCATTCCTGCCAAATGTGCCATAAAATTCAAAAACATTTTAAGTACATTGCACGGGATTTTAAAGAATAAGATTTTACACAGATTCAGAGACTCACCTACAGAAGGGTACACAAACATATGAAAATGTATTCGAAATTGTGAGAATGTTTATGTATGTCCAAGTTCGCTGGGCCAGACCAGGGATAAGAGAACTTTACACTGAATAAATGAATAGAACACATCGCAATCAGGATTAACCGTAACTAACAGCATGCATACTCACAGTCTTCAGAGGTTCAACATAAAGAATTATAGATATACCTCCTGCTTTGCCCAGTAAACTATCTCAACTATAACTATTAAGACTAAAATCATGAACACAGTTGAACAAACCTGGTAAAAATCGAAGACCCCCTACAGGATAAACATTTAGATGGAAAATAACTGCTTTGAAACGAGAAAAGGTATAAGAGCTTACGTCACAAAACCATTGTTATCAATGTCTGCGGCAAGAAACTGAGCAACAGTCATATCTTGGCCAAGCACCCATTTTGCCATCCTTCTATGCCGTTTGTCGACTCTTGCCTCAGCCAAGTAAAGAAAGGCCCTAGCAACAGCAAGTGTAGACACAAGCAACCAAATAGATGCAAAAATCCGACCAGGTAAAGAATTAAACGCCCTGTCACCATAGCCAACAGTGGTGACAGACATAACAGATAGATAGAACGAATCCAACCAATCCAGCTTCTCGACAAAATGCATAACTGCACCCCCAATTCCAATACAAAGAACCACAACACCCAAGGCCAATGCCACTTTCATCCGAATCCTCATCCTCCCCTTCTTCACATCAAATATATAAGACCCAGGGTCACGAGCACTCCTACCCTTAATAGTCTTCAAAAGATAATTTTCTTGCAAATCAAGCATATAACTAACCATCCCACTAAGTAAAATATCAATAAAACCAAACCCCACAAGCACAAATGTGATAGAAAACAACTTTGTTGCAGTACTATCAGGAGTTATATCACCATACCCAATTGTACACATAGTCACAATGCAAAAGTATAAAGCATCAACTACAGGGTGTGTTTGGGTTGCTCTGAAATTATACCTATTCAAAGAGTATATAACCACACCAAGACTCAAGTAAATGATCAATAGAATAACACCTTGCCTTACAATTGATAGTTTACCAAACTGGGGTGGTTTGGTATCTGAAGGATGCTCAATTTCATTGATTGTAGCCATAGCCGGTGCAGTTTTGGACCTGTGAAGATTGCTCTTGGAGACTGGGTAATTGGGATCGATCAACCAAGATTGTTGGTTTTCCGGGTCGAAATTTGACCGCTGCTGGTCAAGATTCAACCCCTCATGTTCGAGATTGGATACTGAAGGCTTGGGGGAGATAAGGTTTAGGGTTAAGGCCTCGAAAAGATTTGAGGAGGAAGAATCTTTAAGATAGGACGATGAAGACGAAGGGGAACCGAAAATTAGCATGTCCTTGAGTTCCTTCGATGACGGGGTGAGGGGCATGGGTGGAATCGTAATTTCATCGTCTTCAGGTAGAGGGCATAGTGTTGGCGGTGGCAGTGGTGGCGTAATTTGGGGTCTTCTAGGGCCGACGTAAGAAAGGAGTGGCTCTTTCTCCATAGCGTTTTCCGCCGCGGAAATACTCCGGTGGTGGTGTTGCTGTTGTACGGCGGGGGCGGAAGGGTCGCCGGAATATTCCAAGATTTTTTCCGGTGGCGTTAAACGCTATTCACATGGCGGTTTTCTGATGGTGGCGTCGGTTGAGAAACTTTATTGGATTTTAGATTTGATTAAGTGTCTTTAATCGAGGATGCGCCGGAGAAGGAAGAGAACGTGTTGGGGTGTGTTTGGCTGTGTAGGAAAAGAAGAGACAAAAAATGGGTTCCGTTTTTCAGTTTTCCCCCAAAAAACATAAATGTCTGGACTTTGGGATTACTTCGTGGAGGCGGATTGGAGCCGGGTGGAGGTGAGGAGAGACATTTTTTTTCGTTTATTTAGTTTGTTTTTGTTGTAATTTTCTTGTTTTTTTTAAATGTCTTTTTTTTTTTAGATTTTATTTTTCTTAGGGTTTATATTTGTTTTTTTAGGGTTTATTTTGTTTCTTGGGTTTATTTTTAATTGATTTGGGTTTTTAGGATTTTTAGTTTTTTAGGGCTTGGTTTTTTTTATTTTTGGGTTTATTTTGTTTTTTTTTTTTTTGTTGATTGTCTTTTTTAGGGTGTATTTTTGTTTTATCGTTTTCATTATTATTCTTAAATTTATTTTTTTGTCGATTGGTAATGTATTCCCAAGGGCCCAAATATATAGTCAAGATTCCTTTTAGATCCCAAACATATATTCCACTTTCCATATTTTTATTTTTGTTTTTCATTTTTTTCTAATTTGTTTTATTTAATTTTCTTTTTTTTTAATTTTTATTATTCATTAATTGAGGGCAAATCGTAATTTTTTTACATATTTATAATTTCCAACACGTTTTCTTAATCGCGTGTGAAAAATCCAGTTCGTTCTCATATTGGTCTAGTTGTTGGCCTCCCTTGAAATTTGTTTTGAATTTTGGAATATACTACCATTTTTGGAAGAAAAATTTTATCTTTTTTTGATTGTCTTTTTTGTTGATTGTCTTGGAATAAATAAATGAATCCCAAATTTAACAACAATGAACTTGTTTCTCACACCGGAATGATTGAGAAAAGATTAAAAAAACAAAGAAAAAAACTTTCCCAAGTTCTTTTCTATTATCTATGTAATTTTTTTTTTTTATTCCAAATACTATCATTTTCGGGAAAAAAAAGTTTATATTTTCATTGGAATTTCAAAATATACAATAAATTTAGTAGGCTGCTGTGGAATAAATAAATGAATGTTTTTTAAAACAATCTAAATCCCTTTCAACGGGAATGATTCAGAAAATATTAAAAAAGACATGACAAACTTGAGACAAGGTCTTTTAACATTATTTCCCTTTTGTGTGGACCAAATTGTCATCATAGCTATCAACAAATTTTTCTAAAAATTGGATGTTTTATACAAATAAACGGTTTTATTGCTTTTTTACATTAAAAAAATAAAAATTCGAATTCTCATTTTCTTTTAAATAAATAACCTATTTTACATTTCCAATTCATGATACACACATTAAATCTTTAATAAAATCTCTTAAGATGAAATAAAACCAAAGGTATTGTTTTTTCCCAAATAAATCGTTTCAAGTCAAAATTGGACGAGTCCATGTATTTAATATTTTAATAGTGTCAATAACACAAAAGGTCCATATAACTCATACGTTGTGAGAAGCGATAATTGATGGATATTAAGCAATTATTTGGAGTGACGATTCTTTATACGTAGTTGAGGATATTTACATTGGGTAGTTTACGAGGTATTCTTCATTGGAATGCTATTTTCCAAAAACTAGTTATATGAGAACATGAATCTCGATTATAAAAAAAAATAATAAAACTTTTAAGTGGATTCTAAAGTACAGATAAACAATTGAATAATTATAAAGCCCAACTTTGTCTGGTCACTTTGCTGGTAGAGTCAATTATGAATGATGGAGACATTCAATTATATCATACTTAAAATACTAATTATGATAATTGATTGAGCACAATCTTCAACCATCGACGAAAAATTGTCGAAATGGCAAGATTAAACCCACTTTTGACTTGACCTTAAGAAAACAAAAATATACAACAGTTGACAAAATCTTCCATGTTTAAATCTTAATTTTAAGTTCAAATATCATATCATGCATGTACATTTCCATGGTTCCTATAGTGATCCAACAGTGACCCAAATAAAATAGTTCGTATAATTCACTGAAAGATAAACAAAATAAAATGGATTTTGAACAATTCTTTCTCCTTTTTTTTACTGGGAATAATGTTAACCTATTCCTCTTTTTTCAACTGGAAATACCAATAGTTAACCTATTAGCCTCTGACCAAAAACTCAACTCATGAACATACCAATGGGACGGGATTAGGCGGGCCTAATTGGAAAAAAACCTACAGAAAATATTTTTACAAGACAATATATTAAAGTTATCTTTCAAGACCCAATAAAATATGGAGTAAAGTAAATCTAAAACAGGAAACCAAAAGCGCCTTTTAGCTTAAAGAAACGTGAAAGTACAAAAAGGACCTTGGGACATGGGTCTTGCATCCTCAATTGCTGTACACAAAAATACATCAAAATTCAAAACAATGCTACTCAATTCAAAAAGGCTGTGCTAGATATAAGCTCCCAAGATTGCACCACAAAACTTATTTTTCCCTTTTTTTTTTGTTTTTTTTTCGAAAGTTGAACTACGACATATTTGCCTGTGGAAAAACACCAAATTCATGATTGCTCGCATTTTCAGCCTGATGAAGTTTAAAGAGCGATTGTTGCTCAGAACTCAAAAGGCAAAACCACTCCCTTAAAAACTAGCAGGAATTGACTGACTCATGGCTGCGGGAATTTCAACTTTACCTTCAACGATTTCTTCAAATTTGATAGGAGTGAGGCCGAACAAAGAAGTAATAATGGCAAATTGAACAGAAAGGTTCAATTTCCTGAAAATGGTCTTGCACACAAATGCAGATAACCGTCCTCTTAGTTTCTTAACTCCAGCGTCCTCATATCCACTAGCAGCAACCCCAAGCCTGCATGTCAGATGACAGCCGTGTAAATGTTTTGAATAATATAAGGATAAAATTATAATTTGTAAACGACATCACCACAATTCGAAGTACAGTTGCATGAATGAAAACTCTGTACCCTAAAAATCTCTTGTTTGCTAAAAGGAAAATATAATTTGTAAGACGCTTGTAAAATCAATCAATATCTCAATCTTCACGACTTAAAAATGTTGTGATCGGTACATTACTTTAAGAATACAGTTTTTGTAGGATTGAAGATATGGTAAATAATTATCCATAAATAGGCCGAAACTGCGCAACAAGGATATTACTGTTCACAAACTGACAACTGATTTTTCCCATGTTAGAAGGTAACTATTATTCTTCAATAAGGAAGAGAGTGGTTTCTGAGTTGATCACAATCTTATAGATAGAGGATTGGAGGTGGTAGGAGAATAACAGTTAAAGTTTAAGCTGGTAAATCTTTTCCAGTTTTGGTAATGGGTCAAAATTCTCCAAGACAAAGGGGTGTGTAGTGTTTGAAATTTCAGAAACTATTATCATAAAGCTTTATGATCTCAGGATCCGAATGAAATTTAGAAAAGAAAATGAAACCATGCCACAGCAGCAGTCACCATCATTTTTCATATTTCATTTTTCATATGAGACATGTACCTCCCAAGTTGACCAAGAAGCGCGATAATAGCAGCAACCGAGAAACCCTCCATGAGATGTGATTCCAAATATTCACAAATTTGACCTATGATGTGGTCACATGTCCAATCCCAGCTCTGCATATCAAGAGAGACAAACGTGGTAGTGAGACATACAATAATAAAAAGTAGATTACCGAAATTGAAGGGAAAATCAATGGAAGGAAGGAGAAAGAAGTGTAAAAGATATACATCCAAAAGTGTAATCATACTGTAGTCAGTAGTTCATAAAGATAATACTGAATACATAGAATAACAATGACAAAATTTTCACAAAAGACAGAGAAAGGAGATTCATACCATGAACAAAGCTAGAATCTCAACCAAAGAAAGAATATCAATGAAGTCGCACAAAGTCTCATCAGGCGTAGAACTCAGTAGGACAGCCTCTTTCAGGGGTGGAACTCCTTCAGTTCTCTCCTCATGGGAGCATACTCCTCTTGGAACTAGCGAATCTTGTGGCCAAGACTCAGATCGGCCATGCTTCTGAAGGTTCTCTAACAGCAGCAATGCAACATCCTCCATGGAAATCGCACCCTCTGAGAACGGACAATTTGTGTTGCATAACCAAATTTTTGATGGATTTTCATCCATTGATGGATAAAAGGATATTGAATTGGTCGACAAAGCTTGCTTCTCAAGAAACATAACCAGAGATTTTATGACAGTCATTGCTATGGAGTACTGCTGAAGTGTAAAATATTTGGAGCCACATATATGGGCAAAAGCATGTAGAATAGCCAACATCACTGTAGGGTCAAATTTCTGCATTGTGATAATGTTGCATGACATCTCACAAACAAAACCAATATGATCAACTGCTGAGCACAATGATGCTAACAAACTTCCCCCAGCAACCAACTGCTGAGCTGAAGCAACCACTTCAGACACCATTATGGCATTACCATCTAGAACAAGGTTTACTTTAAAACTATGAAGGGCCTCAAGATCACCAGATACATCGCCACAGACCAACACTTTTCTCTGCAGAATAAAATTTTCAATGACTGCAGATAGTTCAAACAAATCACAAGACTCCATGAATATCCTTCTCAAAACTGGATCAGAGAGTGCTGCATGAGAAAATAAAAATATCCTTATTGATGACCTAAAAGAATGAAACTGCAGCACAAGACAGATGATGAAATTAAGAAGAAAAGGTTATGATAATTACCTGAGCGAATGTGTAACGTCACTGAATCAAAGGACTGGGCTAAATTATCATTCAAGACACCTGTCAAATTTGTTATTCCATCTTCAGAAATCCCATGCAGTATTAGAGAGAACAACACGCAGACCTTCTCCCTGCAACACAGCCCAAAGAGCAAATAATTAGCTTCCTTATTATTCTTTCTTTTTGTGGCATTCTAAACACAGAGCATTCTAATTGGCAAAGTGTGAGGCATTAACAAGGGGAGAATCTGAACTAGAACACCAGAGATCCATCTCGTGAGCACCTAAATTATTTATATCTAAATAACCATGTAAAGGGAAACTATAAGCATATCCTATTATTAGGGGTCCAAAATATTGAATGAATAAAATGTTAATGCATAAAAATCTTATAGAAATTAACACCCAGATTCAATTTCCAAAGAAAGGTAAATCTCAGTAGTTATCTCAAAAGAAACCTAAAGACTACGTTTCAAGAAGGTGTCACTACTGTGTGTGGAGGGTCAAACATGGCGGTAGTTATCTAAGACTCATATAAGAACCCCAAATATTACTAGCATGTTTCAAGAAGGATCTCCAGACAGCAATTAAACATCTTGGGAACAGTTTATAAAACAGCAACAGAAGTAAGATTTGTCATCGAAATAATTCGCTTACTTCATTGACAGATCTTCAGCCTTTGAAAGAGTGTGTAGAATACTTTGAAGGAATATCTTTGTTGAACAAAGAAAAGAACATTGTGGCATGCAACTGCCCATTGTCTGAAGGATCCTCAAAATGCTAGAGTTGTCTTTGTGGTCTGAGGATACAACAAAATACTTAAGACGACCACCATGAGTAGAAGCAATTCTTCTTTCACACAGTTTATTAGTTTCCTCGTTTCCAGAACCAGATAGATCTGACATCCCCAACCTTCTATCTGAAACATGGATATGGTCAGAAATTATATCACCTGCCAAAACAGAATCCGTGCTTTTTAAGAAGTCAGCAGAATCTTCCTTTGTCTGAAACTGTGAGGAAACAAGGCCATTGAGGACTAAATTAGTGGGGATCTTCTTCATTTCAATAATGTGTGAGCTAGAAATTGATTTTGAGTTATCCCTTATATTTGACGAGTGCTCTTGAGAACTCTTGCATGCCAGCATTTCAAGATTATCTGCTTCAAGTATGTCATCCACATGAATTTCAACCTCAGGCAGCATAGGAGATAAAGGCATAGCAATAGCTCTACGATAAGAGTTTTCATCTGCAGCATCATCCAGGTCTAGCAACTTCATATAGTCAAAAGTAGTAATTTCATTGGAGTTATCAATATACGAGTCAAGAATGCTTTTTGGCTCCCCAGAATCTTGCACACAATGAATACCTATCATTCCCTCATGACAAGTCTTTCCCTTCTTGAACGGTCTAACAAGCTTTCTGCTAGAATTCTCTTTCAGAATCTCTCGACGTTCATCCTTTTGGTCATTAAGTATACCATGCAGTAGAGATGGTTTCTCTGATGTGTGTTGATGCAGCTGCTCACCTTTAGAATACGAATTTTCAATGGACTCCACTGCATCAAGACTCCTCTTCCTTCCACAGTAACCAACTCTCCTTTCATTATGATTGTCTTTAATTGGACTTCTCATGCTGTTATCAGCTTTAACTACAGCATGTTCATTGGACCTCATTCTCCTCTTGTCAGACAACCTTGATATAGTAGGTTTGAGGTTTGATACATCTTCCCCCTGTTTATCTGATGTAGTGACAGAGAAAGTACCTCTTTCCTGTGATCCCACCAAGGTTCGATCAGAAAAAGATGCCGAACTGGAATTTATCGCAGAACGCTGTAACATTTTTTGGTTGGAACCTCTATACGGAGGATCCAGTCCAGAATCTATACCTGATACAAGTTGCCTTTGATACCCATCTGAGCACAATGTTTCTCTTGTGGAGGTTTGATTGCCAATCTGCAAAGTAATATTAATCAGTTAATAGGTACAAAATTACAAATATATCAAGATTGTGCAGGCAATGATGGACAAAAACATTATCTAGACCTATATCTATATCTGTAAAACTATACTATATGTACATATAAAGGATGGATCTTCCACATGTTCTGAGTTTGAAAGAATAGAACTGCAACTCTTTAATCACTCATGTAAATCTAATAGACAAATTAATTGATCTCATTATCTCTCTTATAAACTTTCCAATTGCTATGGACGTCAAACAATGTAATTATGAAATAAAATTATCAATAGCCATCCGCCAGTTACAACCAAAATCAATCGGCTGCACAAGATCATAAGAAATAAAATAAATATGAGAATTTGCATCTTAGTCAAGAAATTTACAAAAGCGACACTTTCCTGATTCTTGTAGATCAAACAGGGTGTAAATAATTTTGAGCAAGAGGAAACTAACCTTTTTCAACTGATGTTTACCTTCAACACCATTCAAGAAACCCTTATCTAGCAAATCCAAACGCTGTTGGAACCAAAGACACTCCTTCTTTAGGTGAAACAGTTCTAGATTTAGCATATTGTTACGAAGAGCTTCCACTTTTGCTGTTTTATTGGCATGCTTCACGAGCATCTTTTCTAGCTTCAGACGTTTCTTTAGCAGTTTAACTGTATCTGCTTCAGAAATAACATCGTTATTTCTTAGGGGTGCATTGTCTGCATATATTCTGTATGAAACATATTCCCGCAGCTCTTTCTGTAATTCCTCTAACCTCAGCTTATAACTTTCCAACTCACTAGAAAGTTGATCGGCTCGATGCTTCTGTTCCATGGCCAGCTTTTTGTGTGCTTCAGCAACTTTCTTCTGTTCCTTAGCTTTCTTTTTCTCTGAATCAGCACGCTTTTTCTCCCTACTAATATTGTGCTCTTTCTCCACGAGCATTTTTTCCATCCATTTTGACAATTGGGCATCATTCTTTAGCATTCCCATGCAAACACCACTTGTCAATTCTGCATTTTTGCCAGTATTGGATTCATCAGCTTGAGCCTTAACAAATTTATCAGAGCTTACATGTTTACGTAACTCCTCAAATTTCTCAGCCCTAGTCCTAGCCTCTTCAAACTTTCGATTCAAATCATCTGCTCGATCCTTCTCAAACATGGCCTTCTTCAAATTCATTTCTGCAAGTTTACGTTGCTCTTCCGATTTGGCCTCTGCCAAGTCTGCCCTTTTGCTTTCTCTAATGGCTTTCTGTTTCTCTGCGTCCACTTTCTTCTCTGCGATTTCAGCTTTAGATCTCTCCACGGCTAACATTGACTTCACTGAATCAGTTTCCATTTTTAATTTTTCCCACAAGACCCTATGTTCCTCTGCCTTTTTTCTTTCGACATTAGCCACCTTTTGTGCTTCACTAACCTTCTTTTTGCCCATCTCTACCTTCTTCAAAGCTTCATCAGCTTTCTTCTTCTCCAACTCAGCATTCTTTTTTTCCAAAGCTGCTCTTTTCCTCTCTTTGTCCAGAAGCTCTTTTAGCTGTTTAATCTCTTTCTCAGCCACATCAAGACGTTCTCGAATCTGCTTATCTGCTTCTTGAGATGCAGAGTTGTCAGTCTGCTTCAACAACCGAATCTCATCCTTTAGAGCAGATACCTCATCCTCAAGATCAACACAGCGACCACATTCTTTTTCTTTCTCCTCTTTCCACACATTAGCCTGCACTTTGAGTTCCTCCAATGCTGGAGAAAAAAATAATGATTCTACAATCAGTCAAACATTAAAACTGAGATTAATGTTCTTCCGGTCATTACCAATTACGAGATGCCTATTTACAAAACAAAGAACAATAACAATAACAAATTTCCAATATTCTAGCATTTCAACTTCAATTATCTTCCCCCAACACTGTTATCCACAAAACTAATAATATTACGAAATAATAAGAAGAATTCGGGAATAAATGTAAAGAAAACGCCAGAGTTACCTTTTTTGAGAATTGCGTTTTCTTTCTCAATCACGTCATATTTCTCCTGTACTAACGCTGTGCAGTTGCGAAACTTGTTCTTAAGCTCTTCAACTTTTGAATATTTCTCCAAAAGCTTTGAGTGCTTCTTTTTTAACTGCAAGAATCAAAGCAATTGCAATAATACCATTATAATTCTACAACAACTCTCGCATTGTCCATCTACATACACGGAAAAAACAAATGATAAAAATAAACTTACCGCGGCGCAGCAGGTGTTGTCTTGCATCACCTCCACATCCTCCGCCATTGTTTCAAAATCAATGCTCTCAATTTCTGAAGCTCTGAAACCCCAAAATCAATTCGGGGAAAATGGTCCCAGGATTTGAAACAGCAAATAGCCTTGTGCGGGAATAAACAGCAGCCATTGGTTCAAAAACACTTGAATGTAGTCTAACCGGCAGCCATGGAAGAGATGAAACAAAATGGCGAATATGGAAATATCAGTAGAGTAAAGCCATTAAAACCCTTTCGCTTCCAAAACCCCTGATTACCTTTCAACAAAACGAGAACCCTAGATACAAAGTGAGATTTAACCGCCCATTTTAAAGTCGGTTGAAGGCTACAGTAATTCGGGTCTGGATATCAACCTAACCCGTTAAAAAGGAAAAGGAATGTAGGGGCTCAAGTTGGGCTTTTGTTACCTACATTGAGATGGACTAGCCCAGTTAAAATAAAACCCACAGACTTCTAATAACGGGCCACCAAGGCATGGAGTAATGAGTTTGTAAGAAACCTGAATAGGTGGCCATTTTTTGAATTCGGGTACTCGAGTCGGACATAGGGATGGTAATTTTGACCCGACTCGTGGATACTCGCCATACCGCTCGCCCCTATTTGGGTTGGTCCGTCCCATGACATGCGGCGGGACAGATCTGATTATTACTTTCGCCCCTCGGGTATCACGCTGCCCGCCTATTTTTTTACTATATTTAATATATATTACATTATATAAATATATTATATTATATTTTTTTTTTTTGATATTATATCTAACATTTATAAATGGAATATAACAACTTTTGTAAAAAAATTTTATAAGTATATTAAAAATATATTTTTTTTCCTTTTTTTAATTTAGTTTATTTAATTCAGGATAGGACGGGTCAACGCACCCGCCCCATTTTAAGGACGAGTATGGGTCTTCATATACCCGCTCTGCCCCGCCCCATTGTCATCCCTAGTCGGATATTTGATCTGTTGGGTTCAGGTACTTGATTATTTATAATATAACTTATATTATATTTCAATTTAGACTTCTTTATTGAAATTTGTTATACGAAAGTTTTAATAGAATTAAAAAAAAATTAGTGTGCATTACAAAATACCAAATGAAATAGAATACGTAGAAAGGAAAGGATATAATGAAAAAAATTTATTGTCTCCATAAATGAAAGAACAATTATTTTATTCGAGTAAGAAGCCGAAAAACAACTAACTATAGCGATATATAAATAATATCTAAAAGAGAATTGAATCAATAAATTGCCGCCATCTTATAATCAATGTTTGGTCGAAAAATTATAAAAATATTTTATTTATATATAAAAAAATTATAACCAAAACAGAATCGAAATCAAAAGATCTCTCCCTCTGCTTTTATTCTAGAAGCAGAATCAGAAGGAGAAACATGCGTTTACAAACACTAAAATGTAATTTTTTCTAGCTATAAATCACTTTTTTTCAGTGTTTGCAAACATTCCCATTATCCTAATGCCAGAATTTCACAATCTGTTGATAATAAGAATGATGAGATTTCCTCATTAGTAATTTTCTAGATGAAGAATGGTAAGAACATTTCATCCACATCCCGCACACCTTATGACTGAGACTCGCTTTTAAGTTAATTACATGAAAATGAGATATTATTGAAGAGCAAAAGCTTCAACAAAAAGAAAAAGTCATAATAGTCATGGTTTCATAGAGCTTCCTCAACAGAAGCAATCATCAAATTCTCAACCTCCAGAATAAAATTAACATACATGATCGGACAACGATTCATGATCATGGAAAAGGGTTCTTGGAGACGTTAAATCAATAGAATGTACGCATCAATTCATAATTTTGGTCTATAAAGGTGAGGCAGATGACTGAAACAAGCTAATCATCGTCAAGAACACTCTGGCGTCTCTTAATCTGTGAACAAAATGGAATCGATAGTCAGTGAAATGAAATCAGAATTAGATTCACGGAAAAGGATAAGAAAAAGAAAAGGATACCATTACAACTTACCGTAACTTTGGTTTCTTTAGATGTTTGGGTGTTGATTTGTTCAAGCAAAGTTATAAGCCTATCTTCAGATACCTACAAAAAGCAAGAAATCCGATACTTGTCAACCGTAAATCATTTGTGCAAAAAATTCTCTCAGTTTGAACAATAACTGACCAGATTAGAAGCATATACAGAGTCAGATATAAAAAGACGCACTAGAAACTGAAAAAAGCAAGGGATAATTACAAAAACATCCCTGAGGTTTGGGCTAATTACAAAAACACCCAGAGTTCTTTGAAAATTACAAAAAAAAACCTTGAGGTTTGATTTTGCCTTACATTTTCCAGGTGATTTTCAAAAACATTTCAAAATAAATATTACAGTTACACCACTTAAATTTAAGACAAAATGAAACCTGAAGGGGTTTTTGTATTCGATTTTTTGTAATTAACCCAAACCTCAGGGGTGTTTTTGTAATTATTCAAAAAGCAATGAACAACCTTCTCAACAATCTGACCAATTTGAGCAGCTCTTATTACAACATCCTCAACTCCTCTGGCCTTTTCAGGTTTAACCAGTGCGATTCGAGCAACTACACATACAAAAACATGGGAGGCACATAAGCATGACGTAACTTCTAAGAACCTCAGATGAGCTATCATATTCAATTCCCACTCTGCAGTTTTGTTTTTCCACTCTAATGATATTTATTAGTCGAACTTGTATATGTCAATCACTACATGAGTTTATTATGAAAATGTTACAAAATGCCATGTCATCATTCAACATACGTCTTGCTCGTGCTTCTGGTGTCAAAATCTGAGTAAGAATCAGTTGCCTTTGTTCTTCCGCCTCCCTAAATCAGATCAAAAAGAACGTTTAAAAGCATCATTTGAGGACATGGACAAAAGCTGAAAGTTCAACTAGACGAAAAAAAAGAGATTCAGGGTGCGATTGGATATGCTTTCATTTTGAAAATTTTCTTTTTCGCTAGAGAATAGTGGGAAAAAAATTCTGATGAAAGTTTTTGGAAAATTTTGAGAGTGTGAATGGATATGTAATGATGAAAGTTGATTTGATTTAAAAATAGTAAAATAATGATTGGATGTGATTGATAGTTAGAAATATGTGAGTGAGTAAATAGTAAAATTTGTGGGAGAATGTGTAATAATGATTAGTTTTTGTGGAAAAATGTGTAGATGTGATAGGTGAAAGAAAAAATGAGGAAAAGTGAAAGTGATAGAATAGTGTATTTTCTGAAAATTTTCATAAACAATCGCATGTTTTGTCAAAAAAATTCTCAGCGGAACGAAAATAAAATTTCGTTCATATCCGATCGCAGCCTCACCTTTTAGCTTCCTCCTTGGCATTCTGCTGTTCGGGATTTTGCTGACTACCCTACAAGTCAATATTCAATCACTATAATATGATAAACATGACAATAAATGAAGCAAAAATATATATGCATTTGCGGTGGGGTTTAAGGGTGTATACCACGCCACGTTGTGCCATTAGCTCCTGCATTCTTCTTTGCCTGATGGCTTCTAATTCTGGGTCAGCCTACAGTACAAATGGATTAGAAATATGAAGGCAAAACTGTAAACATCACAATTTGACACTTACTGTATCGAACTATACTTCCCGTGCACAAATACAAGTAACAAGCTCATGCTCCATAACTTCATTCACATGCCAAATCGGACACGAACTTAGAGAAAATGGCTTAGGGAGTGTTTGCAAAAACTTCTACTCTTAGAGAAAGTGATTTATAGTAGCGGAAACGGAACGCAGTTGAAAATCAAAAGATGGCAGTGGTTACAAATAAAAGCTACAAGTTATATAAGTTTTTTAGAGTGTTTGGTGAATAAGATGTAAAAGTGCTTTATTTGTGTTAAAGTCATACCAGAAACAAAATTAGAAATCTAACGCACTCTTTCCCTGCATTTCGATTCTGCCTCAAAAGCAGAAGCTAACATTTAAAAACATTAAAAACCACTTTTTTCTTTTCTTGCCAAAAGTTGACAATCACTTGTTTTTAGTGTTTGCAAACATTCGATTAAACACGCATACTTCTTGTGTCTCCCCACATTTCCCATGGTTCATTTTCTTCCAATGTTAACAACCCTTCATCATCCTCATTTTCATTTGCCCATGGGGAGTTGAAAGAAACTTAACAGAAGAAAAAACTTGCATTGAATATACTTGAATATCTGTACATTACATCTTCACATATTTATAGAGGGTGAATTACTAACTGTCAGCTAACGGCCTAACTATATTCTGTACTAACTACAGTTGAGATATTTTCATGTGATTCTTCAGTAATGTGAGGTAGGTGCTGTGGTATCTTATCATCCCCCTCAAACGGAGCCGAGAAAACGAAGGGGGAAGTTTGTCGCGAAGCTCAAGAAAGCGGATAGACGTAACAATCTTTGTGAAGACATAAGCAATCCTCGGATGAGACAATGTGACTGACATAGAGCTGTTTAGCAAGAACCTGTTCACGGACAAAGTGATAATCAAGATCAATATGTTTTTGTTTGGAAGACGGGATTGCTGGATAGGGCAATGGCGGACTGGTTATCAACCCAAAGTGTTGGAGGTGGATGTGGAATATGCAAATCATGAAGAAGGAATGTAAGCCATTTAATTTCTGCTGCAACGGTAGCCATAGCACGATACTCGGCCTCTGTGGAAGACCGAGAAACAGTAGGTTGTTTCTTAGAACACCAACTAATGAGGTTGGAACCCAAAAAGACACAAAACCCAGTCGTGGAGCGGCAATCAGACTTATCATTGGCCCAGTCGGAATCAGAAAAGGCACGAAGAAGAAGAGGACCAGAAGCAAATGAGAGGCCCAGGTTGAGAGTACCCTTAATGTAACGAAGAATGCGCTTAAGACTAGCAAAGGCAGCCTGAGTAGGCTTATGCATATATTGACAGACGGAATTGACAGCAAACTGAAGATCAGGTCGCGTAGTGGTAAGATATTGAAGAGCACCTGTGAGACTTCGAAACTTGGTAGGATCAGAGAATGGAGTAGTATCATCATGACAAACAGAGGATGAAAGAGAAGCAGGAGAAGGACTTGATTTACAATCAGTCATGCCGGCCTTTTGAAGTAACTCAGTGGCATACTTGGACTGATGAAGAAGCATACCAGTAGACGTATATTCAACTTCCATACCCAAAAAATAATGGAGAGGCCCCAAATCCTTCATAGCAAACCGAGAACTTAACTGAGAAATCAAATTCTGAATAGCGTTAGTGGAGCTCCCCGTGACAAGAATATCATCCATATAAATCAGAACCACCAAAAACTGAGTAGCCGTGTGAAGAACGAACAAAGAGGAATCAGCCCTACTACAAGTAAACTGAAGCTGGAAAAGAAAGGAGGACAATAATTGGTACCAAGCACGAGGGGCTTGCTTCAGCCCGTAAATCGATTTATGGAGTTTGCAAACAAACTGAGGGAACTTATCATCAATAAACCCTTGAGGCTGCTACATATACACTTCTTCTTCCAAACATCCATGAAGAAAAGCATTAGAAACATCCAATTGACGTATAGACCATTTATGGTGAACTGCCAAGGAGAGAACAATGCGGATAGTTTGAGATTTAACGACCGGACTGAAAGTTTCCTGATAATCAATGCCATGTGTTTGATCATAACCCTTAGCAACTAGCCGAGCCTTGTACCTAGCAACCGTCCCATCAGCATTATGCTTGATTTTGAACACCCACTTACACCCAATAGGGTGTCTGCCAGGAGGAAGAGGAGTTAAAGACCAGGTTTGTTGATTAGTGAGGGCAAGAAATTCATCTTTCATGGCTTGTTGCCAAAAAATATTCTTGGCTGCAGCCCCATAGGTAAGTGGTTCAGAAGTTGGTGGTGTGAGAGATGCCATTCACATTGAAAACCTTGGCTTGAGAGAGCCTGTCGGGACCTGGTAACCATAGGATGAAGAGAAGAGGTAGAGACTGGGGCTGGGACAGGAGGAGGAGAGGGAGAAGAGGAAGTTGTGGATGGAACGGGAGAAACAGAGTTGGAAGCAAGAGGAGAATCTTGAGGCAATGGAAGGGGATGGTGAAGTGGTAGTGAAGCAGGAATGGGGGAAGAAGAAGGGAACAATGGAAAAATAGGAGGAGATGAAGAATGTAGACTAGGAGAAGGACATGAAAAATGAGGGAAAGGAAAAATGGACTCACGAAATCGACATCACGGGAGACATAGATAAGTAAATCCATACATCGATAACCTTTTGTAGGTGAATAACCAAGGAATATACACGGTGTAGAACGGTATTCAAGTTTGTGTTGGCAATAGGGTCTTAGCCACGGATAACAAAGGCAACCAAAGGACTTGAGAAGAGTGTAGTCGGTTTTTGAAGAAACAGACACTTTCGAAAGATGATTTATTGTGAAGAATATGTTTAGGAAGTCTATTTAGAACATAATTAGCAAGTAAGAAGGGCTTCTAACCAAAATGAAAAAGGTAGATGAGCCGATGTAGAAGAAAACATTTCAATAAGATGCATATGACGTTCACTTTTACCATTTTGTTGCGGAGTATAGGGGCAAGAAGTTTGATGGATTATACCAAATGATTGAAGATAAGCATGAAATTTGGAATTAATATACTCACCACCATTGTCTGCATTAAAGATCTTGATTTTAGTATCAAATTGAGTATTAACCATGGTATTAAAAGAAACAAATGTAGATAATACATCAGATTTTGCTTTGAGAGGATAAATCCAGCTATAACGGGTAAAATCATCCATGAACAAGATATAGTATTTGTATCCACTTTTAGAGGAAACATGAGAAGGCCCCCAAACATCGGAGTGTACAAGATCAAATGGTTTAGAAGTTGCAGAATTATACAAAGAAAAAGGCAGTCTATGTACCCGCAACAGAACAATTATGACAATCAAAACGAATACAAGAATGTGGTAAACCTAAAACAGACTGGAGAACTTGAGATGATGGAACTGTTAACGGGAGAAACAAAGAGTGTAGCGAAATGGCGGGGTGAGGTTGATCAAGGCGAGTTGGAAGAGGGTAGAGGCCATTGCTACATGGGCTCGAACTTGAGACATTTGGTGAGATTGTCAGGATGAGGACCTCCTTATCATTGAAGATCAAAGAACAATTATTATCTTTAGCAAGTTGATAGACGGATAAGAGGTTTGTAGAAATACTTGGGACATGAAGAACATTAGAAAGCTTGAAGGTAGAATGAGAGGTAAGAAGATTACCATGTCTGTGTTAGCAATGTGAATGGAGTCTCCATTTCCAATGACCACTTAATAATACCATCAAGGGACTATAACAATAATCGAGTTAAGTCATGAGTAACATGACTATTTGCTCTCGAATAGTACCAAGGAGCAAGGAGAATGTTGTGCGGTGAGAGCGCTTGCCCCGGTATGTTTGGTCTTTGGCAAAGTTAAAGTCACGATGCCAACAATCTAATGCACTATGATAAATTTGACACCACAACATCAGTAGCCAGGAGGGGAAGAGAAAGAGGTGGCTCGCCCGGAGAAAAGTTCACCACCATCAAATGATTTATTTCGACCACCGAAATTACCACCACGGAAACCATATCTACCAAAACCAAGAGGATTACCACGTCCTCGATTAGAGTATAGAAAAGAGGGAAATAGAAGTTGGATCGATTCAGAAACTTTATTCATATTTAGGTTGAGTTCTTCAAAGAATCAATAGACCAGCAAAGTGATGTAATGTCAATGATTTATTCATACTCGAACGAAACGTAGCTTTGAAGGCTTCATATTCGGGGATAAACCACGAAGGATATACAACATCAAATCCTCTTCCTAACGGATTCATTTAAAACAAGATTATCGTAAGAAGCTTAACATCATCCAAGTAGGCTTGCATAGATTTAGTACCTTTTGTCGGGGTAAACAACTCGTATTTTGGTGATAAACAAGAATTAAAACGTTGCTCCAATGCTTGCAGATCTCAGGTGTAGTAGGCAGAGAAATCACATGAGGCAGCATCTGGGAAGTAATAGAAGCAAAGATACAACTTCGAAGATGTTTATCAATGAGCTGCCATCGCGGAAACTCGGGAATTGGCACCGGAAGACCTTGAGCATCCTTGATAATCATGGAAGGTCTAGAAACATCAAGCACATGATGAAGAAGATCATGAGCATCAAGAGCGGAATAGATCTGAGCACGCCAAAGGTTGTAGTTTGTATTATCCAATTTGACATGAAGGAGAGAATTCAAACAAAATCGTAAACGAGAGGGCATCGAGGCGAGTTAGATCCATGGAAGTAGAAACTAGATCAGCCATGGGAGAAGAGAAAGTCTGCAGAAATGCAGAGAAAAAAAAAAATTGAGCGGCTGTTAAGCCTTAGAGGCTCTGATTACCATGAAAGAAACTCAACAGAAGAAAACTTTTTGCATTGAATATACTTGAATATCTGTACATTACATCTTCACATATTTATAGAGGGTGAATTACTAATTGTTAGCTAACGACCTAACTATATTCTGTTACAACAATCTAATTAACTACAGTTGAGATATTTTCATGTGATTCTTCAGTATTGTGAGGGAGATGTTGTGGTATCTTATCAGGAGTTACAATCAAGGAAAGTCTGGTTAGTCTTTGGTTATGTCATCAGTTCCCAAAGTGAGAACAAGAACCTAATCTTCAAAATGGATAAGCACAGCAGCAAAGAGTAGCCCAGTACCTAATCTGAACCTAAATGCATAAGCTATATGTCATGCACTACGAAAAAGAAACTACATTGCCCTGTAACATTTAAGCGCGGGATAATTTAGCTTGGCGAGTGAAACTTCAACTAGCCCACCTATAATTCAAATTTACAATCTGACTATGATATTCAGTAAGGGCAAAAAGCGCTTCAAGCGCCCAAATCGGAAAAAGTCAGATACATCATCAAGAAAACACCACAATCAGCAGCCATAGAAATTTAAATCAACTAATCGAAATTCGAGGAGAAAGAGAGAGAGAGAGAGAGTTTCACGCACCATCTTAGTAATTCAAGAAAATCAAATCGGACAAAAAATCTCGGGAAAAAAAAAGGAAAAAATGGTTCGAACCCTAATAGGAATATTGCAAAACAAAATTAATACTTCAAACTACATGTAAAGAGAGAGAATTGAAGAAATCGGTTACCATATTTTCAGCAGACTTGAAGGTTCAGTGAGCTCTGAAAAATAAGGGAAATAATGGGAAATACATTTATATTTGTACTCGTAGTTATCAAAATCACGGGACCCCACTTGCGTCCAAATGACGCGGTTGGATGATCTTAGGGCCATACACATACGCCCTTAAATCTTAATTGCATGTTACAAGTATAAACAAGTCGAATTTGAACACAATATTTGTTTGATTTGATTATTAATCAATCGAATGAGTTTTTTTCGACTTAACATAAATAAATCGGCGAAAGTAACGATATATTTTACACATATTTTTTCTTAATCAAGTTGAGTTCAAACCAAAACTTTACACCTTATAAAACATAATAATGTGTTCAAATTTGATTCTTATGTTAATGAACCGATATCAAATAAGATTTAAATCGATTTGAATGAATTTGGAGTTGTTTGGTTTAAAGAACGTTAATTACCTTACCCTAAAGGATGAACTTCATCCCATAAGGCCCAAGATCCAGCAAGGTGAATCGTGGGTGGATCTAGATTCCCAAACCAAGAAAATCATAATTCACATACAAGAATCCTCCTAGTCAACCTTTTTACTCAAGATCTTTCATGGTTGACTATTTCAAAAAAAAAAGTATGTCATTTGTAATTAAAGAAACTTTTAACTTCTCCTCAAAAAAAAGAAACTTTTAACTTGGCCCAAGATCCAGCAACTTGTAAATCTAGATTCCCAAACCAAGAAAATCACAACACCCCTAGTCAACCTTTACTCAACCCCATGTGTTGAAACAACATCAAAAAAATGTAAAACAATTGCCCTAATGACTAATCCAGATTCCAGACACACACACCAAATACTATAATATTCTTACCACCAAAAATGCAGACATCACAAATATAAATACATTCACATTATTAATAAATGCACATCATCACTACCAAATTGCACACACTCATTGAGTGAGAACTAAAAAACACTAGCACACATTCAAATCAAGAAAATCTCAGGAAAAAAAAAAAAAAAAAAACAGAGCAATAATGGGTTTCACCATGGGTCTAAACCTTCTCCTCTTGCTAGCCATGGTGGCCACCAACATTTTCTCTCTCTACCATCTCTCCTCCACCATCCAATCCAAACCCCCGCCCCACCCCCGTCCCCGACCACCTCATCCACCAGCTCTCCACCATACGCGCCACCATCAACCACCTCACCTCCCTCCAGCCCACCAAGAAACCACCTTCCGCCGCCGCCGCCGCCGCCCCCTCCGATCTCCTCGTCTACACACACATCGCCCCCATAGCCTCGTCCTGCAAGGACAACCCAATACTCCTCCACCAGTACATGAACTACACCCCTTTCTCCCTCTGCCCCAACGACTCCCCCATAGCCGAAAATCTCATCCTCAGGGGCTGCCACCCCCTCCCCCGCCGCCGCTGCTTCTCCAGAACCGCCGCCGCAGCTCCGCCGTCGCTCCCGACAGACCCATTTTCGCCTCTCCCCGAAAAAACACCCTTTCTGCTCACCCATTACAGCTGCAAGACTCTCCCCTGCTTCGCGGGTTTGAAATCGGACATGGGTTTCGACATGAAAATCGAAAAATCTAGGTTTTTAACCTACAAATCGGATCTGGATCTCCCGATTTCGCAGCTTTTGGAGATAGCCAAATCTTCCAAAACCCTAATCAGGCTCGCGCTTGATATCGGTGGTGGGACCGGAACTTTTGCGGCGCAGATGAAGCTTCAGAATGTGACGGTTGTGACCACCACCATGAATCTCGGTGCACCGTATAATGAGGCGGTGGCGATCAGGGGATTATTGCCACTCCACGCGCCGCTGCAGCAGAGGTTGCCGGTGTTTGATGGGGTTTTGGATCTGGTGCGGTGCGGGCACGCGGTTAACCGGTGGATACCGGTTACATCAATGGAGTTCTTGTTCTTTGATGTGGATAGAGTTTTGAGAGGTGGGGGGTATTTCTTGATAGACCATTTTTTCAGTAAAAAATTGGATCTTGAGAAAGTTTTTACACCGTTGATTGGGAAACTGGGGTACAAGAAGGTGAAGTGGGCTGTGGCTAATAAGAGTGATTCTAGTGGGGTTAAAAATGGAGAGGTTTATTTGACAGCCCTTTTGCAGAAGCCATTGAGTAAATGATATACTTCAGTTGAGGTAATTTTTCTGACCAAGAAATAGTGAGATTTCAGTTTTGTTTGTGTGATTTTAGTATTTTTTGTTTCTTGTTATTACATGCAGTTTTAGGATGACTCTGGATTTCCTGTTTAAAATTCGGTAATCGGATAATCGTTAGCAAAGCAAGATTAGGCAAATCTGAATGAATCTCTCTGGTAGAATTGGTATACTGGTGTTGGAAATTGATAGTATAATACTATAATTCTTTGATCTGTTGTATGTGTTAAAGTCGTGTTTTCGATCTTTGTTGCAAGATTGTTTCTGGTTCCGAGAGTAATGGTGATATGACTTAGCAATGCACGTATTGGTTTGATTGGGAATGGCTAAAAAAAACCCGACTGATATATCTATCAATGATATGGAGGTTAGAAGTTTTTAAACAGAACCTGTCAAAATATTGGTCTAGGTTTTGACTGTCGTCGCTTGATTAAATTAGAAACCATTCTGGTGACATTAATATTTTTGCATCTGAAATGGCAAAATGATATTCGCTTGCTAAAGAAGTTTTCTCGTTATCCAACCCGATTTGAAAATTTCAGAAGAAGGAAGTAGTTTATTTTCCACAAGTGTCGACCACTTTATTTGTATGATAATCTTATTGGTTTGAAGTTAGAAATGCTTGGATTTCAATTGTTACTATTGCCCATGAAGTGAAACAAATCTAATGGCTCAAATCTGTGTGAAGATGGCATATTCAGTTTATATTTGGATATTGGATTGACTCATCTACCGTTTTAACGAATTCATAGCTCATGATCGTCTCATCAAAGGGGCGGCGCCCATCAAAGAAAGTTACCATAAGGAAATGATCGAACTAGGATATTCTGTTGTTTACAAAATATATCACATTCGCATGTTAAAACAGACAAATCTTCAGCTCATCTTAAGAGAGTGTTTGGATGAGCTTATAGACTTTTCAAAACATCTTATAAGATGTTTGTAAAAGTGTTTGGTGATTGTTTTTAGGAAAGATCTTACAAGCTCCCAAAATAAGATTTTAGGAGCTTATAAACTGTTTTTAAAAAAAGTGGGATACCGACCTTTTTTTTTTTCAAAATAGGATCTTAATTCGACAACCTCCTGCTATTGTGACCATTTTAGTTACAAAATTGTCATTACTAACACCTTAGTTATCCAAACACTTCAATAACTTATTTTCAAAATAAGATCTAACACCTTATAAAATTTAGGTGTTTGGTTTATAAGATCTTTTCAAAAAGCTTGGTCAAACACCCTCCAACTCTATCTTTAGTATGTATTAGCTCTGATCCTCTTTTCAACCGAATGGAATATTCTACTACATCCCTATTTCACCGCACGGATGATTGTCACGTTTATAGAAATTACCATATTAAAAACCCACAATTTGGGCTTGATTTTTGCTTCAAAAATAATATGGTAACTTCTATACACGTGACAATCATCTGTGCGATGGAATATGAGATGAAACACCATTCTGGAATAGAAGATCTCATCCGCTTTTCAACTTACTCTTTATCACTTGTTGGTTTGAGCTTTATTAACTTGCTTTGTAGGTCTTTGCAGCCACAGTAATGGATTGAGAGACATGCATTCTAAGAGCTTCAAGTCGAATCGCCAAAACATCACCCTTTCGGGTTGGATATGTGGTAGATTTTTTACGCGGAAAAATGCATCGTTGTTTCAATTGGCGACATAAGGCCGTTGCTGGAACACTATACGAAATAGAATTGTAGATGGTTTCTGGTTGTTTAGAATTTGTAGATCTAGAAAGCCTACAATGGCTTTGCAACCAAAACCAAATTGTTGTATTTCCAACTTTTGAAAAGAACAGGTTGATAGAATACATTTATAGTGAGAGTCCATAATTATTTTACATTGTTAGATTGTAAAACTATTCGGTTATAGAGTTTGTATTGTCAATTCCCATGAAATATTCCTTGTCACGTTTCATTGTGTTTCTAGAACTCATTTTAAGTTCTTAATTGTTGCATTGTTAATATTAATTTGTTATATCTTGAATAGGATATCACTTTAGAAGAGTGCAAACAAGTTTAAATTACTAAAATCATACTTCAAAGGCTTTATTTTTTTTTTTTTATCAGCTTAAAGTTTTTCTCAAAACCATCTAAGAAAATGGATATTTAAGTTAAACTCGGGAAAATTAAAAGCATAACCAGAATATTATGTTAGACCATCTCTATCCGTTTGGACCATGGAGTGCCTATTTTGCAATATTTTAGTGCAAAATCTACACTCAATCTCGGATAATTTATAGTAAATTATGCGCTAAAAATGAATATTTTATTTTAGTGCATATTTTCATACACTAAAATCATTAATTTAGAACCAAAAAAAAAATAGTACAAATAAAATATTACGTTACTTCTGGTGCAAAATTGTTTCCATCTTCCGAATGGAGCCAACTAAGTTTTAACTTTTAAGGATTGCCATCCAAATAGAAAACTTGTCATTTACAACATTTAATAAGGGGTGTTTAGTTTGGGCCTATCCAACTCAATTAGGTCTGACGAAGCCTAACGTAAGCCCGTAATTTTAAAGCCAAGTTAAGCCCAACAAAGATTAATTAAAGGGGGACGCTATTAACATCCCAAAATTTTAAGGAACCAAGTTAAGCCCTTTTTAAAAAACAAAGATTAACCCCCAAAATAAAATTTACCCTTTCTCCTATTAAACCCCAGTTAAACTCCATTTTTTTCTCTCACAACAAATACGTCCCCAGTATTAAATTGTTTCCTCCTATTTCCAAGGCCAAAACTTGAGATTGAAATAATAAATAATCATTTCCTTGCTAAAAAAATTAGCATTTTGCTACAGACCTTAAAGCTGCAACAACATGTACCGTGTTTTGTTCCTCAAAGATGTATTTACAACATCCCAGTAAACTTAAAAATACTTGTCGCCGATATTTTAAGATCAATCAACAAAGTTGGGCTATAATATATTGGGAGCAAAGTCGATTTACAAACATGTACTGTGTTTTGTTCCTCAAAGATTATGCGAATGAAGATTATAAAGATTGAAAAAGAAGGTGTATTTTAGAAATTTGGTAGGGGGTATTTTAGTCCTTTTAATTAATGACATTTTTATATTTA
Organism: Rehmannia glutinosa; assembly: GCA_016081115.2. Lineage (NCBI taxonomy): Eukaryota > Viridiplantae > Streptophyta > Magnoliopsida > Lamiales > Orobanchaceae > Rehmannia > Rehmannia glutinosa. The sequence continues at coordinate 84,979 of JABTTQ020002416.1, forward strand.
AAGAGAAGATGTGCATTGATAGATTTTGGGAGTGTTAATAGCGCTTCCCTTAATTAAATTAATTCAACATGCTTAATTGCCATAAATCGATTCTCTCTAGCATTTGAAACAAAAATTAGGGGTGACAATTAGAGCTGTCAAAGTAGTCGGCCCGGTACCGGCCCATCGGACCAAGGGGGGATCGGGCGGGGCCAGGCCAAGGTTTCTTTGGGCCGCTATTTTGGGGGGGCCCAATCCATGTTTTAAAAATATTTACTGAGAGAACGTATCGACTTGAAGTTACTGAGAGAACCCAAACCCGAGAAACCCAACTACGAACACGACTGACACGAATCTGATACAATGTTACAAATTTATCTAAAACATAATTTTTTAATATTTTAATTAACTTTTAATGTATTTAAAGTATAACCCCAAAATTAACCAACGTCAAACACGAATTCGACATGATGACCCGAATGGGCGCCCCAAACGAAAATGGTGCAATTTACATTGAAATTTCTATAATTGATGTAACGTTAATCCCTTTCTCTCTCTAACTCATTTTCTCTTCCTTCTCTCTTTTTCCTAAAAAAAAAGATCTTCACTCTTTTCCCCCATTCCTCCATTAGAGAGGATGGAGGAATCACTTCATTTAATTTTCTTGCTAGTTTCTTCTAGTTTCCCTTTATGGGAATAGTTTTTCCCCTAGTGGGACTTCAGTCTCCTTTTATGAGAGTGGTTAGTGTCCCTTTGTGGGATTTTTTTTCTTTGTTTTTCGTTTTTTTTTTCAGATCTGGTAATTTTGGCAATAGATCTGGCCTTTTTGGTTTCAGATCTGACCATTTTGGTTGTTGTTCGACTGCAAGGGGCGATTTCTCACGCCTTAATGTTGAAGAAAAATATGTAATAGAGTTGGATCCGGGCATAATGAAGAAAAGACAAAGAGATTGTCACAAAATCAAAGCGCTAGCATTTAATTAAATGTTTTAGTTTTTATCACTTGTAACAAATATTTCTTTTTGTTTTTTTCCATTCATATGTATTTTCTCTTTGGTATGTTTTTCCCCATTATTGTAGTTTTGTGGTTTGAGAGTTTTAAATGTTGATGTGGATTTGAATTGGTCTAGCCAATTCTCCGCTTGACTCTTCGTGTAGTCAATGTGGTCCTGAGTCAGTTGGCTCCGTTGTATTATCGAAAGTTTGGTTGAGTTCCATTAATAAAAGTCTATCGTTCAAAAAAAAAAAAAACATTGAAATTTCGAGAATTGCCTAAAAGCGTTTTGCTCTGTCGTGTGACTCGTGTGTGAACTCCCAAGACCGAGCGACCCGCGATCTCCGCCATAGCCAAAATCTTCTCCGTCGACGACCATGGTATTCCTCTCTCTCTCTCTCTCTCTCTCTCTCTCTCTCTCTCACACACACACACACACACACACTTTAGAACGGTTTCCTATTTTTAGGTTATTGTGTAGTACTTGGGCTTGAGGCTGAGGGTTACGCTGATAGCATCAATTTCGCCTCTGATCAATTTTACCCAGAAAACACTCTCGGTTTTATCAGATTTTTTTTCATGTTACACTCACCAGACCGTTTGATTCAATGATTTTTAAACTCGGTTCATACGTTTAACGGTACCCATCAACATGAGACTTGCTGAATGTCATCACCTCGCACATAGAAAACTAATTTGTAAATTCTGGGGAATTATTCACTGCCGGGGATATAAATTTGGGTTAATTCCACTTTACGGCCTCGTCATTTTGTCTCACTTTATCTCGTGCAATTTTGGAAACTTAATTGCTCTTACCATTACTGAAATTATTTTAAATATTTTAGTATTTTTAATATTTTTCAAATTTAATTAAATTTTCATTTAAATTTTTTTGTTAATTTTAATGGATACTTTTATATTAAAATACAAAAATAATTTAATTTTACAAATTTGAAAGTTATTTTGCTAAATAACACGTAAGAACAATTTGGTTATTTTCTTACAAAAATAGATGGTAAAATAAGACAATGAGTACAGAGTAAAAGAATGAGAGTATAAGTGGGTAAGCTGAGGTAATTGAGAGTATAGAGTTTAAAATGGTACTCAACAAGAGCATAAGGAGATAATATAAATTCAAGAAATCCCTAATAAAATGCCACAGAGTAGAGGTTATAACTTATAAGTAGTTGTGTTTTCATCTCCATCAAGCATTGTTATCGCTACTTGGTGTAAATGAACCTGCTTACGAGGTAAAATGAAAGATTTCATTGTGCTGTACCAACACGCCTCATCTGAGCCTCATTAGTTTCTTGATGATGAAAATAGTTGTACTAGTTGGAATTCAAATGTGTGATTTGCACATCCATTATTTTCTCGTAAAATATTAAAACATATAATTAATTTTTGTTAGTGAATGTAATCTGTATTGTGCATAGAAGATGAGAAAGGATGATCACCTGTAAGGCAGCGTTTAGTGTTTGCCTAATACACTCTCCCCATTTTGACTGTATCTAAGCAGAGCGAGGCCCTGTTTTGGTTACAAAAGAAAATGAGAATTGGACTATGTGAAAATAGAAATGTGTAGTTTTTTGCTGTAGAACAACTTTTACGTACACACGAGTTTCTCGTATAACCAAAACAAACTTAATTAGTTAATTGTATGGAAAATGTGGTTGTTATGATCTTGATTTCATTTTACTAATTTCAGTGTGATATTACTAAGTTTTACTTTTATAAACAGGATTTGTGCCCTTCTGTAAAGAACATCCTTCTTCTTGATTCAGAAGGGAAACGTATTGCTGTCAAGTACTATTCAGATGACTGGCCTACTAATAATGCAAAGGAAGCTTTTGAGAAGGCTGTGTTTACTAAGACTCAGAAAATAAATGCTCGAACAGAAGGTGCTCTGTAAAATTTAAAATTTTATTCTATTTTGTTTTCTTTTCCATGCCCTTACTTCAAAGCTCAGGTAGGACCTACATTGTAACATCGTTAAGGTCTCTTGAATGCTTTGTTTACTTCTTGATATATGCTGTCCAGCTTAAATGATATTTTCTTAAGGGATAATTACAAAAAAAGTAACTTCTAAAATCCCTGATGTTTGATTAGTGTTAAAAGTAAGGGGTAAACTGCAATATTTTTATAAATATGAAGGGGGATTTTGAAATGTTTTTTGCTTATGAAGGGTTAAAATGTTAGACAAAATAGAACCTCAGGGGTATCTTTTGTAATTTTGAAAGCTAGCTGTGTTTTTTTGTAATTGGGTCAAACCTCAAGGGTATTTTTTGTAATTAACCCTTTCCTTAATGATTTAGGAAACCTGATTTTTGTTATGGTACTTTACTGTTGTTTGAATTGGTGGAGGGGACAGGCTATACGATCTTAAATGCCCTTTAGAAACCATGTTCAGATGGATTATAGTTTTCGTAGTTTTATATTCTCAAAAGTGGAGTACAAATATACATGCTTTACTTGTAATTACATCAAAGTTGGTCCTTACTTCCTTTCTGACCTCTTGTTACTTTATCTGCAGCGGAGATATCTATGTTTGAGAACAACATCATCGTCTACAAGTTTGTTCAAGACCTGCACTTTTATGTTACTGGGGGTGAAGATGAAAATGAACTCATCTTAGCCACTGTTCTTCAGGGGTTCTTTGATGCTGTTGGTATTCTACTTAGGTAGTAAGCATGGTCTTCTTGTTATTTTGTCTCTGGTGATGTTCACTTGCTATACTCCGTGTCTTATAAACTCTTTGCTTTCTTGTGCTGTATATTGTTCCAGGGGCAATATCGATAAGAAGGAGGCACTCGAGAATCTGGATCTCATTCTTTTATGCATCGATGAAATTGTTGATGGCGGGTAAGCATCTGCTTGTTTCCTTCGCAATCTTATTATTTTGATAAAAGAATCACATTGCTGACTAATATATGATTGATGTGACGAAAGAAGTGAAATTATAGAATGTCACATATATGCATAAAAGTATTTCAGCAAATATATACTGATAATGATGGCATGTGTATGAAGAATGTACTGATACAGTGATAAACTTAAGTTGGATTTTTGGCGGATATTGAGAGTGTTTGCAAACTCTGAAAAAAATGATTTTCAGCTTTCAGGTGGAAAAAAACAGTTATTTTTCCAGCTTCTAGAAGATGAGAATCACTTTTTTGGAGTTTACATGCACTCCCATTACATTCTGCACAATTACACAAGCAATCTTCTCCTAGAACTTGAGGCATGTATGAACAAGTTTGTTTGCGTGGCAAAATTAGCTACTTTATTGCTTTTTTTTTCTTTAACCTCTCTTTTTCCTTGCATAGGATTATTCTAGAAAACGATGCAACCAGCATTGCAAATAAAGTTGCAAGTCATAGTTTGGATTCTGGAGCACCACTATCTGAGCAGGTCTCAAAATCCCTAGTTCTCATAATACTGTCCCAAGTTTTTTGGATATATCGCTGGGAAAATTAACTATATAATTTTACTTGGTTAACTCCTGATTGCGATTCCCGTTTCTGCAGACAATAAGTCAAGCACTGGCAACAGCCCGCGAACATCTGGCCAGGTCCCTTTTGAAGTGATGATATATTGGCCTTGTCTAAAAGGAAAATTTATAACAGAAAAAAGAAAGGTAGACTTATGGTTCATGTTCTCCTGGATGCACAACAAGCTTCTGTTGTGTGTCGCTCGAGTATGCTGCGGGAGATTTGACATTTATTAGTTCTAACAATTTGTAATCGCCTTTGGATTTTTTTTCTTTCCTTTTTTTCTTCCGTCGGACTTTTTACTCATAGTTGAGAAGCTTGGTAACGCATTAGCATCCATCTTTTCTTTGACCATCCAAAGCGCCGTGCTAAATTGCATGATGGCCCGTCCATCCTGATTTCCTTTATAACAGGAAAGAATGTAACATTTTTCGGAGATCTTGCCTCTTATACGATCGTAGCCATGCTGCTCATGTGTCGAGAATACTTGGAAGTTTAAATCATAAATGAGATTAAAGTCTATATTTAGGAATTTAGGTCACTTGGTTTAAATTTTGCAATTTCTTATCAAGGCTAAATCGGGTAAGTCGATGCTATTCACTTGCGTAACTACCCAAGTGGGTTGATCAACACATACACATCCACCTGGATGTGTGCTAATCCAACCATATAGAACCCACTTGGGTAACTACCCAAGTGGGTAGCATCGACTTACCTCTGCTGATCAGTGGCCCTTTATTTCGTATTTTTCTGTCAATTGGAAGCACAACAAAACTAAATTTGATGATGTTCTAATGACGATCCTGGGATTGCGCCCACAATTTTGGCACCATGTTCTTTTTCTTAGGGGTGTCAATTTGGGTAGTTAGGGTGGATTCGGGTTTGCGGGTTCGTGTAGAGAAAAGCGATCCGGACCCGTCTGTTTAATTATTATTCGAGAATCTTGAACCCGGACCCGACCGCTTATTTCACGTCAATGGCCCGCTTAATCCATCTAATAAAATTATTTTAATATACATTTAATAGTTTTAAGCACAATAAATTTACAAAATAAATTTGATGATGTTCGATCAATAAACAATATTACAATTCACAACATACAAAAAGAAATAACATAATTTTTGGCATAACCAATGTATTTTGAGGGCAATATTTCATATAATAATAACAAATATATAATTAAGGAAGTTTTATCCTTTGAATTTTAAAGATATGTCTTGTTTGTTGTTTTTTTTCTTACAATTAGTTATTTACTTAATTTTTTTAAATTCACAAACGAGTTATGAAGTAGATTTTTTCAAAAAAAAAGAAAATCAAAATGGGACACCCGGACCCACAATCGAACCCATATCTATTAATTTTTTTAGGTTTACCGGTTCTTAAATTGACACCCCTACTTTTTCTATACTAAATGAAGTTTCTTTCTCTTTCACTGCTTCAAAGGTTAAACCCGCTTCTATATTCCATCAATTTGTATCGCTATACTCGGCGATATGCGACTTTGGTTTCATTGGCAAATCCCAAGAGAGTATACAATTAGAAATATCTGGTCAGAGACGATGGTACATTCCTATAGTTTCAGATTACATAAAGATGAAACTACAAATAACCATCCTATTTTGTGGCATCCATAGAAGCACAAATTGACCAAAACATTACGTGAAATAAACCTACACAGTCCGCAATCAACTTGACTTGGTTGAGATATCTACATAAATGACTAATAAGGTGCATCTATCTGCCACCACTCCACAGCCCCTATAAGAAAAGGAACTTAATCTATCTGAAATGGGATTTTGTCTTCTCCAAATTCCACGTGCCGCATGAATTTACGCGTAAAACGGAAGAAATCCCTTTTACCTTTGCTACACCTCAAGAGTTGCTAATAGCATACCAAAATTAAAACAAGAAGACCTTTTACTTGTACTTGTTATTGATGCATCGCCACTTTCATATCTTTAACGGATAAGAACATAATCTGCATCTTCCATGAACCTATCGCCAGCCGTTGGTGGCAAATTATGCCGAGAGACAGGTTTATGGACCTGGGCATGAGTTTCCGCCTCATGCTGGAACATCTTGACTAACTCATCCAATTCCAATTTCCTCACTTCAACCTGCTCTTCCTTGACGGGTTTTTTCAACCCGAGGTAGATCAACCCAACTGCAATTAGCACTATGCCTAAGAAGAAGAGAAGTCCAGCAAATAGGCCGAATGCGTATGGTGTGTTTTCTGCACCTGGGATTCCATCCACATTGATTCCAAATAAACCTGTGATGATGGAAAGAACAAGGCCACATCCACCAAAGACGGCTAAATTATGAGTGACTGTCAGGCTTCTATCCTGTAATTGAAGGATATGGAAATTTTTTAATCAAATATTTACTGAAAGATGAAAATTACACCATTAATACCGTCAGATGCAGAAAAGTTGGAGGTTAACAAAAATCAGTAGAAAAACTATTCCTAAATAATCCAATATTTTGGAATGTCCAAGTAACAGGAAAACATCATGAAACCCTATGTTCAAATGTTTCTGATTAATAACCAAGACCAGTTGGGAAAACTAATTGTCTTGGCAATAGTGAGATTTGCTCTTAAAACCATTGGGGGCTGTTATGCAATAGATTTACATAGAAATATGTTGTGAAGAAAAGAATCATAATTTGCTTTGTAACATCACAAATTTCAAGATATCACAGGGCGATTCGATGTCTGAGCTCTTAGAGGTGAAACAAACCTGCAACCATGCACGAATTGTGCTTTGCATGACATCTTGGATGGTAAATAAGCGGCCACGGACTGCTTCTTGCTCTTCAATCATTTGCCTAGTACTCTTTCTAATTCCTTCCAGCAAATTTTTGTAAAATTTCCCCTCAGATGCTGGAGAAGTTCGAAAACTATCTCTTCTCTCGCATGAAGAGACCATTTCACTCTAATAACCTACAGTTTGTCAAGGAATCAATTGACAAGATTGAACTTAAAGTTCAAAAAAGTGAAACAAATTACAAAACATGATTATCAATTTCAAACAAAATAGGTGGTACTCATCCTTTGAAAGATGTAACAGGCAGTCCATTCTTCAGAAAGAAGAATTATGTCTCAAAGGCCTAAAACAAGTGACAAAATCACAAAAAAGGATGAAACAACTTGAAAAGCATGCCCATGTAACATTGTGTTTTACAATATGCATAACAATTTATGCACTACCAATGAATGAGTTAAAATGAAATTTATACAGGTCTTAAAAATGAGAATATGTTTGGTTGAGTAGTTGTTGAGGAAATTTTTTTAAAAAAAAATGAGAATATGTTTGGTTAAGTGCTTACACGATAGTAAATGTTTCACCCCAGACCAGTGTCTTGGGCCATTAATCTAAGGTCTTGTTACAGATAATTTTATCTCGGCAGAATTTAAAAAAGGATAATTGTACCTTGGCAGAATAAAAATAATGTGACAACAAGCAGTGGTCAAAAATTTTAATTATACATTTCAAAACCCCCCCCACACACATTTATAAAAATATAAAAATATAACCCCTTAAATTAAAGATATAATCAAACTTGAGGCTTTTATTTTTGCCCATTTTGTAATGGCTTACTATGCTAGATATTAGCCCAAACCTCAGGGGTGTTTGTGTAATTAGCCCACCACAGATATACAGAAAGTAGCTTAGATAAGCGACATCTCACTCCATAACTCTTAAAATCAACTACAGATAATCTGGACTGGGGTTATTCATAAAAAAAAATGATCTGAGTCCCATGGCAGGTACATACCTGTCTTGATAATCTTCTTATTTCTTGGTTGAGTATAACACCAAGAAGATTTAAATCTTCATGGTTTCTCCTGTTAAGAATTTATGCAAATATGTTAGAGAGAGATGAACTGATGAAGTGCACATCACTGAATCAAAAGCATTCTAATGCAGCTAATAGCACCTATTCACGAACTTCAGTTCCACTTCATCTGCTGCCCCAAAAATGGATTTCCGAAATAACCTTTAAGTAATGAAAACATTGAATTAAAGCCAATGTCATAAAACTGGTCAGTGCAACATCATTTTGGGGTGGCATATGGATACACCTGGTGCTCGATATTGCTCAAGCTTCACAAGGCACAAGGTAAGACAACATAAATACCAAACTTCCTTTCTTCAAATATATGCATAATGCATTGGGAGTTAGCTATCTTCCTTAGGTGGGATGGAGAAGATGGTAAACATTACTCAATCGCAGCACAGGAGCAGGCACATGATATTTACCTTATGAAAAGTTATTTCCTAGATTATTCTTTGAGTAAGATGGTTTTCCTTAAAGAAAAAGAATATCTAAGTTGACATTTAGATTTTTCTCAGACAATCTGTTGCATCCCCCTCTACATAATTATCCACTATAATTAAGTATAAGCTAGACTATCCAAAATCAAACTACTAGTCTCACCTGTCATCCCACCGGGCCAGGCGGCTAGCTAAATTTGCTATAATTTCATGTACTGTCCTTGGGGTATTGTAACCACCACCAAGAAGAAATTCCTAGATGGGAAAAATAAACTGATGTCAACAAAACATATGCAGAATCAGCTACAACACATATTTGCAATTAGTTACTGAAAAGGGTCTATTAGAATATTAACAAACCTGGACTTCTGTAATGCCTAAAACATTAATTCTTGAAGCAGATCCTTTCACATGTAGAACAGTTAAAAGGAAATTCTGAGCTTGCCATGAACGAAGAACAACAGGGATGTCATCTTCTTCAACAAAAGGATCGCCAGCAGACTGCCCCAAAAGCTCAAACAGTAAACCTCCAGCAACTCTTACTGGAACCTGAAAACACACAGAGCACAGGAAAGGTGAAGCAAGATAAGCACCAAATATTAAAGATTTAAAGCATGATCTCCTACTCTTTTATTTCTTTTAATCAGATTTTCAGAACATAAAATTATTCAAAGCGCATATAATTGCTGCTACCTCATGCAGACTATAAAAAAGGGGGAAAAAAAAGAAGAAGAAGAGCACAAGTACAACTTGTCTGGTTATCATAGTAGAGTGTTGCATTTTAAACAATTTGCTCAAGCTATCAGTAAACTTAAGACATTCATTTATGAAAGACACGTGGTATACATATTGAATTTCAATGATTGATTTGCAAGATACTAGGTTCAGGTAGTTTTCTAACAATCACTTGAACAAGAAATGTGGATATATTAGACAGGAAATAAACCTCATATAAGAGGTGTTTCATCCGGTCACTTATTAACTTGCTTTCATCTCTCAAAGCAGTTCTAATGGCAGGATGCAACCACTGGGCAGCATTGAGCCATGCCTCAACAGTCGGATGACCTGCAGAAAGATGGCACCACCATGTAGGCCCAGCTGGTCTTTCCCAGTATGGAGCAGCTAAGTCAGCAACAGTGAGGTCATCCTCGTCATCCATAAATTCTAAATGTTGAGTGGACCATTCCTCATCAACTTGCACTGTTTGGACAAGTTCTGAAATTCTAGCCCATCCAATTGGAACCCAACAACTCCCTTCACATCTTTCAATGGGGTGAGAGCTGTCTAATTGAGACTTCTGGCCATCCATGTGCAAAAACCCATCCTCGTGACTCTCCAATTCAACAAGGGGGGCAGACTCCTGAAGCGTGTTCCTGTTTGATCTTTGAGAAGTTGGCTCAGTCCCTCCATCAGAGTGAATTTGGTTCTTTGCATTAACATAATCGACCTGATGAGATGACTGCTTATTTGGAAAAGCTTTTGGTGCAACTGATTTTTATGCCCTCGGATGAACTCAAAGGCACAAATTAGTCCATCTGTCCATAGTTGACTCCCTGGCAAAACATCCTTATTGCAGTGACCTCTATGTGTTTCGGTCTTCTTTCTATTGGTTTGCAATGAAGATTCCTCAGTTGTTCCACTCATGTTGTACTTCATACGTTTCGCACTGGAGTTTTCACAGGTGGCGTAATGTTTCTGGCTAATGGTGCCCCTTCAGGCGATAAAGAAGAGAAAGGAACTTGGCATCAAGCTGTTTGTCAAATTTCATGGATAGGCTGTGATATGTTCCTCAAGACCATCTACTGGAGAAAAACAGCTATATACAGCTAGAAACTTATGAGGCTTAGCTGCACAAAGAATTTGGCTTCATGAGCCATCCAGTCCAAGTTCCTGCAATTGAGTATGAAAGAGTGAGACAGTTCGAATAATCCATAACGTAGACAGAGGAGAAAAGATATGAAATTAGGAGGAGGCGGTATTTTTACTTTGGAAGCAGAAACTTCCCACATTATTACTGGGAGAAGTTCCGCCTCAATTCTCTTAACAAGACAAGTAACCAAAATATTAGCAGGACTTGACTAACCAAAAGATTTATCTCCTATGAGGAAATTTTATCAGATAGGTATCAACGAAATTGAACAATAAGTCACGTTGAATTTAGGACAACAAGATATCATGATTGGTTTCTCCCTGTAAAAATCTAAACTTCATTAGTGCTTCTTAGTGACTTGGTAATCTTTAATAAGTAACAATCTTGTACCCAGGTTCTAAAATCTACAAACCAATAATCGATGTCAAGATCAGAAATTCTTTCATAATAGATGCGTAAGGATTCATGTATCCTTACGCATCTATTTGCATGTCTTCTCAATTCATTGTACATTGTTTAAAGTTTTTAAATAAATAGAGATATAATGTCACAGTTAAACTTTTCAATAGAAATGAGTACGATGGCAGTTACGAACAATTATCTCAAGGCATGCTTCTAAATCTAATGCAACTAATTGTTCCGTAAATTTGTTGAAACTCTCTCTAGTTCAGTAAAATAAGAAAAAAAAAGCATTAATTATCATAATATATGCTCAACCTGGCTCCCCCACATAAATTATAAACTCATCTTTTTTTCCTAAATTCTGAATTAAAGAAGTATTCTATCGGATAAAGTTTCATCTTTAAGATCTTAACAAAATTCTCAGAATTGCACGAATCAATCCTAATATGGAAAAAGCTGCTTCAATAAATCATTTTTCAGGTATTTGCTAGAGAAAATATAACAAGTTTATCGGTCCAGAGAACACCAGCCAAACATAATAGGTGAAATAACATTTCCAATACTGGTAATATCAAATCTAACATGGATTTTTTCAAATAACGCAACTTCTTTGTTCTACTACCGCATTTGTCGATCTATATAAATTTTTAAGTTGCTCCGAAATCATCAAATTAGAGTATAATAGAGTCAACTGCATATGATTGCAATTCTCAACTATGAATTTCCAGAAAAAATCACAGTTTTTAAGGCCATATTCAAATTCCAAAATAAGTTAAAAATGAGGCCCCTCAGCAAGCTAACCCTACAAATGTCTGGTACTTAAGAGCCAAGATTAATGACCAATAACACCACATGCGATTACAGTATTTCAACAAAGAACGAAAGTAGTGTCCCACGAAAAAGGACTCATAATATTTAATAATATACTCGAATGACTTCCACACGAAAGGTATGAACAGAAAAAAAAAAAAAAGCTACATCACTTAAAATTCAGCTAATTAATTATTCAAACGCAACAGTTAATAAATCTCGATAATAAACCGCAACGTGTTGAAACTGCACGCGTAAACCTCTCTTCTCATTTCATTCTGTAAACAACCAACTTCCTCAATTTTTTCGCATTCTTAACGAAAATCCTAAATCTCGAAGAGAAAAACAGCAATAAATTACCGCAATTACCAGAGCTTTTTCAGCAATTTGTTCGCGAAAAGAGAGATCAAAGTTGCGGAGAGTCGTTGCTGAGAAGCTCAGCATCAGTGCATTAGAATTTGTTACTCCTTAGCACGAGAGAGATTTGGAAGAGTGGTGAATGTTAATGACAGGATTACACGTGTGTTATTCGCAGGATTTGAGATTAAAAAGAAATATTTTATTTTTCTTTTAAAAAAAATAATATTTTATTTTTTGTTCTTGAAAGGGATTGAAAAGAAATATTAAACAAGAATCCAATCTATCGTGGTCCCACATAAAATATTTGATAACGTCCTTACAAAGTGAAACAATATCATTTGAAATCTGTTCACGATAATTAATAAAAACTTACGTAAAACAATCATCAATAATTAAAATAATAAAAATAACATAAATCCCCGCTGCTCGAAACACCTAAGGACCAATTTGTAAAAGAAAGATGAAAACAAGTAAAATTGTAAAAATTATAAGATTTACTTTTTAGAATTAATAAAATAAAAAATTATAAAGAATTAATATTAATAATAGATAAATATTATATATTCGCAAAACAAGGGCCGAGAATTCCCATTTTATTTAATCAAGGACGGTGACCAGACGAGAATATAAATATCATTCCCATCTCATCCCTAGTTCTAGGGAAACGAGGAATCTCCATCTCCGCTCTCACCCCGAATTAACCAGGAATCCCCATCCTGATTTATTCGGGTACAAACTGGATGGTTCCCCGTAAGGATTTTGTCATCCCCAAGTTCACTTATTATTTACAGTACAAAACCACTCAACTGAAAAGTCAATCTGATGGTAAACATGTAAAGGATCAAACAGTCTCATTCCAACATTATAAGGCATAAAAATGATAATTGCTAAACCAGATAGCCAGAAACACAAAGCAAGAACTAAGAATGGCCGTCAATCGCCTGCAATTTGATGCAACCCACATCAACAACTAATAGCAACTAGCAAGGGCTCCTTCATAAACCAAAAAAAAAAAAGTTCGCACACTACACGGAGTGGGTGATAAAATGATTCCAGATTTCGATTAAATAGCAAGTGCAGAACAGAACAAGCTTCTCTAAAAACTGTTGGAACTAAATTCGAAAGTGCAAGTGGGAAGGAAAAAGATACGCCTCCACTAACACAAAGTTAGAACGAACCTGTTTTCCTACGTTACATCAAACTGACGAACGATTCGATAAATACGTAAAATTACAACCTCGAGGCACAGGGCAGTGACCAATCAAATCCATTTGCGAAAATCATTAAATCATCAAGTCATATTCAAGTATGGCTTGAAAGGCCACTTTTTTTTTGCACACTCATTACATGCCCCTGAAAAAAACTCGGAAGGTAAAAAGATCAGTAGCTGTTCTGCCAGATTTGGGACTGTTTGGGCTGTCCTTGTGAGCCGCCAAGTGACCCATCTCTCGGGTTTTGCTGCTGATCGAGTGATATGCCACCAGCTTGAGAATGGTAGAAATTCGGGTGGTATCCCATAGCGCCCCCATAATTCTGGGTTGGCTGCTGACCTTGCCTGAATCCTCCAGTTTGCTGATTTTGTCCCTGATAATTGTAATAATTGCTGGCTGGAACAGCTGACATCGTTCTGGAATTAAGTCCATGAAGCCACATTCCTGAGTTCTCGTTCTGATAAAATTTGAATGACGAGAGATATAAGTAAGCCTCACAAACACTGATTACAAAGACCGAAAAATCTTACAGAAGACTGATAGCATGACCAACTTTGTTGGGCAAAATGTCCGTGCGTGTGTAATAAAAAAAGGGATAATCATAAAAACTACCCGTGAGGTTTGGCCTAATTAACCAAAAAAAAAAAACTCAATGATCTTTCAAAATTACAAATACCCCCTTAAGGTATTACAAACTTCCCCTTAGATCTGTATTTTCTTAACAAATACTCCTTATTGAGGGTGCAATTTGTAAAATATAAACAAATATCAAGGGGTATTTGTATTTTTGAAAGATTGTTGGTGTTCTTTTGCAATTAGACTAAGTGGGTGTTTGGCTAAGCTTATTTAAATGATCTTATAAGCTAATAAGATTTTTTTTAGCAGCTAATAAGTTTTAGAGCTTATAAGTTGTTGAAGTGGTTAAAATAAGATGGTGGAGCTTTTAAAATGTTAATAATGGCAATTTTGTAATTAAAATAGTCAAAATTAAAGGATGTTGAAATAAGATCTTATTTTGAAAAAAAGTTGGGATTCCCCACATTTTTTAAAATCAGTTTATAAGCTCCTAACATCTTATTTATCTTATTTTGGGAGCTTATAAGATCTTCCTTCAAAAAAAATTACCAAATAAATTTAAAGAGCTTATAAGCTCTTAAACATCTTATAAGTTGTTTTGAAGAGCTTATAAGCTCAGCCAAACACCCTCTAGACCTCTAGATACTTTTCGTGATTAACCACAAAAAAACAGGGGGAAGAAAAAAAAAAAAAGGTACCTGATGAAGTGCGACCAAGTGACTATTGTCCTTGTACTGAGAACTTAAAACGTCATCATAACTTAAAGTTGTCCCAGACGGGGCAGCAGGTGGATTCATTTGGAAATTTCCAGGAATTGTCGTGGTATTTCCAAAGGCACCACCATATCCAGAAGGGATAGCAGCAGACTGAGGCAAACTACTAGCGGAGACATTATTTTTATACTGAGGAAGTACAGCTGCTAGAGATTGATGGTATGTGCTGTTACCAGCAAATGTTTGCTGAAAAGCAGAAGGCATGTATGTGTAGCTCTGAGGCAAGAAAGGGTAGCCAATCATGTTAGTGAAAGGTCCCAAAGGAAGGGTGGGCTGAGAATATGGATGTACAGCAAGATGTTGAGGAAGAGGAGGTCCAGTGGCGACACTAGTTCCAGAAAGGGTCTGTGTAGCAGGCTGTGTTGATGAGAAACCAGCGGTCTTCAAAGCCTGAAAAAGTCCCAATAGCAAAATCAGCACGCAAAATCAACAAGATTTGCTTGCGCAAAGAAATGTAATCTGGATGCACTATTCTAGCTTGATATATAGCAGCCAAAATTGAGTTTTAGTGGTAAAAATTTGGGATAGTTACAAAAAACTCCATGAGGTTGGGCTAATTACAAAAAAAGAAAAACAGAGATGTTTCAAAATTACAAAAAGTCCCGTCAGATTTGATTTTTTCTTAAATTTAAGGGGGTGTTTGAATTTTTTTTTGCTTATGAAGGGGAAAAATGTAAGATGGAATCAAACCTCAAGGATTTTCTTGTAATTTTCAGAAACCTCTAGGTTTTTCTGTAGTTAGCCCAAACCTCAGGGGTGTTTTTGTAATTATCCCTAAAAGTTTAATTAGAGAATGCTTTCTGGCATCCATGTTCTCCCGTTTGGTATCCATTGAAAATACTATCAACCATTTGGTCTGGTTATTCTCATGACACATCTGGAAATCGTTTATCATATTTTGGAGTAAATGAATCGTAGAGGTAATATATTACTCCGTACATTCATAGGACCACAAAACACCAACCAATGCAGAAACAATTTAAACGAAAGAAAGAGAACTGAAGGTGTTATCAAGCATTTACACAGCATATGATAAATGAGAAGAATTAATTCAGTTCCACCAACTTAATTTATAATGGTACCTCAGACATAGAAATTGCTGAACCACCAACGGTAGAGACTGAATTTCCATATTTCATAGACACTGATTGTGCCACGGGAAATGGAGAGTACTGAAGATCAGATTCTCTGCTGGTATGAACATTAGCAGACGACAAAGTGCTTGGCAGTGAATTTGTGTACGATTGCTGTTAAGAAAACCATCAGCAACTGAGAGATCCAAGAAAAAACTTCAAATATACCACTTCTCATGCAATTTTTAAAAAACACACCCGGCACATGACAAACAGAACATATATGAATGCAAAATAATTAGCAAATATTAATTATGCAATCACATATAAAGTCAACGGATCGCCAAAATAATAAATATTAACATATATAACAATTTGTTAATGGGTAAAGCACAAAAATAATTAGAATGCAGCAGAATCGTGCTTATATTAGTTTTATCAGATTTTATCTTCTACAAATGCCAACCCCAGATGATCAAGTAAATTTCAGCACTTCATTTTTTGTTCTAAACCAAAGTAGTAACTGAACTATACAAATTCTTGCTCACAAAATCCAAAATAACTTGACAGATAAGCATGCACACCTAGCATTCTCCTTCCTGTTGATATCCTCTTTTATTCAAAAATGATAGATAAGTATGCACAACTAGTATGCCCTAAAGCAAGTCTCTTATATTCCTCTAGAAAATGACAAAACTTGAAAGTCTTGAACAGTGAAAGCGAAGTGGAAAGAATGACTCAATCAACACCCATCATCACATACCCTTATCTCTCTGGTCCTACAACAGGATAATCTTCCAACAGGTTTGATAATCACACAAAAACGCCCTCACCATAAACTTCAAACATATAGTTCATGAAAGACAACAAAAACAGAACCTACAGCTACAAAGCTCAACACACGATAAGTGCATAAAGCTAGTGACAGAGTAAAACTAAAATATATTTCCCAATAGCAACACCAATAATCATAGGGTATAAAACAGCATCACTTGAATTCAGGATTAGAACAAAGCTCAGCAAGCGGAGTGCAAAAGCATGGTAGAGCAGTATGAAGTATTAGATATATGGAACTCCCAAAATCAGATAGCAGAATAACTTTATGCTTAAGGAAGCATAGAACAAATTTAGAAACTACCAAACCTTTTTTACATCTTACTAATGCAGAATCATATCCACAACATGTAGTGATCAAGATATACAACAAATTGAGAAGAAAAAACACAGACTAACAATTTCCAATTCAAGAATCCTGCTAGTCCTCTATCTTTAAAAGGGACATCTTAAATTTTCAACTTTAAGAAACACAAAACATCAACTGTACTCCCTTTAAATAGACAATCTCATAAATCAAATCTTTTTTTTAAAGCCAATAATTAGGCAGAAAAAAATATTGTACCATAACATTGGAAAAGGGAGCTAGATTTTGCATCTGGGAACTTGTTTGACTGAAAGCAGCATTTAAGTGTTGGGCATCATCAAAGGTGTAACCAGGGTTAGAAGGAAAAGAATATTGATTTCCATGAGCCACTTCAGCATTCTCAGGCTTCAACTCTTCTGGCTGTGAAGCAGAAGATGGATCATAGCTCCCTGCACTTGCACTGGTTCTATGGAACAAACCACCATCAGAAGCATTTCTAAGAGAATCATCAACATAATACTCCGAACTTCTGCAACAAGAGTAGAACGAAAGATCTTTAGAGTCTTTTAAGATGAAATGGAGGACGTTAAAAAAGAACACACAAAAAAGAATACCAAATCCTGTAATGTAACGAATTGCTATACCTATTGTCCAGATGCCCAACTGATGAAATATCAGCCTCACCATGTGGCTCTTCCAAGTTAGTTTTTACAGGCACGGATGTCAAACCAGAAGAATATGCAGCACTCATGCTGGATCCAAAACTACCAAAGCTCAAGTGTGAGCAATCTGCATTTTGAACTTGCAAATGATCTGGAATTACCACAGAAGGCGCATATCCCTCAGATGGTAATTCTCTATCATCCTTTTCTACACTTAGTTGTTGCAAGTTTCTGGTGACTGATGACACTGAAGCACCAATTTCTTCTGCTGCAACATCTTAACAAAAGTTAGAAACTGAAGTGGTTACAACTTACAAATGAGAATAAAAAATTACGGTTGGCTGTATCAGAGAAGTGAAAATGAATAATCACCGTTGTGCAAGATATTAGAGAGTCGTTATGTATTCTACAAGCCCCAGGTAAAACTTACATACAAGATCAATTTTTCGGATTTCGCAAATAAGGACTAGAAGTCAAGAAACTACTCTGAACCAAGTAGCCATGGTCATTTAGGAAGCACCAAATTACTATTTTCAATTATGTTTCTTTTGCAACTATTTCGGCGTAAAAGTTAACCTTGAACTCATATCCATATGCATTATAACTAGCACCAGAACATTAATATCACAAGACAAGCGTTCTGCCTAAACTTTCCACGGGTGTACAACATGTAAGAACTGATTGCATAAAATTATATGTATATATTATTTCATTTAAAAACAGTCACCTTCACGGGAATCATGAGCCTGATGCTGGTATGAACCCATGTTTTTATACAAATCATTCTCAAAAAGAGATGCACTTCTTGAATCATCCTCTGGAATTTTCCTACTGGAGATAGAATCAGATCCCACATCATTTTCCCCAGAATATTCAGGATCATCGTCTTCTGCTTCTTGAACTTCTTCTTCCTCATAAGGTTGATTAATGCTGTCAGAAGGTACACCAGATGCCTCTAGATGCTGCTCAGAGTCCACAGTATAATCTGGAACAGGAATCGCTTTTGTAGCAGCTGGCTTCTCTATGGAAGGCCACTCATTTGATGGTTGCTGGACTGAAGATTCAGGATCATTGGATGCATGATCTTCAGGAAATCTTAGATTATGATGTGATGCATTTGTTGAAGGAACATGAACATTGTGATGGGATGCATTTGGAGCATTTGATGCTTTATTTTGCGGTCTGCCCATCTTCACAATGTCAGCCATGGACACCTGACCAGGAGCACCCGCCCAGGCAGATTGATATCCAGAAACTGGTAGTATTCCAGATGGCATTGCATCAGCTGTCCCCAACGATGATCCTTTATTTTCAGCAGAGGCACCATCACTGCAGCATACCATGCAGGGAAAAGAAAAATTGAGCGTCAGAAGTAAAAGATTGTCAAGAACAACAAAAAGCCAAGCAAGTGGAAACTCAAAAACTCATGCATATACTGAGATTTACCATCATTGCAAAATCTAAAATATAGCACGTCTTGGAGTAAGAAAATCTATAAAATATTTCCAACTTAATGAGTGCAACAAATCAGCAACACTCAAGCACCATGTCCCAATGAAAGATAAACAATGGACGATCATCATAAAGCACAGTGCACATGCATATGTCTGGATATATCTGTTCATATTTTTATACAAAAAAATAACTGCAGATATTTGAATACAAAAAATAATGATTTTTGAAGAGCATAAACACAAATTACAAAGAGTACTTTTCACGCAGTCATAGGTTCGTAGAAGCTGAAGAAGAGACAAGTAATAATATTAATAATAAGAGCAATCAGCATCATCATCATCATTATCATCAATAGTTTCACACCATATTGCAAGAAACGCTAACAAAGTGAAAATCCCAGGAAGAAAGCATTCCTTAGATATGAAAAAAAGACCTTATGGAAATTTTCTATATTTACAACACAGAAATTCAATAAAGACTTTAAGTGCAAGAAGTTCAAACAGGACAGACCTGAGGCCTGCAGGTCCTCTGCTTCTATTATTTCCTGATATTCCAGGCAATGAATATAAAGAACTTGCATAAGGAGTTGATCCATTTTCTTTCTTATATGACGACTTTCCAGGTAAAGGAGCCGACTCTGCTAAAGAAAACAGAATGGTTATATATGCTTTCAATGTCTGCAGCTAAACTCTATGTTGAGGAACTCCATTAAATACTGAAGCTATAAAATACCAGAATAATTATATGGTGTTGAACCACCACGACTAAGGTATCGATCAGTACTAATCTTGCCGCCTCGACTTGAATTATGATTAGCCCCACGAGACCTAGACTCAGTGGAATCTTTACCCTGAGAATATAAAAGAAAGAGCATTTTGTTACAGCCATTTGTCTAAAACCCAATCACATGCATACCAAAGTTTTTTAGGATGAATGGCCCAAATCAAACAGAATAGAAAAGAGATAACAGAAGGTAGATCTGCATCCATAACAAAAAAAATGATCATTCTGTCATTCGAGGGAAAGGGTATAGAAGACCAACAACACCACACCAATTTTGACCACCATATGAGAACTAAGATCCCACAATAAATTTTTTGCTTGCATACTATAAGAACGAAGCCTGTTATTATCAAACAAAATTCCATAGCGAAATAATACATTGACGAAATCACGCACCTCTTTTTTCTTTTCTCGTTTACTCTTCACCTCATGGAAAGGATCTAAACAATAGTACACCCATCAGTTCAATTACAATAAAAAACAGAGTAGTTTCAGCTTAAAATGTTACAGAAGCAGTCAAACTCCATTAGTTTACTACACCAGTTAGCAGAACAAGTGCTGGCCACAAGATAGTACATGAACACCATAAGTAACAAGTGTTAAAAGGTATACAAATCAATTACTGCAACAAACCAAAAAGAATCCAGCAATGGAAGTAGTTATATCAAGGAAGTCATTTCAAGTCAAAGGAATCATGTGAGGACTAAAGATGATGCTGGACAACAGGACACCTCCTCATAATACAAGTCATGGGACTTCATGCAACTGTGCATTCAAGGCATAAAGAAGCATGTCTGGTACAGATGCAATAGCAGTGTATAAAAACTAAAAACTAAATCCAGCCCAGAAATCAAATTGCCCGGCCAATATAGCAGAATATCCGAAGAGATCCATCAACACTTTTCTTATGAAAACAAGATATAAATTTCACTGTGCTATATCTATATACAACTACAATCAGCCCAATGGGGCCAATACATTGTTCAACTTGTAAATATTTTTGAAGATTTAACCTACTTTGCATGGGGGAAAAAGGGGAAAAATAAGAGAGAGAACCTCACCGTTTCATGTATCTTTTCCCTTAGGAAATCAGATGTGCGTAGAAAACATCTGTGTTGAAAAAGAAAACCAGTTCCACAAATTCCTAATTTCGCCCAAAAACAGAAAAGGAAAAAAAAAACTTTCTTGAAAATTCTTAGTTTTTCTGTGTTTCTTCAAGTTTCTTGTAAAATTCTTGAAGATGGGGCCAAAAGAACTCCAAATATGGAGATAAAAAAACAATTACGAACGAACTTTTCTAATTTATGCTCCTCGGTTTCTTTAGTAACTAAAACGCAAAACACAATTCTATTCAAACAAAAGCATGCATATATTTTTACCATTGCGTATAGAAACTCTTCTAGGGCAGACTCGAAAAATAAAAACCCTAAAAGAAAACAACAGAACACAAAAACCATATAAAGGTTTTCAGTTCAAAAATAAAAACCTTGAGAAAGGAGACGATTAACGGCCTCGTTAGGGTCCATATTGCAGTCCTTAAGAGTAGCATAGATCTCCGCCTCGGGACAGTTAACTATCTCCTTCAAGCTCTGCACCATCTTCCGTGACCCCGCTGGAATGGGTTGTACCCCTCCGCCATTGCCGGCGCCGCCGCTTCCCCTGCTTGTACTCATCTCTGCCGTAAACAGATCTAACACAATACGTATCTCGCAAAGCCAAACGCTTTGCCTTATTCTCTCCTCAGTCACTACCCCCTTCCTTTATCTTATATATATTATATAGATAATTATATGAAACTGATATATATCACACCAAAAACACGCAGAAAAACACACAGTAGGTGCTGTTATTAATGTTTATAGTAGTTTCTCATCAAATCCGCAGAAGATTTATTGGTTCTGTCGCGCAGTTCCGAAAACCCTCCCCACTCTTTCTCTCTCTACAATCACAAAGTATCTCTCTCTCTCTCTCTCTGCGGTGTTATGTGTCAGGTTTCTTCCTTTTCTTTTTCTATCTTTTGGTTTTTGTTTTTGGTGGTTGGTTTTATATTGGAAAGTTAGGGTTAAGGTCATGTATGGTTTTATTTTCAAACACCTCTTTCCATTTTTATAGTTTATATTATTCATATAATCGAGTCTTGTTTATTTGAAAATATTCTATTGGACATTATTATTTTCTATCTCCATTTTTATAAATCCAATTTTTTATCTATAGCCTTAATAAATGACTTATCAATCACTAGTTTATCATTAAATGGACCATTTCAATTTCCAAACTAATTTTTTCTTTATTTTTTTATTGTATTTCATCTTTTATAATTTTGATTAAGTTTGTTATATTTTCAATTTTGTCTTTTAATTTTATCAAGGTTTAACATAGATAAATATGAAGCCATCATATGAATTGAATAATTAAAGAAATTAAATATACAAAATAATTGAAAATAGTACTAAAAATTTATTTTTTTCTTTTAATATATGTATTTTTCTTTTAGTATATATGGTATATTGTTTTTCAAATTATATCAATAATGGTCCAATGGACCCTGCCATTCTGATTTTTAAATTATTATATGTATATGCACAACATTGAAAATAGTACTAAAAAACACAAACAATTGTAAGTGTAGTTCTAACACACACTTTCAAATTGAAAAACTCTTTCAAAATTACTCAACCAGACATATTTTTGTTTATATACCTATTTGAAATTCAATTTTCATCCATTTATCAAAACACATTTAATTTTCAATTTTCATGAAAAAATCGATAACATTTCAAATTAATTTCTTTATACAAAGCCTTTAATTTACCTTTATAATTTTGTAGGTTTATTAATATTATCATCATCATCATCACCACCACCACTTTGCGTTGCAATAGATTAACAAATCTAGGACTTGAAAATAGTTCATTAGGCCTTAAAATTTTATATCTTGATATTATTTGGGATAATTATGAAATAGTTTGAAAACAATCTTAATTGTATAGCAAAATAGTATATATAATACGCGATTGGTTCAGAATATATTGATACAACTATTAACTTATTTTATACAAAACAATGTAATTTTAGGGAAGTTTCTAAATATTATAAATTATTATATTTAATAAAATTATATACAAAAAAAAATATTATAATGTTATTAAATTAGAAAAGTTGAGAATAAGTAATTTTATTTATGCTTCTAAAAAATTATTTATGAAAAGTTTCAAGATTTTATTATATTAATTTTATGGATGATATATATGGATTTTCGCGTCGCATGAAATATGGTACTTTATTAGAGTTAGTAAAGAAAATTCGAACACTTTTATTACCATGTTTTGGAGGTCAATAATTGAACAAAAAGAATTTTCAGTATATGTATCTAAATGTATGACTAAAAATCTCAATGAAATTTGTATGACCGCGTAAAAATATAAGAGAAAAGAGTAAATTTGTATTATCAAAATGTTTATATTTCTTTCAATTTGATTTCTATTGTATCATAGAAATATTATTCCATTGACTCGTTCCTAATAATGGATAAATAGCGAATTGCGAGGTGCCACCAAAACAGTGATTGGACTTGGTTCAACTCCAATAATCTTGAGCTCTTTTATAATAATAATAATAATAATAATAATAATAATAATAATAATAATAATAGTAATAATAATAATAATACATATTGATTGTTATGGCTCATGAGCCTATGAGTGAGACTTCCTCTTACCAATCTCATTCATGTAGGGATGACAATTTTGTCCCAATTTGCGGGTACGTGTTTCACTCTATAATCCATCGCGGATGGATGGCGGGTCAGATTTTACTTCCGACCGCACCATCCACATAGCAAAATTATTCATTTTATTATATTTAATATATACTATAATATATTTTTCATCTATTAATATTATATATAACATTTATAAATTGATAATAATAAATTTTTAAATTTATAAATATTTTTTATGCCAAATTTTGACAATTTTGTAATCATAAATAGTAAGTGTATTCAGAGAAAAATCTCGGGTGTGTATAGTGTCACCTTTATTTTAACTCCGTTTCCAAACTTACACTTTTTTTTTCTTTTGAGGAGACCAAGTTACATTAATTTGAGCGACAATAATCCTACTTATCGTTTCAAAGATAAATTTATTGAATATGCACATATTGACCAATATTATGGTAGGGTTCATTTATTGAATACATCCCATAATATTTTAACCAAATCCATCAAATATAAATAAAACAATTATGTTCGAATTCTCAAATCTAATATTAGTTAATCTCTCCATTTGAATCCACACGAATCTATTTTACTATGAGTTCCCACTAAATTTTGACCGGTTCGTATATGTAGATGAACAATTTGATTGAGTGAGGTTTTGAACCCATGACCTTTATCCAAATTCATGACAATTTTGTAATCATCACGGGCCGAAAAAAGCCCACATGTTGGGGGGGGAGTGTATTCGGGAAATCATCATTATGGTGAAATATACTAGCACCAACCTTTTTTTAACTCATCTTTGATTTACCGCACAAAAAAATAAAATAAATTAAAAAAATAACAAAGCTATTATTTTGCATATTATTGATTTTAACGAGTTAAATAAAATATGGATGACAAATACATATTTTAAAAAACATTACATACACTTTTATAAGAGATAAATATAAAATATCAACTATACTATTTTTTTCTTCTATTTCTTCTTTTTTTTTTTTTGCTCATTTTTCTTTTTTTTTTTTTTTTTTTTTGGCTAATCAACTGTTACCCAACCCGCAAGCCCGTATTCGACAGGTTAGCCCGTTTAGACCAAAGATTATGACGGTAATCAAAACACCTAACCCGCTCCATATCGATGAGCAATTTGATTAAGTGACCCATTTTGAGAACATTTAGCTACCTCTATCCCAAGAGACTTAAGTCTCTCACAAGTGGGCTAATTAAGCACCATTTATTGAGAGGAACTTTAGTTGTTCATGCACCGCTAAGAGAAGCAACTCATTACCAACTTCAGTTTAAATTGGAAACCACTGTAGATTTTGAAACAGCAGAGAAGTCCCGGATAATCCTCCAATTCTTCCCCAACGGTAATAAAACTAGCGGCATGAAGCAACTGGAACAGAAGAGTGAAGGATGGTGAGGAATCTTCTCTGCAACTCTTCACCATCACTCTCTCCACCACCGCCGCCGCCGCCGCCGCCGGGGCCGAAATCAAAGTCAATCGGTTTTCCACTAAAAAACCTAACCATGCCGCCGAAATCAAATTATTCGCAGAAATCTTCAATCACCCAATCCCTAAGTTCAACTCTACTCTCCATAGCACTATCCTTAGGGTTTTTCTATGCATCTCCTCCGGATGCAACCTCACTAGAATTAAGTAACACTCAACAGGAATTAAATTGCGTCGAAGACGAGGTTTATGCGGATGATAAGTTGACGGCAGAAGTGGTGACGAATGAGGAGATCGTGGAAGAGGCTTGGCAAGTTGTGAACGATAGTTTTCTTGACACCGGTCGGCACCGCTGGTCTCCTGATTCTTGGCTTGTATGCATGAAATATTCAGTCGCTGTAAATTGTAATAGTTTACCATACCACTCGCACATGGAGCAATATGATTTATTAGTTTAATTTGTTTGATTTCAGAAAAAGAAGGAGGATATATTAGGCTCCCCAATTCAGGCAAGATCAAGAGCTCATGAGATCATTAGACGAATGTTAGCGAGTTTAGGAGACCCTTACACGCGTTTTCTCTCTCCTGCTGAGGTAATCACTTCCTCAACTTTGATTTTCTCCTGCGGGATAATCTGTTTCTTGGATTCTTTTCTGGAACTCATCCTTGCGGACCTTGCATGATTCGTTTTTCTTTAATTTTTTAATTTCTGCTTTCTTATGGTGGCTTTTGTCTCCTAAAGAAAGCACGTTTTATGCCTCTTACCTTAGGCTGCTCTTTGAGCCATCAATGTCAGTTTGTTTATTT
This sequence comes from Rehmannia glutinosa, assembly GCA_016081115.2. Lineage (NCBI taxonomy): Eukaryota > Viridiplantae > Streptophyta > Magnoliopsida > Lamiales > Orobanchaceae > Rehmannia > Rehmannia glutinosa. Next base: position 110,814 of record JABTTQ020002416.1, read on the forward strand.
GCCAACATACTATTAGGAATCATTGGCTGTGTTGGGAGTGGACAGTCTGTGGTCAGTTTGACTAGTTAGATGGCTGACATTCATTAACAGCATTTTGTGATTTTGTCTTGAAGTTCTTGGAGTTATTCCTGGGCTGGCATGGGATTAGTATTGGTGCAATTAGGTTTAAGGGCCACATTTTTTGTGATCGCCCTCGGACTACATAACCTGTTATTCGGTAGTAGATTGCATCGTGTTGACACATTTTCTTTATTGTGTCTTTGTGGTTTTTTTCATGGTTATATTATATGGCTATTTGTAACGACCCAAATTTTTGCAAAGTATAGGACTAAAGTTTACAACTCGAAATGAGCGGAAGCGTTAAATATGATAAAAATATAAAAGCTTTCTAAACTCATTAGTAATATACCTAATGTAAATTGTAATAATACAAAGAAAGACATTCCAAAGTCCCTTTTCTAATCTTGAAAGAAATAAAAATAAAACATTAACTTCTAATTTATAAATAGTTTAGCATCCGCCTAAAGCACAAATCCAACTCCGTCAACTCGCAAATCATGTAGCATGGGGTGAGTGATAAACTCGATGGGAACTAGTTTAATTGACATATAAAATAAGCATTTTAATTACATTAACAAATAAAAATAACATGTAACTTGTTTAACGTGGATTGATCCACGACTTGTTTAACGTGGGTTTTCTCACGAAATCTTGTCCGTGTTTAACGTGGATTTCTCCACGAAATATCTTGAACCCGTAGCTAATCGTCACATTATAATATATCACAATGCGATCAAAACATAAGTAAAATACATAGCACGCATCAAGACAAAAGCCTGAAGTAAAATCCCCACCTTAAAGCGGAAGTTATGCACCCAAACGTATGTAGAAATGTAGACGCCCCTAATTTTCGTGCTCTCGACTCCTACAAAATTTAATATGCTTTTATCAATTGACTACTAATACTCACAAATATACGTGTATATATATACATTTATATATATTTATATAAAATAGGAGATTGAAAAAGTGAATTGCTTAGTATTAGGTGTATATATATATTATATATATATATGTACGTAACATAACATATGTTCTTGGAAAAGTAAAAAAAGAAATTGAATGTTTTAAAGAAAAAGATAAGAATAGATGTTGGGAGTGGTGATAGATAAACAAATATTTGGTTTGACAAGTGGGGAAAAGAAGGATATGGTTTTATCATGGGTATTCGCCATTCTCACCAAATTTCAACATTTTTCTTCTCCTTCGTCTCTGTATGTCCAATTTCTGTTCATTCATCACCTCGGCTCGTATCCGTCGTCTCTGCTTTGCACACCCCGCACCGGCGAACATCGCTGGTGTTGAGATTTAGAGATTCGGCGTCGCTCCCGGCGTGGCGTGAGCACAAAGACAAGACGTGCCGTGCGGTTTTCGGATTCTTACGAAAATTTCTTCTCGGTGATTTTGAACTTGAAGGTATTGGCTATGGGAGTGGGAAATTGAATAACAAGGAAAGAATTTTACATCCAGAAGGTGTGAAATTTTTACGTCAAAAGAGAAGAATGAGTCTATACTTTTATCCTTGTCTTTGCACGAAATGATATCTCTTTCTTTTTCTTTCAATCTAAGAACCGGGTCTCGATTTTATAGATTAATATTGAAAGCCAAAGAAGAAAACCGATCTTAACCTCTCAATATAGTGGGGAGTTAGAAAAAAAAGCGCGATCGTGCTTGAGAAGTTGGTGTAATGGAAGGCATCGTGGGTTTTTGATGGTTTTGAAAGAGATGGAGATAAAATTAATTTTGTCAAGTTAAAATGAATCAAAAGGGCCGAGCTTATCCAACTTAAGGTTTACTAGTTGGGTTATACCCTAAAAATAAAATAAGAGATTGGGCTTTAGTATACCGTGATCATTGATAAAATAAGAAAAATAAATGAAATATGTGTATTTTAAATAGTATTAATAGTAAAACAATTCATGGAAATTAGCTTAATCGATAAATATGTTATAATGCTAATTATAATAATATCATAAAGAAATTAATATGGAATTTCTAATGTGGGCGCTACAACTACCCCACTTGGAAAAATTTCGTCCTCGAAATTTAAGTACACGCATTTATTTAAGAAAGTCGGATATTTCGCTCGTATCTCATCTTCTCGTTCCCATGTAGCCTCATCTTTGCTATGTTGGTTCCATAGTATTTTAATCAAACATACATCCTTGTTTCTCAACTTGTGAACTTTCTTCTCCAATACCCACATGGCGTTTCCTCGTAAGTTAAATCCCTATTGACTTCCAAGCGTCGAGTAATTTACAACATGACTCGGATCATATACATATCTTCGCAAACATTGACACATGGAATACGTTATGCAGAAGCAAACCGCGGTAAAGCCAACCGATAAGCTAGATCTCAGACTCGCTCCGAATTTCAAATGGGCCCACAAATCGCGGTCGGAGTTTTCCTCTCTTTCCAAATCGAATAATTCCTTTAATCGGTGCTACTTTCAAAAATACTTTTTCCCCAACTTCAAAGTGTAGTCCTTTCTATGCATATCAAAGATACGACTGGCCGTCGATCTGGCAATTTTAATCCTCTCGCGGATTTTCTTGATTTTTTTAATGTCTGTCTCCACCAATTCTCGGTCCTAATACTTTTCTCTCGCCAACCTCATCCCAATATAGCGGAAATCTACATTTTTCCCGTCTGACAACCTCGTATGGGGCCATTCCAATAGTAGCAGTAATCGTTATTATAAGCAAATTCCACGAGGGTAATATTGTCTCCCAATTACTTTCTACATCCAAAAGATGCACGCCCTCAACATATCCTCGAGAATCGAATTGTTCGTTCTGATTGGCCGTCTGTTTGCGGATGATATGCAGTGGTAAACTTTAATCTCGTTCCCATTGCCTCCTGCAAACTTTTCCAAAACTTAGATGTAAACCGAGTGTCTCTGTCTGACACTATTGTCGCAGGAACTCCATGTAATCTTACGATCTCTTTGATGTATATTTGTGCATACTGGTCCATTCTCGAACGTCATTTTTATCGGCAAAAAGTGTGCAGATTTTGTCACTCTATCAACAATTACCCAAATTGCAGTATTTCCCTTGGTTGTTGCGGGTAAGCTAACTACAAAGTCCATTGTTATGTGTTCCCATTTCCATTCTGGGATTTCAAGTGGCTTAAGCAATCCAGAAGGTCGTTGATGTTCAGCCTTGACTTGTTGTGTGTCAAGCAACTCGCACAAATTTCCTATGTCATTCTTCATTCCTCTCCACCAAAACATTCTCTTAAGGTCTTGGTACATTTTTGTACCACACAGGTCTTATTTGTGTATGGCGTGTTGTGAGCTTCGACCAAAATTTCTTTCTTTAGATTCTCATTATGCAGTACACAAATTCTCCTTCATATAACCATAACCCATCGGTTGTTATAGTGAATCCTCTATCTTTTCCGGACACATCATGCGTGTTTATTCTACTCAAAAGCCCATCCCGAGTCCGTGCTTCCTTTATCCTTTCTCTTAAGGTTGGTTGTACTACCGGGCCGTTAACATCGCGCCCGTACTTTTTGGCGGTTTAACCACCTCAATACTCATCTTTGAGAATTCTCGAATCGTCGTTTACGAGTGGTCAATGTACATGCTAATTCTCCTCTTGTTTTACGGCTTAAGGCATCCGCAACCACATTAGCTTTCCCGGATGATATTGAATAGTGCAATCATAGTCCTTCACCAATTCGGCCATCTCTTTGCCTCATGTTTAACTCTTTTGAGTAAACAAGTATTTTAGGCTTTTGTGATCTGTGAAAATCTCGCACTTTCCTCCATATAAATGATGTCGCCAAATCTTAAGTGCATGAACTACATCTGCTAATTCCAGATCATGTGTCGGGTAGTTTAACTCATGTGGTTTTAATTGCCTCGAAGCATAAGCAATTACTTTGCCATGCTTTGCATTAAAACACAACCAGGACACTTGTTTTGATGCATCATTTGTAAACAACAAATTCTTTTGTAGATCGGAATTGTCAACACACAGTCCGACGTCAATCTCTTCTTTAACTCTTGGAAGCTTGTTTCACATTTTTCATTCCACAAGAATCTCTCTCCCTTTCTTGTCAATTTTGTCATGGGTGCTGCTATCTTGGAAAATCCTTCAATAAATCTTCGATAATAGCACTAAACCTAAGCTGCGAACTTCATTCGCATTTCTTGGTGCATTCCATTCAATCACCGCCTCGATCTTTGTTGGATCGACTTCAATTCCTCGAGCCGTTATTACATGCCCAAGAAATACAACTCGATTTATCCAGAATTCACACTTCTTGAACTTCGCATATAACTTCTCCTTTCGAAGAGTCTCCAGTACAATTCTCAAGTGTTCCTCATGTTGCTTCTCGTCTTGTGAGTATACCAAAATATCATCGATAAACACAATAACAAATTGATCAGATATGGATGGAAGATCCTATTCATCGATCCATGAACACTATTTGGAGCGTTGCTTAATCAAAGCGGCATCACCACAAACTCGTAATGCCCATATCTCGATCCGAATCTTTGTCTTTGAAATATCCTCCTCTTTTATCTTCAATTGATGATACCGGATCTCAGATCAATCTTTGAAAAGATACCGCTCCTCTCAATTGGTCGAATAAATCTTCAATTCGTGGGCAACGGGTACTTATTCTTTATTGTGAGTTGGTTCAATTCTCGATAATCAACGCACATCCTTAGAGTACCATCTTTCTTTTTAACAAATAGGATTGGTGCTCCCATGGAGACACGCTAGGGCGAATAAATTTCAAGTCCAATGACTCTTGTAGTTGAACTTTTAGCTCTTTGTAGTTCTTTAGGCGCCATCCTATAAGGAGCCTTTGACACCTGTCGTCTTTGCCCTGTATCAAGTCAATTGTAAACTCCACTTGTCTATCCTGGTGGTACTCCGGGTAAATCTTCCGGAAATACATCCAAAACTCATTCACGATTGGTACATCTTCAATCGACAATTGATTGATTGATTACCAACCATATTGACTAAGTATCTTGACAACTACCTTTCTTAAGAATTTTCAATGCCTTCATTCTTCGATATGACTCGCGGCACCTTACCAGGTTTTACTCCAGAGAATTGTCACTTTATCCTCGATAATTTCAAAGTTATCTCTCTCTCCGACATCTAATATTCGCCGATGTCTCGTCAACCAATCCATGCCGTAATTATGTCGAAATCCTTCATGTCAATCACATATAGTTAGAGCTTCAGGTATGTCCATTCACGCCTATATGTCCATTTCTAATCATTGAGTTAGTATAAATTATCTCTCCTGAAGGTATACTAATCTCAAAGTGGTTCTTTTACTCTAACATCTCTATTTCCGAGTTAGAGCATGAAATTTCTTCGACATAAATGAAAATGTAGCTCCTGTGTCAAAAAGCACTAACGCAGGTATATAAAACACGATAACATACCGCTATGGTACAGGTTCTCCTCGGCCTCATTTCGCTCATTGCAAATACCCGAGCCTTTCCTCCCGAGGTCCGACCTTTGTTCCCACGCTCGAGGTTGTTAAGGGGGCACTCATGGGCACTCTATGCCACGAAGCGGGGCTTTGATCGAAAACATCTTCCTTGTCATTAGACATTCTCCCCGTGATTCTTTCCACGTTATCACACACGGGCTTGCTTAGACACTTTGTCGGGTTCGTCACCTTACTTCGATTTTTCCGTGTTTTTCCGCTCGACGATTTATGTTCGATTGCCACCTTTATTTGACTTCGTCCTTGCCATTTTCTCTTTCCCAATATTTGACTCTTTAGTTTCCATGTCGTGACTTGCAACTATCTCTTGGCCCAAATCTCACCTTTGTCTCAACATATGATAAGTCTCCATGACTAGTAAGAATATATGACGGATCCTGGTCGTAAACCCGTGCGAAACCTCCGAGCTTTCTTAGAATCGAATCCACCAAATGTGTGGCGAAGAAACTCGGTCGTTGAATTTCCTCTCATACTGCTGTTCTGATAAGCTCTTTGCTTTTGATTCGAACTCATGTTCTTTTTGTTCTCGATAAAGCGGGGTAGTATTGTCCCTCGACGATATCTTTAAAAGCATTCCAAGATAAAGTATCCCTCTCTTCAATAGGTCTCGCGTCCTCCAATAACCTTCCCACCACCGGTCTGCGTCTTCACAAGTTGATATTCTGCGCAAATAACCCTTTGTGCATCGGTGCAACCAATGAGTCGAAAGGTTCTCTCTAAAGTTCGGAACCATCCTTCCACGTAGGAGGGATCTTCACGACCTGTGAACCTCGTGGCGAGTATCGACGAAACTGCTCGACCATCCGGGATCGGTTATTAGTGTACTCCATTCCGTGGTTCAAATGATGTGTGACATTTCCGGCACCACCAGCAGCCATCGTACGAGGTCCGGTCGGGACTTGATTCCTATCTAGAAATTCTCTTCTAGGTGGCATTCTCCTATTTTAGAAAATTAAAGTCGTTATTACGAAGTCGTAAATATGAAGAGAACTAAATACTATATAACGCTCAATCGATAATCATTAATAAATAAATGAACTCAAGACTAGATAGAGAATTTCCACTATTATATATATGAAGTCCTTCAGAGGATACATAAAAGAAATCAACGAGAATAAAACAAACTAAACATACGAATAAGTACTATATACTAATGAACTTCTACATCCACCTGCCGATAACCCCATCAAGTATCGCATTTCCCCAACCGATTCTCGCTCGTCAATAGGATCTCAATCGGGTCTTCCTCCTCGTCATCCGATTCTATCTCGCCCCGTGAGCCACATCTCGATAAGAGTGCGGTGAATAGTCCGCATATCTTATCACGCAGGGGATCTCTGCGTTTGTGTAGTGATAATCATCATTTCATGAATTAATGTCCTTGCTCGACCGCGCCATTCAAAAGGCATGGTTTCCATCAACTTCACAAAGAAGAAAATAATCAGTCACTCCATCTTGTTTAACTCGCCAAACATCCTCGCCATAGTTGTGATATGGTCAAGATCATGATGATCAACCCTTTGATAGTCACGGAAATCTCTCACTCTATGACGAGTTTGGGCGAGAGGACATGGTACGGACTTCCTAAAGCAGTCTTACGCATGCGGTCCATCTACTATCATTAATGGTTCTAAGTATGTGAATATATTTATCTATGATTCAAACTATCAAATATAAAGAACACATGCATCATCGCGTATAAAGTATACATAATTGTCTCTCAAAATATCTATGTAGAATTTACTGTTGTTGAGCCTTGTCTTTGAGGGTGGGTGGATGCCTATTTATTATTTATTATAAATGAGTTTTTTTTTTTTTTTTTTTTGAAAACAACAATCTGAGAATCATAAACCTGGCTCGATACCACTATGTAACGACCCAAATTTTTGCAAAGATAGACTAAAGTTTACAACTCGAAATGAGCGGAAGCGTTAAATATGATAAAAATATAAAAGCTTTCTAAACTCATTAGTAATATACCTAATGTAAATTGTAATAATACAAAGAAAGACATTCCAAAGTCCCTTTTCTAATCTTGAAAGAAATAAAAATAAAACATTAACTTCTAATTTATAAATAGTTTAGCATCCGCCCCAAGACAAACCAACTCCGTCAACCCGCAAATCATGTAAAGCATGGGGTGAGTGATAAACTCAAATGGGAACTAGTTTAATTGACATATAAAATAAGCATTTTAATTACATTAACAAATAAAAATAACATGTAACTTGTTTAACGTGGATTGATCCACGACTTGTTTAACGTGGGTTGTCCCACGAAATCTTGTCCGTGTTTAACGTGGATTTCTCCACGAAATATCTTGAACCCGTAGCTTAATGTCACATTATAATATATCACAATGCGATCAAAACATAAGTAAAATACATAAAGACGCATCAAGACAAAAGCAGAAAGTAAAATCCCCACCTTAAAGCGAAGTTATGCACCCAAACGTATGTAGAAATGTAGACGTCCTAATTTTCGTGCTCCTCGACTCCTACAAAATTTAATATGCTTTTATCAATTGACTACTAATACTCACAAATATACGTGTATATATATACATTTATATATATTTATATAAAATAGGAGATTGAAAAAGTGAATTGCTTAGTATTAGGTGTATATATATATTATATATATATATGTACGTAACATAACATATGTTAATTGGAAAAGTAAAAAAAAGAAATTGAATGTTTTAAAGAAAAAGATAAGAATAGATGTTGGGAGTGGTGATAGATAAACAAATATTTGGTTTGACAAGTGGGGAAAAGAAGGATATGGTTTTATCATGGGTATTCGCCATTCTCAGCCAAATTTCAACATTTTTCTTCTCCTTCGTCTCTGTATGTCCAATTACTCTGTTCATTCATCACCTCGGCTCGTATCCCGTCGTCTCTACCCGCTTGCACACCCCGCACCGGCGAACATCGCAGTGTTGAGATTTAGAGATTCGTCGCGTCGCTCCCGCGCGTGGCAGCGAGCACAGCACGCTGCCGTGCGATTTCGGTCGGTTGCTACGAAAATTTCTTCCCGGCTGATTTTAACTTGAAGGTATTGGCTATGGGAGTGGGAAATTGAATAACAAGGGAAAGAATTTTACATCCGAAGGTGTGAAATTTTCTGTCAAAAGAGAAGAATTGAGTCTATACCTTTTTCCTTGTTTTTGCCCGAAATGATATCTCTTTCTTTTTTCTTCAATCTAAGAACCTGGGTCTGATTTTATAGATTAATATTGAAACTGCCAGCAAGAAAACTGATCTTAACCTCTCAATATAGTGGGGAGTTAGAAAAAAAAACTGCTAGTCATGCTTGAGAAGTTGGTGTAATGGAAAGAATCGTGGGTTGCTGATGGTTTTGAAAGAGATGGAGATAAAATTAATTTTGTCAAGTTAAAATGAATCAAAAGGGCCTGAGCTTATCCAACTTAAGGTTTACTAGTTGGGTTATACCCTAAAAATAAAATAAGAGATTGGGCTTTAGTATACCGTGATCATTGATAAAATAAGAAAAATAAATGAAATATGTGTATTTTAAATAGTATTAATAGTAAAACAATTCATGGAAATTAGCTTAACTGATAAATATGTTATAATGCTAATTATAATAATATCATAAAGAAATTAATATGGAATTTCTAATGTGGGCGCTACACTATTAATACTGGCCATGCTTTGCATTTCAATTTTAAATTTATAGCCAGATAATGCTTGTTATGTTGTGCATTAAAGGCCTCTCTGCCGTTTATCAAAAAGTTTGTTATGAACTCAGTCCTTTGACTTGTATCAATATTGTTTTCACTTACAAAAAATTTCAGTTTTCTTATTCCATGGCATGTGTTGGTCCCATCATGAACAAAAGTTCTCCAAGATGGCAAGGTACGATATGACTGGGATTGGGATAAACTTAGGGAAATTCCAGATGATAATGGGGTGATAAAGTTGAAGGTATTAGGACTTATTTTGGATGGTCCTGCCCACTCAGCTGGTGTTAGACAGGTAGGGAGCTCAACCTTTGCCACACCTACTTCTCCTTTTGGCAATTTTTCATGAATCTTAGTTTTACTTTCAATGATGATCTCATATATTGGGTAAAATTTGATTTCTCAACTAGATTTGATATTTGTCATGTGGAAAGCTCTACATTAGTACATGTTCTTTCACCTCTACCAATGAGGTGGGTTGTAATATGCTTCCAAAATAATTCTGATTCGGAGTCCAATAATACGACGATGGTTCCAAGTCAAATTTTGTGCTATTTAGGAGCATTATATTCTAGCTTTCTTGTACACAGCATTTTCGAAGAAACTTTTGTCAAGTTACCTCTTCATATGCTGCAGATATGGACCTTACGGAGGGAGGTTTTATACAGTCTTCATAAGCAGATTGTAATTGAAATATCACCTGATTGATTGGCTAAAAGGGTAATATGAAAATGAATATTCCTTGATTGAACACATCAGTTTGCTTTATTGCTGAAAGAGCTTCGTGGTTATACTTGTTAGTTGTTGTTTTGGATAAAATTATGGATCAACCTTATTTTCCCCTTTACATTTTTTTTTGCACCTGAATATGATGAAGGATCTTTAATTATCTGTGTGGACTGTATTTGTTACTCAATTAAACTATGGATATACAGGGAATATAATTTAGTTTTCCTGGCATCTAGTTCCAGATATATTTATACTTATAATTTTGTATCCAAACTTGTGGTAGGGTGATGAACTACTGTCTATTAATGGGGTGGACGTGAAAGGAAAATCAGCATTTGAAGCTTCCTCAATATTACAAGGACCCAGTGAAACATTTGTCAACATCACGGTCAATATTACAAGCTTATTGATACATCGATCTTGCTGATGTTTTCGCATACTGACTTGTTGTCAATCACCAACTATTGTTAGGTCAAGCATGGGAACTGTGGACCAGTCCAATCCATAAGGGTTCAGAGACAATCTATTGCCAAGTCTCCAGTATTTTACCGATTGGAGCAGGTTAAGAATGGTTCAAGTTCTGTTGGCTATGTACGCCTAAAAGAGTTCAATGCTTTGGCTAGGAAAGATTTGGTTACAGGTACATGATGCATAAACGGCATTTACGCATTGTGCATGTAATTACCTTTTGAAGTTGCCTATCCTACAAAAGTTTTGACATAATGGTTTTCGCCTCTATCCTATCCTAGAGGCACAAAGCTTTACTCTTTTCTGCTAATTCAAACTTGATGTTTTGATATTCATCCTTGTTGAGTAAATTTCTTGGTCTAATTCACCATGCTTCTTTTTGCAGCAATGAGAAGACTTCAAGACATGGGTGCCTCCTATTTTGTCCTCGATCTTAGAGACAATCTTGGTGGACTAGTGCAGGTATGATGTATTTGTTTTTTGGGGAAAAAGTATAAAAGAATATTTACTTGATTTTAGGTTTCCTTTATGCATTCCAAATGCGGTTATCATGACACGGGTGGTTATCGTAATATATAGTTAATTGTTGTAATTAAAACATGGATTTGTTAGGTTAGCAACAAGAAAGAGTGACATTCCTAGAAAGATCACCGTGGTGCTCTTAGTTTGTCTGTACATATTATTGTTTGGTTTTGTCTAACTTTCTAATTCAAGCTGTAAACGGTGGCTATTGCAGGCTGGCATTGAAATTGCTAAACTCTTCCTCAACGAAGGGGAAACAGTATGTGCATCTAAACATTTTTCATCTTGCGAATCAGCAGTTTTTTCTTCACTTAATATCTTATAGTGAATTATGAGGTTTATATTGTGATCTTCTAAAAACAACAACAACAACAAACTAAGCCTTAATCCCACTACGTGGGGTCGGCTATACGGATCATATCGCGCCATCGTTTACGGTCATAAGCCATATTTTCGTTTATTTCTAGGTATAACATGTCATGTTTAATAGCTTCTTTCCAAGTCTTTTAGGCCTACCTCTTCCTCTTTTGATTTGTGTGAGTGATTCTCTACCTTCTAAACGTTGCACAGGTGCATCTAAAGGTCTCCTATAAACATGTCCAAACCATCTTAATCGTGTTTCTCTAATTTTCTCGTCTATTGGTGCTACTCCCACTTTGTTTCTAATGTGGTCATTTCTTATTCTATCTAATCTAGTGTGTCCGCACATCCATCTTAGCATTCTCATCTCTCGCTACCCTCATTTTTTGTTCGTGTTCATATTTAGTCGCCCAACATTCTCGCTCCGTAAAGCATTGCGGGGATTGTGTTATTTCCATTTGGAAATATCTGTCTTTACTAAATATGAAAAATTGCATGGAAGTATTTATGTATTTGTAACAGTGCTGATTGTGTTATTTCCATTTCGCGACTTTACCATAAATGATTATCCTTTCTTTGGTTTGCCTTAGACTTTGATTAGTTCAAGTGTGGTTGGTGTGCCTTGAGGGGAAGAAATAGTAGAGGAGGTAGGCAGTTTAGGTCAGTGGCATATTATGAAGTAGCATAGATGCAGTGGGATATCTTACTCCCTTGGATTCATGAACGTAGCAGCACTAGGTTCACTTATTATAGTTACTTGAGAAGGAAGAATAGGAAAACCATTCAGCAGGTACTGAGCGGTACATGCCTCGGGCAATGACATGGAAATAAACTACCACCCATCCTATAATTTTTGCAGTTGCATCTTGAGAAAGCTATATGGAGTTAAAACGTAATTTATATTGCTGTAGTAAGAATCTTGCTCCAATGGATGGCCATCAGCTGCTTGTTAGACCCATTTTCCATCAATTTGGATCTGTCAATTCTTTTGGATTGTGCTCAGATAGACACTTCTCTTCCCAATTCACTCTTACCCTAACCTAAAGTACATGAATGTGATGGAATAAAATACTTTTGGCTCTCACTTTTATGTTAACATGAGTATTTTCATATTATTCTCTTTGGATAGTCAAATTGGGACTTTCCTGGAAGAGGAGGAAAAAAGAAGAAGAAATTACTCGAAATGGTAAAAGGAAAATGATGTATGCAGGTGCTATTCATTGTTTCCATGTTCTGGCCTTTTCATTTTTAGTATAAAGTCCGGGACCTGTTATCCTTCTTTTAAATGATCACATTGTAGGCTGCCCTAACTTTCATACTCATTAAGTTGTTTTCTTATTTTTGGACAGGTAACTTACACGACTGGTAGGGATCCACAGTTCGTGAAAAATATTGTTGCGAAAAATTCACCTCTATTTAGTTCTCCTCTTATTGTAAGAACAAATTTTTCTCACGACTGATAGGACTCCTGAATACTTATTATTTAAATATATCTAGGATTATGGCATGGTGTCACTGCTTTTCCTGGGATAATAGCATAAAGTTCACTTTTGGATTGCTCTTCTCTAATTTTCAAAACTTTGCAACTGCAATTTTTTTTTCCTTTTGGCATAAAACAATTTTCAAAAGTTTTCCTCTTCTCTAATTTTCAAAACTTTGCAACTGCAATTTTTTTTCCTTTTGGCATAAAACAATTTTTTCAAAGGTTTTTTTCTTTCCAAAAATCTCTGGGTTTTTTTTCCTTCGTATTTAGCCCCAACCTCGGGATTTCTTTTATAATTATCCCTTGAACTTAATTCCTGCCTAGAACTTCTAGGCAAATTGATCAGTGTCCCAAATTGTGGATCGAGCATTGGTGTTTAGGTTGAGTTCTGAAAATCTTAGTAATGATAAAAGTTATTTATGGTTTATTTCCTTTTGTATTTCTGAGATGTAATTAAGTTATGTCTTTCTGCCTCTCTTTCTGAGCAGGTTTTGGTGAACAAAAATACGGCTAGTGCAAGTGAAATTGTGAGTAGTTCAGATTATAAGATGCGGTTTAAGTTCGATTTCAAAAGCACTATTGTGTTAAATTGGTTATTCTTACAACAATATGGTTATTCGTACAGGTCGCCACTGCACTTCATGATAACTGCAAAGCTGTTCTTGTGGGTGAAAGGACATATGGAAAGGTCTGAATTCAAATATTTCTACTTCTCTTGTACATATTTTTTCTTTTGTTTGTTATGGCAGTTTGATCTTAAATATTGTTAGCTAGTCCTAGTCCAACTATACTATGACTTTTCGTGTATGGACTTCTCCTCGATGATAATTCAAGAGAGGCATAAAACCTCGTTTGTGTTGATTGAGGGACATTAGGAAGGAATATGTGGATCCCTATCGTTCGCTGCAGAATTTAAATCATTCATTGTCTTATTTGTGTGCTATAAAGTTACTTATGTAAGGAGGCCATATTTTAGTCATAATAATATCATGTGCCAGTAAAAGTGCCTTACTTCCATCTCCAGCTTGACCACAAGCATTAGAATCTTCTTTGTCATATTAGGGCGGTAACCGCAAAGGTCATATTTTGCATTTGAAGACTTTTGTAATTTAGATGTTTTTTACTATCAGATAAGTTGACAAGCCCGTGTTCGTTAAAAACAGCCCTTTTCCAATGGTTCTTCCCTTGTTTTCTCCCGTGCATCCATGTAAATAATGTGGAGACACTAACATCACGCCTTATGGAGATACTAACATCACGCCTTATAGAGAACTTACGTCATTCCTCTAAGAAACCAAAGTTGGAGTGTTGAAATATGAAGTAATTAACTTTATCCGATCAATATGGATCATGTCAAGTTTTTTAAGCCGAGTTTCTGGCTTAATGTAATAATAGTGTGCTGGTAACTTATACAGGGATTGATTCAATCTGTGTTCGAGCTTAACGATGGGTCTGGCGTGGTGGTCACCATTGGGAAGTATGTCACACCAAATCACAAGGACATCAATGGGAATGGAGTTGATCCTGATTTTCGTAATTTTCCTGGTAAGAGGTCTTTGGTTTTATTGCAATCAATAGGAAGATAGTAATTCTATAAATCTGAACGAATTATAAATCTGAAATAACGTTCGACTGCAGCCTGGAATGATGTCACCAGATACCTGTCCGCATGCCACAAACCACAAGAAGGATGAATGGATTTCATTTTCTTGATAATCACAAGATAGATGGATTTCACAGTTGGCTGATTTTTTATTATATTGAAATGCCAAATGACTGTGGGAATCATGCTAATAGTCACAGGGTAAAACCATTTTCTCAACCAGCTCTAATGGTTTGGATTAGATATGTTTTATAGAGGATGTTGAATATGACAATTTGATGGTAATCCTTTAATCATTGTACAGCATAATTATCAAGATATATTTAGTATGTGTATGTACTTGCAGAAAACAGGACATTTTTATTCTTAAAAATTGGGCAAAAACCTGGCTATTCCACTCTCTTGATTCCTAAATATTTCTCGATTTTTAACTGTTTTTTCCTTAATATTTTTAAGGGATAATTACAAGAACTACCCTTGGGGTTTAGCCTTGTTACAAAACACTCCTGTTATCTTTCAAAATTACCAAAACCCCCTCAAGATTTGCATTTACCTAAACGAGTAGAGATGGTAGTGGGTCAGGCAAACCCGGTCCGAGCCCATCGGGCTTTTACAAATATTTGGGTTGGGTTGGGCTGATTTTGGCCGGGCCGCAAAAAGTTCCGGGGCCAGCCCAACCCATACACTTCATGTACAGAAAAATCGGCCAGGCCAAATAGGCCCAACTTTTTGGGCATAAAAAGCACGGCCTAGTCCGAGGTTTGCTGGGCGGCCGGGCTTGATTTGCCACTCTACTTCTGAGGGTGCAATTTGTAAGACAAAATTTACCCAAATGTTTTCCCGCATTAACCATCATATGGTACAAAGACTAAATTTGAATTTTTCGCACAATGTTGCAACTAGCATGTGGACAAGTCATAAAATTCTGGCCCAACCAACATTTCTCACTTTAGAAAAAAAAATGAGACACTATACTTTGTAATTTCATCAATTTGATGGGACAATAAAGCATAAAGCCACAACTTACGTTACCCGCTAACACAAATAGCATCTGATCCCAGGTGGAGTAGGGCAAGAAAGTTGAAACCTTTTTATTTGAACAAATTAGATGTGATACCTAGAACAATATATATCTCTTTATCTTGTTCTCTTCTTCACATTTAGTGTAAATCTGCGCCAAAGCCCCATTTAGTCTCCGCGCAGGACGTTAGCCCCTTTGTCCGCCACGTTTGTTTCTCTACTAGGCCCCGTCTAACCCGGTCTAGGTTCTCGCTTAACCCCGCCAAGGTTCCGCCTGGCGTTAGGGCAATGACGGATCCGTAAATATTTTGCAAAGGGGGCACAAAATAAATACAAACTATAAATTACATCGAAAAACTTAGTGGAGACACACTTGGTTTTTTAACCTAATTAATATATATCATTAAATAAATGATAAAAACAATTAAAAATAAAACTAAAACAAAATAAAAAATGTGTTTGTTTTTAAAATGCAGAGTTTTTTTTTTTGTTTTAACCTAATTAAATAAAACTTTTATAAATAGGACACACGATAAATACGATTATAAATTACATAAAAAAATTAGTAGGGACACATTTGTTTTTTTAACCTAATTAATATATAGCATTAAATATAGAAAATAAAAAGCTATATAAAATTGCCATACTTTGCTTTTAAAAAATGCAAACTTGATTTTTTTTTGAAGAATGATTTGTTTTTTGTTTTAACCTAATTAAATAATTTTTTTATAAAATAAGTAATAAAGAGTTAAAAGATATAAAAAAAAAAATTGCTATGGGGGCACGTGCCCCCATAATTGGAAAGGTGGATCCGTGTCCGGGCGCTAGGCCTTAGTCTGCCGCCCGACTAGCGCCCAACAATTTTTACAACATTGCCTTTAGCTTTTGTGTTAGTACTATGTAACAGTAGAAACAAGCAAGAGAAAACAAGACAACAAGAATGCCATTCTTAACACCAAAAACAGATCCAATCTTTTTTACCCTTTTTCATCAGACAAACTTTCCTATTTGAGAACCTTCTAGCTTGTAGTCCCAAAAAAAAACCATGCCTCTTTTCTTAAGTTTTCTTATATTCCCCCAACACAGAGATCTATCTATCTTTCATTCTATTTTCTCTTCAATGCAAGAAACCTATGATTCTTCACACTTTATATATAAACTCAATAAAAACCCAATTTGTCTCAACATTTTTCAGACAAAGGAGAAACTTAAGCATACCATTTTTGTTCCATGGATAGAATAATACTTCATAATGTCATCTTCTTTCTCATCTGTGTTTTCTTTCCACCTCTCACGGTAACCGCCCAGAGAGGTAGTACCCCTCCTGGAAATATTCCTATTGTGAATCCAAACGGCCCACCGCCACCAACCGCCACCGGACCACCAGCCACCACTGGACCACCAACTTCAGGCGGGACGTGGTGCATTGCCAACCCGAGTGCTTCGGAGACTGCTTTGCAGGTGGCTCTGGACTATGCATGTGGCTATGGAGGAGCAGACTGTTCGGCACTTCAACCAAACGGAGCTTGCTATGATCCGAATACGGTTCGTGATCACGCATCTTATGCGTTCAACGATTATTACCAGAAGAACCCATCTCCAATTAGCTGTGTTTTCGGAGGAACAGCTCAGCTTACCAACACTGACCCAAGTAAGATACTAAATCACTGTGTTGTGATAATTGGAAAAAAATGATAATTACAAGAAAGGGCCTGAGGTTCGGGTTGATTACAAAACAACCCAGAGTTTTCTGAAAATTGCAAAAACTCCCTTGAAGTTTGATTTTGTCTTATATTTTTCTTTCCATAAGCAAAAAGTTTTCAAAAACCCCCTTGAATTTAAGAAAGAATCAAATCTGAGTTTTTTTTTTTGTAATTTGAAATATCTCTGGGTCTTTTTTGCAATTAGCCCAAACCCCAGGGATGTTTTTGCAATTATCCCTAAAAAATTACCTTTGAGGTTTAGCCTAATTACAAAAAACTCCAGATACCTTTCAAAATTAAAAATCCCCTAAGGTGTTACAAACACCCTATTGAGATTTGTATTTACCTAGAGGATATGACCATCCAGAACTTAATCACTCGATAACTAAAAGTTCCGATTTTGATCACATTTGTACAGGCCACGGAAACTGTCGATTTGCATCATCCACCAGCACGCCAACAACACCACCGAGGAGTACAACCCCAACAACACCTACACTTCCAATGCCACCACCCAGGTAAAGTTATTCAACTACTCTAATCATGCAAAAACATAATTAACACTTAAAAGGAAAACTATTGAAACCTTTTTCATTACAGCACAACCACGCCGATCATGCCTTACCCACCAGGAGGAAACGAACCGACAGGCTATGATTACGGCTCTGAACCAACGGGCACTCCCAATTCGGCCGGAACTGTATCTCTTAACCTATTGCTGCTGATCATCATGAATTGTCTCATATTGTCAGTTTCTATAGCCAACCATTTCTAAGCAAGCAGAGATATCAAATTACTTGGAAGATTCCGAGATAATGCAAAATTTTGAGGCGGAGAGATGCTGAATGACACATATCTCAAGGCCTTAACCGTATGGTTATTGGTTCTGTGCTTTCAGATAGAGTAGGGAGGCAACGAGGTAGCGATATAGCACATCAACGTGTTATAGACAATTATAGGTGTATTTCTGAAGTTGATAAGCATTTGCATTCAAGAATACCCGGTTTAGGAAAATTTTAGTGAAAATATGTGTAATATATTCAGGGCCCACCAGTGACCGGAAGATTAATAATCTACATTCATCAATCGATCTATTTTACCTATTCCCTGATGATACAATTCATCAGAACTGTAGATGCATTGTAGCTTCGTAAAAAGTATGTCTCTTTTTAGGTTAATTACAAAATGTACCCTTGAGGTTTGATCTAATTACAAAAAAACCATCTAACTTTCAAAATTACAAAATATACCCTGAAGTTTTATTTTGCCTAACACTTACCCCCTTCATAAGCAAAAACATCTAAAAATCACCCATCATATTTACAAAAATATTGCAGCTTACCCCTTAATTTTAACATGAATCAAACCTCGGGGTACTTTTTGTATTTTGAAAGTTAGTTGGGTTTTTTTGTAATTAGGTCAAACCTCATCCCCTCTTTTTATATAAACTCATTTGAGCCAAGTAGAAGAAAAAGAGAACACAAACAAAAGTAGAAAGCTACTTGCTAGAGAAACAATGACGGTCTCGTAATAAGCAAAAAGGTAACCCATATCACTGATGTGCTAACAACACAAAAAATAAGGTAATCGAGCAAATTTCCTTCTGTAAAGACTTCATATTTATTGAGTACAAAAGCCTGATCTAATCGTGTTAGTAACAAAGTATCTTTATTACAATAATAGAAGCAGGGTGGTCGTCTAGATTTATAGTTTACAGATGATTAGATGTGTAATCCCTAAAATTCAAGAGTTAGATCAGAAGCAAGCACGGCACAGCAACAATACAGATGGTGGCTAAGGTGGCAAGGATTGAACCTTGGTCAAAAGCTTTTCCCAAGCTGCCAGCTCGTAAAATGTTGGAAAGCCAGATAAGCCGCTATTACAAATGAAAGAATAACACCTTCCTGTGTTCCTCTGCGATGAACAACAAATCGAGATTTAGTTTAAGTAAATAAATAGCATGGCACACTATATGTAACAAATTTACTGACCTCAGCCTCATAATCTGATAGGGAGACACAATAACCAACATCAACGATATAAATGGCAACTCCAACTCCCCTGCAATAATAAGGGAACATTTATCGTATAACTTGAATCAAGTTATATACTCTGTGTCGGGGTAAAATTTGAAAACACAGATGCAGATATCAATTGTAAGCAGGGTTTCAGAAACTTTTAATCTGAGTTATTTTGTTTGAATATAAAGTTAAATTCATTTCTATGCTCAAGGGCTTTACTTGAGTACAACTGCTAACAAAATTTCTAGTTAGAACAGGAAAAAGGTTCTCGAAGCTTTCACTGGATTATGCACATAAGAGTGTGCTGAGAAAGAGAACCCACCTGGAATAAAGAAGAATAGCCGTACAACAAGGGCTAAGAAAGCAGTCCAGATCCCATACTCACCCCTGAAAAACTAGTCATGTTAGATCACCAGAACAAAATTTCAAGCATAAGATTTCGAAAAATAAACAACAATTAAGAGTACAAAAATTGACATACTTCATCCATGAGACGATGCTTGCAGGTGCTTGTAGAGCAAATAAAGGAACAAGAAACGATTTGTGGATAGCTGTCCCTTTTGCTAGCATTAGGACTCTGAAAAAATAATTTAGTAAATAACTTAGTATAACACATTCATCAAATATCCTGAAAAGCAAAAAAGGAGTTGTCTACAGTTTGAGATGCAAAGTGAACTTAAATCTGGATCCAACAAGATTTACTGGAAATCTAACAATATTGCAAAGTTACACTATTCTTTGAAATGAATAATAAATTAACAATCAAACTCAGCCAAATAAGGTCACAAATACATCAGAAAACTATTAGACTTTTCTTATTTCATACCGGAAAAAGGCCGAAAAATCCCTCTTTTTTCTGCTGACAAAAACTACTTGAATTGAAACAATTTATAGTATTCACTCGCGCGCCTCAACTAGTTCCAAATATCTTTCCTCAATCAACTTGATACATTACCACGAGTTTGTAGCTCAAGTGGTATCGCTCACCCTTACTTTGACCAAGGTTCGAATTCTGTATCTTTCAGTTTCTTTGAAATTTATCCCGTCCCCTCCAACCACTACTCCCTACTAGGGCCAGTGGCGTAGCCACCTTAGGACGAGTGCGGTCCGCCAAAATCAGAGTGAACCTGTTAAATTTGATTTGGACCGCACTGAAAATTCAATTGAAGGTCTAGTTCATATAAAAAAAAATGACCTATAAATTAAAAGGTCATTAAACCTTCTTGACCCAAAAAATTAAGAATTATTTGGCTCAATTAAGGTATATGAGTGGATGAATGATTGTTTTGTTTGTTATATAGAAAGAGATATATTCCGAATAATAGATAGTGTTTTTGGAAGCACTTTTAAAATAAATTTTTGGATCTAAAAATCAATTAATAGTTGTTTGGTGATTAATTTAGAATGAACTTTTGGATAAACCACTTCTCTTAAAAGTTCATTCTAGAGAAGTCGGAATTGGAGATTATGAAAACCCACAAAACATTTTTGCAATGTATCGGCCTTTAGATTTGCCTTTTTCAATTTCTATTTTCGAAAAATTTCGGCCCGACAATCATATCCCGATCGCACTGACCGTAAATCATGGCTACGCCTATGAGTCCCAACTTATTTAAAAAAAAAAATCAACTTGATACATTGAAAATCATCCGATCAAGTAACTTAATTCTTTTGTTTTTAGGAGCATGCCTTCTCGAGCTTAAGTAAGAAAATAATCAAACTCGAAGCAACATATCAAGGCAACAAAGAAGAACGTACGCAGTAGCAACAGTGGAGACCCACTGAAGATTCCGAGGCGTGAGCGGCGGCGCAGAATAGCAAACCGCACCAAACCCACGCCCTTTCTTGCTCATCACCATCACTCTGCAATTCATACATGAACGATCAGTACGAAATAGATCAAATTCCTCAAATAAAGACCAAGATTCAAGAAACCCATAACCCCCCCAAAAAAAAGCCCAAATAGGATTTTCAAACTATTTCCTGGATTTCATAACTGAACTTAGTACTTACCTAAGTGGGTTATAACTGAGAGAGCTAAACTGTTGATGCTTGCTTTGTTGTTGAAGCTGAGAAGAAACCCGAGAAAAGATCCTATTTTGATGAGGGTTGGGATTTTTGGAGGAGACAACTTGGTTGTTATTGTACAGAGAGGAGCAAGAAACAGAAAGGGTCATCATTTTCTCGCTTAAAGAAGCCTTTTTGGGCAGCGAATTGAAGAAAGACAGAGATGACCATTATTGGATTATTTGAAGCCCCATTTATAGGATGTTCAAATTATGATTTGCCACATGTCCAAGGCAAGGCTGGTCTTCTCAGTTTGGAATTTGGGATACCATTAATTGCTTCCACGAGGATGGGCGACAATCTCCGACATAATAATCCGATACGAACTCGATCAAAAATTACTAAGAAAAATCCAAAAAATCCGAACACGAATATTATTGACACGAATCTGACACGATGTTATCATTCTGTCTAAAACGTAGTTATTTTATATTTTAATTATTTTTTATGTATTTAAATAATATGAAATCAAATATGAACCCGACTTGATGACCTGAACACCCTTATTCATGATCCATTTTTTTACCAAAAAAGGTTTTTAATTGCTAATGAACTATATTAAGATATTTATTTCTGTCTCAGTCTTTTATATTTCCCTTTCAAGTCCACCTTGCTTTTCGAGGTTTGTCTTACTCACATCACAATCTGTTCTTGTGTAATTGTATTTACCACTGCATATTTCCTTGTTCCTAAATTGATTGAAATTGATTTAATTATAAATTATTATTATAAATAATTAAAATAAAGCATATATATCCATTATTGTGAGTCCCCATCATATAGGATACTGCATTGGCAAAATTTTACATAGATTTTAAATTTGATTATTTTCTGCAATATTATATACACTCCTTTTGAAGTGTCGTATAGATGTTACACATGGTATATATACACTTAATGTGCATACATCATCCATCATTTCACCATGTCACCTTTTTTCTATTGTTAAATAGCATTTATCATTTTATATTTATAATTTACTTAATAATATTGTCGTTGATACTATTTTTTCCATAACAATTTATTTTTTCAAAAAAGAAAAAACAATTGACTTTTTTACAATTTTGATCCTGTAAGTACAAGGAGTGGCCTATCTCGTCATGCAAGTATTCAATATATCAATTTTGGTCCATAAATTTTGATTTGTTTCTAAAAGAGTGGCATATTTTGTCATACAATATAACTATCATATGTAGCAATTTACATCATGTAAATTTTGTTTTTTTGTGTACTTTTTTGACACATAAGTTCCAATTTTGTGCAGTTTTGGTCCCAAATGGGTATTTCAACATTTCAATCTCTCGGTACCAAAAATGCATAAAAATACAACTTGTGGGATTTTTCTTTTTAAATTAAGAGACGCTCAACTACATGCCCTAATTGACCTTTTCTTCATCAATAAAAAAAAAACAAAAGATCCTCATAAATTGCAACTCAAGTTAGTCCAGCACATGCCCATCCTAAATTTTTGGCTTTAGCAGTTAATATTTAGTGTAACTTGTTCGTGATCCGAGGTACAAAGCCAATGCACAATTGCCAACAATTATAATGAATGTGTTGTGATACTGTTAAATCAATACAATACAAACTGTGCCATAAACCCAAGAAATGTCACAATAAAATGTTGTTAATTACAGAATTAATAAGTTACTCTTACAATATGAACCTCTGGCATCACACATAAACTTACATAAGTTCAATCTAAACGTTGTAAAGAGTTATTACAAAACCAAATAGTCAGTCATGCAAGCATTTTACATCAAACATCTTAGTGTTACTTTTTCTTTCCTTTTTTAAAGAAAAATAATTTCCATACCTAGATGGCATGAGCAAACCAAGGAACCTGAAGCACAAAAATTAATACTAGTTATCGAAATAAAAAAGAAAATAATTCATAACAATTAGGGTATATACTAAGAGCTGGTGATACCATTACATGTTAACATTATAGATCTGTGGCTGATGCTCTCAAAAGTCATGATTTATCGATCGAGCTAAACAACGAAATTCAAAGCACGGTCCATGAGAGGAGAAAGCAATATAAAGACAACACCCAAACAACAGAAATATAAACTATGCTGCACACAAGACGGACTAAAAAGGACGAAAAATGGTAGCAAAATAAAGCTTGCAATATGTTTTCCTTATTCAATAACCATGGGCTTAATAAGACGAAACCTTTGACTTCCAAAGATTAGACATCAGCATAAACATCAAAGATTAGAACCAAATGAATCATTCTAGGGCTTAAAATGCACCAACGATTAGATGGCCACTGCTAACAAATGAATGATTACCAAACTAAATGTCACATGAGAATGTTTACCTTATTTCTTCAAGAAGACCTTTGAGAGCAGTATTGATGTGGATTTTCCTACACAAAAGCTTTCATTTCCACTTCAAGAATTATTTGTCCACAAAAGATCGGGTGAGAGATCAAGAGAAAGAGAGTGAAAAGAAAAGAAAATAAAACAAGCCATTTAACTTTTCGACATGAAATAGATGACAAGACAAAGTAACAGAATAACTGGATCAAAATCTCAGTTTAGGATGCTCATTGTAAATTTTGTCCACTCATAGGACCATCAGTTTCCAGTGCACGCACTCATCTTCAACCATGGTCATCACCGAGCTATACACAGTCATGCTTAGTGGTTGACATTATTTGGGCAAGATATAAAAGTCAAAGTAATACTAGCATATACTAATGTTGATATAAATATATTCAAATTAGAATCAGGATTTATTTCAAAATCAATTCATATACACACACTTGTAAAGAACTAAGCATCCAAAGCTGTACAGAGCCAACAAAAAGAACCTCTCAGATACTAACTTCTGGCACAAAATTAGCCTAAACAACCAACAAGATTTTCAAAGGGAAAATGAACGGAATGATGATACGCTGACTTGGAGAAATTATATGAAATGAGATAGCTATATTTAGGCTCAAGGGGAAGGAATTATGGGAATCTAAAAACAAAAAAAAAACATGGAGTAAATAAATGACTAATATGGATAGACAAGGAGCTCTTATTCCTTGTTACCGAATTTCCTAGCAATGATGGGCCGTACATCATCAGCATCAACCAAAGTCTCCAAAAATGGTAGAAGTGAAATCAATGCATTGTCTGATGGGTCATTAAACCAACTCTCAATAGGAATTCCATTATTCACTTGCAACCTGAAAACCTGAAATAATCAAAAGGATAATGCTTAAACCAAAGAATCACTTCATGAAATCTGGGGCATGCTAATAATATTTTCTTGGCTAGTGTCACTTTGAATTAGCCTTTCTATAATGCTTCTTAAACTGTAATCTTAAAGTAGACGTATTTCCCAACAACATCAAATTTTAGCAAACATATGACAGATTAGAATGCATCATCTAAAAAGGAGGCTGACATACTCTAACCTTGGAGGTGGTGCTGGCACCATCTCTCTAGAAAGAGATATGTTAATATTAGTTCCATGATCCTGAAAGAGACTTGCTGAAATCAAATCATCACACCTACCTAGCAAAGGGCTTGAAGATACCAACCTACTAGTCCAATGAAAGTCTCCTAGTTCCAAAAGAGTATTTAGACAGCTGATCCAGAAGATTCAGGAACAATTTGAGAGAGAGAAACGAGGGTAATATTACGCTAAATTGTTATTACAATTAAATTCCACCTACCATTAGTGAAAGTACACCACTATTAACTAATACTTCAGATGCAGATGTCCTTGTCAAAACTGAACTATATTATGCAAGAAGTAAAACAACCAAGTATATAGCAAAAGCATAAAAATAACATTTTACCTGCGGGGAATTATCAATTATGGCAACTTTAGCAAGATCAACACCTAATACTGTTAAGTCTTTCATGTAACTTCCCTCCGATACGATGCACGATTCACGATAAGCTCGCCTTGATATAACATTTCCATCTGGATCCAGGATATCTAGAAGTTGTTTTGCATAGATGCTTTGACTAGCAGTGAACACAACAATTTCAAACATTTCGGCCACTCTTTTGAGAAATGTCTTGAGGTGAGGCCTTTGTTTCACGTACACAGTGCGTTCTTTCATGTCGAAGAAAAGAGGAAATGTGAAGTCCGCATCATCACAATGGTCTAATGTGGAGTGCACAAGTGTTTCTGCACACAAGAAATCAAGATGCTAACTATTTGACAACTGATTCATTTGATGCTCTTAAATAAATCAAAAAAAATATACAAGTAACAAAAAAGATTTAAAACCAGCACAAACTCCACACAACACTTATGAAAATAGCATAATCATGATGTCTCAAGATCTACTGGTTCTTAGGAGAGAGACCATTGAACGTTCACTTTTTTTTAAAGTTTGGACTGGGAGAAAACCAGGACAGGAGGGGTTAATTCCATGCTACCCAATTGGGATCTACCCAACTCCACCCATCTACAGAGACGTGTATTGTTAACTGCAAACAACTTTCATCCCAACCATGTAAGTTTAACTTGATTTATTTTTTGGGAAAGAACAATACACGTGTGTCAATAGACGGGTGGAGTTGCGTAGAACCCAAGTGGGTAGAATCGAATTTCCCAACAGGAAGTATTGCAATCGATATTAGCCGGACACCTTCACCAAGAGGATACATCGGTGTGACCACAGGGAAAATTATATCTAATGACTAGAATAATATGTGCATATGAGATAATTCTATAAAATAAGACAAAATAAGCATTCAACAAATATATGGGGACGACGTACTTACCATCTAAGTCAAGTACTAAAGTGATCTGTTTGGTATTTTGCTTATCATTTGGCACCGGAGTTGGCAGCACAGCAAATGCAATGTCTGACTGGTCAGGAAGATTTCTGATATATGTTTGTGGATCAAAGCACTCATAATCTTGGTCAGGGTAGGTATGTATGTGAGACTCCTGGTCGTAAGATCTTAATTCATGGATTGCCATGAACAAGCTAGAATTATCAGCATTTATGATGGTTTCTTCTGAAGGTCTGCCACTATGATCACGTCCAGTATCTAAAGTATCCTCCAAAAAGGGCAATACCATGTATTCCTCAGTCAAATCACAAAGTAAACTAGACTCATCATTTTGATAATCAGGTAGGAAGACTGTATCTGTTCTGCTATCACATTCAGCATTGCTTACAATGGGTGGTCCAGAAAAAATCATGTCAGAGACATAGAAGTCTGATACATTGCATGCTGGATATTTACAAGAATTTCTGCTGCTATCATCACTGTCTTCACTATCCAACTGCGGCATATAAAGATTGTCACTTCCTACACGGGAAAGCCATGAGTTAATATAGATGACAATTTAAACTAAGAAGCTCCAAATAAACATCAAATTGGGAACAGGTGCATTCCTTTTATAGGTTAACAAATATTCACTTATCAGCTTCATAGACTATAAATAATAATCCAGAAATTACAATAATTTAGGAGAAAACCATTGTTGATATGAAAACTCCATCAGCTTGAAATCAATAACAATTATAGCGCGTACCTTCATTATTGTAGAAACCCATTGACTCCAGAATGGGAGAAAAAATTGTATCTATGTTTGATGTGCAGGTGGATAATGTCGGATCCTAAAAATATTTGAAAAAACGCCAGTAAGCACAATTGTATACTGAATATATCCTTAATTCACGAGAATAATATGTTGGGAATTTTTGGTTTAACAAAGTCAAATATAAGTTATAATAAGCTGAAGATGCCTGCTTATACATACTATCAGCTGGATGGTGCTATAACCATCAGATGATAACACAACAAAAGACCATGAAAGAATGACAACAATAAGGCTTCATATAGTGAGCTATTAAAACAATGATTGTGTTTACCATACTATCAGCAGCAGAATTAGTTACTGTCGATGGCTGCTTCTGGAAAAGTTTTTCTTCATTGGATAACTCATTAGGTTTGGCCTCATCCCCTCCATTGTCCTGAGCATATACTTTATCATATACTGGAGCTGCAGAATAAATGAAAATATCTACAGCATTTATATAATACTTCACGACCAAGAAACTATGTATTACCGTGAACTAACGCAGCAACACAACGAAAAAAAGAATATGAAAGGAGAAATTATTTGCTCATTAAAGAGAAGAGATGAAAATCTCCACTAAATGAGAATAAATCTTCCATCTTGTTAACAAAAAGTTTAAGCTTGTTATCATAAATATCAAACTCATCTTGGTCGGGCTCTCCAAAATAGCATAAAAAAATATAATTTGCTTTCCCATTTGTTATATATGAGTGTGCATCTCCAAGAGGATCATTAATAAAAAACTGGACGTCTCTTCATTTTTTCATACTTTTCTCCTACTGGTTTACATGATCCACCATTGTAAATATCCTTTCATGCTATAAATATACTAAATGAATTGGACAATGTCAAACAAAACTTATTTTTTTGGAATCAACCCTAAGCTCATCTTTTCAGGCAGAGATAACATAGGTATCCAAGTAGTTCAGACCAAATGAGCAGCCAGCAAAAATTATGGGACTGACTCTACCAACAACGTTGTAACATTTAGACCAAAGCAAGAAAAGCGTATTTGGGAAGATGAGAACCTCATACCAGAGTCACATCCCCATCAAAAAAGAAAAGGGGGAAGGAATAAGCATGACCAGTAATTGGGATGGCAGTGGGTGAAGGTCCAAGTGTAAAGCACATAGCTAAATGACAAACATTGCAAAGATGTAAGTCAGGACTGACCCACACTTACCATCCTGATCGCTCTGAGTATACACACATATTTCCTCCGCAGTTTGAGAAACTCTGGCACGAGAGAGAGAATTCTTGGATATCATACTTGACTTTCGGCATACTTGGAGACCATCTTTTTCTTTCAAACAGCCTGTGGTTGACTTGGTCTTCATTCTTAACGATGGCATTTGATCTGTACGTTTGATGTTGATAACTATACCGCAACAGCATCTGTGGGCGAAGAAACCCCTTCAGGATATCAGATCAGCCACAGGAGACTGCAATGATGAATTTTCAATAAGAAGCATTTCATATCGGTTGAGAGAAAAAGTCAAAATTGCAATGAATCCCCTGAAAGCACAAACCAATCAAGCTTTCCATAGGGTATAAAGTGCTATCCTGGCTAAGATGCGCAAACATAATGCAGGCAAAAAATTATCATCCATATAACAACATAGTGCATTGATTGCAAGGTTTTCCATATTCAAGACGCAAACAAATATACTTATGAAACGTGCAGCATAACTCTCCAATGGATAAGATACCAATACAATCATTCACTCTTTCAACTTAATTTAATCACTAAAATATTATGTATGTCCTCCCGTCACGCCTGATTGAGTTGTTTACTGAAGCCTGTCTGAATCAATTTTCCCAATAATGCATGACTGCAAGAAATTTCTCTTCTCAAACAGAAAGAGGATTTATAGAAGTAACTAATAAAAAATTAACTTTTTCTGGGTTCAACGGGGAAAACTAAACCATTTCATAGAACTGAGTGAGAATGGGCTCCGTGAACAACCAAATCGGACGATAGACAAGAGAGATCTAGATTCCCTCATAAGTCACTGTTCGATATTTTGAACTAAAACTCGGCTAGGCTGTATAGACGAAAAATACTAAGAAAAAGTTGTACTTCCACAAAAATCTCTTCTCACACAAGACATTCATGACAAAGCAACTCATTAAGGCATTCACATGAAAACATAATCAAACACTTAAACGAAACGTGTAAAAGAAAGAGAAGAAAATAACTAAAAATGTCTCAGTAAGAAATCTAAGTACGATTAGAACGGCTTGCATAAAACAAATGATATCCTAAAATCAAAACAAATTTTTTTCCAAAAAACAGAAATTTAAAAAAAAAAATTAACCAAAAACCTTTCCACTTCCTTCCAAGAAAACCCCATGAAAACGAAAGTCAACCCAACTCAACCACTCCGTTAACAACAAACAAAGTCCGAAATTGACTAACAGAACAACATCAAAACCAAAAAAAAAAAAAGCTAATCACGAAATTTACAATATCTACCGTTCACGGCACTATCCCACAATCCAAAACCCTAAAGCACAAAGAAACCATTCCAGAACCCAACACTCGTAGATGGAAGAGCTCAATTACTCCAACAAACACATAAAAATACCTCCACTTGTACAGAACAAACCGAATTACCCACACAAAAACAGCACAAAACAACTCTCCGAATTAAACAAAAGATAACTCTATACAGATGAAAAACTCACACGATGTATACGTACATATATATACTACTCCTGTGTATATAGAATAATACCTGTGGAAACCCCAAGTCCTCTCTCTCTCTCTATAAGGACGCGCTTTCTCTCTCTAGAATTTCAATCCTCTGTGCGTGTATTTATAAACAGTGGGGTGGGGCGTGCTGTAAAGTATGCTCCTTTTCGGATCACATACAGCCGAAGTTATTTGAGCTTTCTTGCAATAAAAGAGTATAAGATGTACCCCAGATGTGTCAGGGGTAGTTTCGTTTTATATGTACAATAAATTGCACGGGTGTTTGGGGAGGTGGTCGTAGGGGATTTGGACCCGTGCTTAAGTGAGGTTGTCTGGGTAAACTGGACGGCTGGGATCCAGAGCTGGGGAGTGCGGCTAGACCTGTCAAAGACCGCCACGTAGAGAGTTGGTGGGCCCCCACCATGACGTATGGACACGTGGTGTTTCGCGGAAAGAGAAAGAGCCGTGTGAAAGAATGACTGCGCTACGAGGCATCAGTGGAGCGTGTGTGGCACGCGCCTCGGCTTGCAACTTTTTGGCCTGGGAGTGCTAACTAACCCCAAAGTGGTCATATTTTCAGTGTTTTTAAAAAGTTTGTATAGATTATATTTTACCCATGACACATTACAACTAGGTGTGTAAACGAATCGAATCGATCCGAATATAGTATTGTTCAAGTTTGTTTACATTTTTATCTAGCTTCCAAAATTGCGTATGAGTGTGGTTTGATTATTGAACGAGTTGAGGAGTTGTAATAAATCAAAAAACAATTCGAGCTCGAGTGTGTAAATGATTCTAGTCGACCCTAATATAGTATTGTCCAAACTTGTTTAAATTTTATCGAGCATCAAAAATTGTGTTTGAGTGTGGTTGGATTATTAATCGAGTCGAAGAGTTTAGTCAAAACCACACATGATTCGAGCTCAAGTCGCTTGATTATTTTTTCTAACTGAGTCGAACTCGAGCTGAGCTTTATATTTTATCGAACAAAAATTTGTTTTAAGTGTGGCTCGTCATGCTAACGAATAGAGCTCAAAGATCGAGTAGCTTATTTTGATTTTTCGCCCCTAATTATATGTAATATATTAATATATGAATAAAGTATTTGTGTTTTATTGTAATTGTAATTTAAAATTGTGTCATCAAATTGATATATATTTTCTTATTTGATGTAGCTTGTAATTTGTGCCATTGATGAGTAGCCATTCATGAATCATATATTGTTCTATTTTTGTTTTGTCATTGTTTCAAAACAAGCAATTCATATATTTCTACATTAATGCATTAGATCAACCCTAAAATACCATTCATTATGAATATAACATTATTACACTTCAAAAAGACCAAACATTACTAAGACCCAAAAATTGAAATACTCCAAAAGTAGCATCAAAGAAGTCTAAAATTCAGTCCCAAAAAACACACTCATAATATTATAGCAAGGTCTTGTCCTTGCAATTGTTTAACCAACAAAACAATCAACCTTCAGAACTCAAATTTATCGAAAAACCAGAAACAAAAAACCAAGGTTGATTTCTTCGACACTTAATCGAACGAAAATCAAAATAATCCCACGATGCCATCGATCACTACAGGCACGCTTCGCCTTTTCCCCGCCCTAATTAAATTAAATATCGACTTCACATCAACAGAACTGTTTCGTCTTGTCCCAAAAAAATTCCATCAATGTGAAGCTGTGAAATGATGATACACAATAAGAAGCTAGTCTCCTTTTTGGATCATCTCACCCTAATTTTGTACTTATGTTACAGTTACCACAAAACCACTATCTCTTCTCGATTTGATCACCTGAGATGTTCTGCATTGTACTTCCGGTGGAACTTACAGTGTCCCAACCGTTTGATTGATGAGGCTGTCTGCTCAAACTATAGGCAAGAAGATTTTCTTGGATGATCTGCAACAGCCGCGTTAACAATGTCATGAAAAGGTGCGGCAAAATAATAGCAAAAAGTTGAAGATAATTCCGGCCTGAGCAAAATTGTGGTTTTTCTTTCTAAGTTATAGTGATAACATTCAATATGGTAAATTTTAGGGTTAATTACAAAAACTACCCCATAGACATTTGTTTCTTTTTCACAAATTGCACTCTTGACAAGGGGGTATTTGTAATTTTGATAAATAACTGGAGTTTTTTGTAATTAGGCTAAACCTCATGGGCATTATTGTAATATCCCTAAATTTTAAACTGAAAATTTCAAGTTTAAGGTCAACAATGTGGTATCATCAATATCATATTCACTAACTAAATATGCTTGTTTGACCTTATCGTTAAATTCCGCGCGCTCTGAATTAAAGAGAATTGGCCTACAGCGCTTGTCTTCGTTCATTAAACTTGAATTTTGGAAATGGGCAACAAGGGCCGGTTTTCCTTGAATACGAGCAAATGCCAAAGAAGCAACTTTCTCACTGTTGAATTTCTCCCACTTCTTCCCATCGAATGCCTAAATTTCAAGCAGAATTTAGTACTGATATATATTATAGATTAAGAACAAGGACGACCGGCAAAAGCAAAAATTGACAATGTAAATAAAACTACTTTGATCAAAGTGAAGACCAAATTGAAATATCTCACAGCTAAAAGAAGCAAACCTCATAAAATGGAATAATATGTAATGGAGACAACATGTTAATAAATGCATAACCCACGTTGCACTTATTCTGCAAACAAACGAAATAACGTGTCAGATTTTTTATAAAAAAATGCGTGAAATATTATATTGCTACTATAAAGAGCAAAAGATGACCTTGAAGTCAATGGGCAAATAGAGAAAATCATAAGTTCCCCTATGATGTTCATCAATGGCAGCCAGCAACATCTTGGAGGTATATCTAGAAAAAGATAGGACACAAATATTCTCATTATCCAGGCAAAAGAAATCACAAAGAAAGAAGTAATATAAAGGATTTTTACTTGTTGGGTATATTTTTAATCATCAGAGTTGTTCGAACATCTTCACCACTTCTAATCTTATCAAGATCAAGCTGAAATTGTGTCTTGTCATCCAATTGGATTCCTTTCATTTCAACACGTCGGGGCCTTCGTTCGGCCGAACCCTCTGGGGTAAACGTTGCGAGTCCAGGAAAATGACCATTACCCAAAAACACGGGACTTAGTCTTTCCGAAGACATGCTAAAAACAGGAGAACCATTTTCCATCGAGTTTCTTAAACCAAAAGTGCCATTTGCAGCACCGTGAGAACCCATACTACCCATGAAGCTTCGATCCTTATAACTTGCACCTACACCTTCATAACTGGGAACCACAAATGACGATTTGGGCGATTCCTTAAAATAACCAAATTGTTGTTCGAGAGGAACACCAGATGGAGCAGATCCAACATGGTAATGGTGATGCTGTGAAGAACCGCGAAGATTTGGGAAAGTAAAACCATTATTTCCCAAAGAAGCTGGGAACCAGGGAATGGTTTCGAAGTAGATCCATTGAAAGTCGAAGCACCAAAAGAAGAAACGGGTCCACCGCTAAACTGACTCAACTTCTGCTCTGGAAATGAATGAGAGTGATCAAAGATACCCCGGCAGTTTGAATTTCCGTTCGCAAATATATGTTCCAAATAATGGCCGCTAGAGCAATCTTTGCCGGTGGGGCCCACCCTCGGGTTCATAACTTGAGGTTGCAGAACTGAATTTAATCCTGGTACACTGCTGCCGACTGGAGGACTAATAGAGCTAAACACAGGTGATTTACTAAAATTCTTCAGAGGATTTCGCTCCATAGGGCTGCCGAGCTGCGGCCAATTACCTGCCAGGATTTGTGCGCGAGCGTGTGAAAAGCCTGAGAGTTGTAGTTGTAATAAACATTAGATATAAGTGCAAAAACTATCCTTGAGGTTAAGCCTGATTACAGGAAAAGAAAAAAGAAAAAAAAAACAGTTATCTTTCAAAAATACAAAAACCCTTGCCATATGTTTCATTTTACAAATTACACCCTATTGAGGGAGTAATTTGTAAAACAAACAGCAGTCTCAAGTGGATATTGTTACCTCAGGGGGATATTTGCAATTTCAAAAGACAGCTGAACTTATTTGTTTTTTGTAATAATCCCTTAACATTATTATCTGAGGAAATTTATCATTCAGACCATAAACATGCTAATCCCTCAATAATTGAACTCCTGTGAGCCATCATACCAGGGGGAGAATTCCCAAGTGGTGAACCCACTTGGTGCAAATTCCTTTCGTCTTGTTCAAGCTCATTATTCGGATGCAGCAGCGAACTGTAGAAACATGACAAGAGCAACACAAAATTAAAGTTTTAACGTGAATAAATTATAAATAGACAGTAGGGAATTTTAATGAGTCCTATTGAGGTATGAAATAAGAGTCAGCAACATCTCACGGAGGAAAAATGGTTGACGCTAGACTTTCTGTTTTCTCAAAATCTTTGACAACAATAAAGAAGAAAGAAGCAGAAAAAATGACAGATGTAATATTTTAATCAATAATTATTTGAGTTCTCACATGTGATCATTTTCCCTCTTAATTAATGAAACTGCTTTGTAATTGGACATCCATATAAAGTTCATAACATGCATAAACGGCTAGGGAGATGGAACAATAATTTTCCAACACTGCTGACAACTAGAACCAAGTTATTAGGTAAATGGATCTCAGCTAGATTATTTTGAAAGATTAGCAAAAGAACAATTTTATCACCACCGGATATAAAAGGAATAAACCAAAGGCATATCAAAATATACACCTTCTACGAGCTCCACCAGGACGGCTAGGTTCCAGCTTTATACGTTTCCCAGCTATATCACTTCTATTTAAGGACTTAAGTGCAGCCTCCGCGGCCCTAACGTCATAAAATTCAATAAATTTGTGATGTCTCTTGTGTGGTGTTTCCCTTATCTGTTTCAGAAGAAAAATACAATAAAGGATTCTGAGATGTTAATTTTTCAAAGACGTGATCAGAAAATAATAATGACAAAAAAATAGAAAGTTGAGTACCTCTTTGACCTCGCCATAAGCCCCAAAAATTTGTAGAAGGTCGTCATTAGAAACTGATGGATCCAAATTAAATACTACCAAAGTTCCTTGATTAATGTCCTTGTCAGTTGGGTTCTCCTATAAGTGGCAGAAAATGGAGAGGGAGGACTTTTAGGGAAATAGATTACAAGTTTGCTTACCAAGCACAAAAATTAGGAATAATTACAAAAAAAAACTGAGGTTGGGGCTAATTACAAGAAAACCCATAGATTTCTGAAAATTGCAAAAAAAACTCTGATATTTATAAAAATATTAAAGTTACCACCCCCCCCCCCTTAAAATTTAAGACAGAATTAAACTTGGGAGGCTTTTTGTAATTTAGAAACATTTCCGGATTTTTTTGTAATTAGCCCATGCCTCAGGGTTTTTATTGTGATTATCACTAAAATTAAACGTTCAGAACCTTAGGAATCGAGAAGTGAATATCAAGCTTTCTCCTCCGGAGTGGCTTATTTTGCAAGGAACGCATAGCAGTTCGCGCAGCACGAATATCATAGTAAGATATCATCACAAAGCCCCTATGTTTACATGCAGTGTACAGTGTTCTGATATCACCGTATTGCTGAAAATAATGAAACAGCAATTAATTAGCACAACAATGAGAGTTCGTTAGTTATTTCATTTGAGAATTCCAGGAAAACCACTAGCGAACTAAACATATCAGACTTCTTAGTTAGATAATCACCAAATAATTAGACTCAGGACACTTATTAGCTAGTTCATGTAAGAACTACAATAAAATAACTGCAACAACTGTCTTCTGCTAAATGTACAGAACATGTATCTTAGTGTTTTCCAAGCACGTTCCAGGGGTCAGAACTGCACTAAGAACTGTCAAAAAACAGGTTCTAAATCATTCTTTGGTTAAAAAATAATAATAAAACCATATAATAGCTGTGTCCATAGCAAAAAAGCTGGCAATTGTCAAAGGCAGTTACAAAACCATAACTGAGCATGGCCAGCAAGTGCCAATAAGCATTTAGAATACACAAAATATAACTCCACAACTTCACAACTTTTACCTTTCGGTTCTGAAATCAATCCACTTGAATTCAATTGCGATAGCTACACGACAGTAACTATAAGGAAAGGCAAAAGCCCAAGCCAAGGTTTACTACAGATGCATACAATAAACAAACAAGGCAAAAACCATATGCCTTTTATGGATGTATTTCCATGTCCAATTTCCAGTTTCTAGTGTTGGAAAATGAATTTTGAGAAGTTATGGGCTTCCGTGAGAAAAATGGAAATATGTTTGGTTTATTGTCTGAATTTCCATGTTTTGAAATGAAAATATGGTTGGTTATAGTTTTTGAAGTGTATTTTTGACATAGATTTGTGTGATTGTAGTGAAACTTGATTGGTTATTATTTTTGAAGTGTGTTTTCACATATATTTGCGTGATTAAAATGAAAAATTGTTTGATTTTGTTTCCAAAACCCTGCTTTCCATAAAAAGGTGAAAAGATAAGCCCATTTACCGAAATAGTTGGAAAATGGAAAATGCATATGGAAACATAGCCATACACAGCCTTAGTATTTGAAAAGACGGAAAAACAGGAAGATGCCAAGAAAACTATGTGAAAGCATGACAACTTTTTACTATTTGGAAGTACCTCAAAGAGAGTTTTAATCTCTGCATCCTCAACGTTACTATTAATATTGCGGACGAATAAGGTTCTCGAAGGATGCTCTCCGAGAGGGTGTTCTCCAGCAACAGTTCCCACACCATTAGTATTGAAACGAGCCCCTCCATTGCTAACACCACCATTAGATAGATTCAGACTAGAAATACCAAGTCTTAAGTTTTCTTGCGGATCAGATTCCAATTCAAAGCCTCCTCCACTACCAAAAAGATCAGATTCTTCCACGTCATCTACAAGACTGGGCAACCAGCCAACATCATAACCATCCATAACCCCAGCTAGGAGTTCATCCTCATCGCCGGGAAGTAAGCTTCCAACTTCATGATTCTCACCATCTTCAAGAAATTTGTTGCCCTCTAATTCTAAACCAAGGTCATTCAAGCTAGGCGAGGCATCATCCAAGGAGTGAAGTTCATGATTTAGTTCATTGACGTTCACTGTAACAGACCAAATGAAGAAAGAAAATTAATGACTGTTCTTGAGAGGTTATAAAGAT
This sequence comes from Rehmannia glutinosa, assembly GCA_016081115.2. Classification (NCBI taxonomy): domain Eukaryota; kingdom Viridiplantae; phylum Streptophyta; class Magnoliopsida; order Lamiales; family Orobanchaceae; genus Rehmannia; species Rehmannia glutinosa. Next base: position 147,468 of record JABTTQ020002416.1, read on the forward strand.
ACTTCAGTTGAAATAGTGAAATACGCTGTTGCTTACACTTCTCATGGGCAAGAACAGGCAATGAACTTGAGAAAAGTGAAGCATCACTTGAGGCATGATAAGAATCAGATTGAGAAAACAACTTCCATGTGTTAGTTACCATTTGCTTGGATAGATTTGTTGAAGTCTTCAAAGTACCTACCACAGATTCAGTTTGTTGGCTCAGAGGCGACCAAATATTTTTTTCAGGAATCATTCGAAATGAATTTTCGGACTTAGGAGAAGAAGAAATGTCCAAACACAATTGAATGGACTTCATTTTTCTACCAAAATATATACTTCATTTGAAAATAAAAATAAAAACATGCATGAGATACAATCTTAAAGCATTAAATGAGCTAAAAGGTTAGATTCTCGAGGCTGGGCCCGCCCCAATGTTGAAACTAAGTCCAGGCAATGGACGTTAGTTTACGTACACGTGGCGAAAAAGAACGTGCATGAGATACATTCAGAAAGCATTAATTGAGCACATGGATAGATTCGGACGATCCCAAATAATGAACAAGGCTAAAGAGAACATGCATGAGATACAACGTTGAAACTAGGTCACGGACTTCAGAACAATGAGTTCAACAATTCTTCAGGGGGTATAAAAGACAAGAATAAACTATAGGTTCTTAAAGCATTTAGCCAAATTTAATATGGTTATACAATGTTATTTTAAACTAGAGAATGTCACTGATCACGGTGATGCAATTCCAAGAACAAACAGGTCCAGATGACCATTAAAGGTCATAGATGCCAAGCTCATTACCAACACCATCGTCATCCTTATATATGTTTTCATAACACAAGCACTTAGTTAAAGAACAATCTCATGCATAACTTTATACAAATGCAAAACTTTTGCATGTTGAAAAGATATGGTGTATCTCGTGACTCTGAATTGTCAGAAATATAAAACATGCAATAAGGGACTAAGATAAGTTTTATATGATCACTGATGCTCTCAAATGTCCTGATAGACATGAAGAAATCTTGTTGAATCTCAACCAACGAAAATTATCAGATTAGAAGCAGCAAAATTCAAATGATAGTTAAATGTCTTCCACATTGATATTGAAAGTTGGGTAAGTCCACTTGATTCATCAATCTTTGACCATCAAAAGCTATATCTCATAGTAGAGCATTATACAACCAAGGCAATTTTTAAAATTTTGTCGTAGATCCAATATACTTAAATTAGCAGAGAAGAACCAAAAACAAGACATGACAATGCATGACCATTTTTTTGATTTTAGTCCATTGTTGCAACACTCCCAAGCTTAAATCAGCAATAATGATGAAGCAAATAGAAACCCTACAAGGTACAAATGAGACTAAACACGTACAGCAATGTACTAAAACCTTCTGAAACAATATATATAAATATATGTGTGTGTGTGTGTGTGTGTGTATGAAGTAAAAGGATCGATCAAAAGTCCAGCCTAACGCTCAAGACTCTGATGTCAACACAAAAACACCAAGCAAAACGACTAGCTTATTTATCAGTTAGCAGGAAAACCAGTGAAGATTTTAAAGAATTAAAACAACTCATCACGACATTGATCATGAATTCAAGAATTTAACGAACCCACCATGCAATCCCCGCCGCTTGACACACACACACACACACACACACACACACACACACACACACACAAAGAAACACATAGCATCGACCCTTGTTATTCAATCAACCGAAACAGGGAAGAAATTACAAAAAACCAAAACCCAATTAAAACTTGCCCAAAAAAAAGTAAAACAAAAATTACCTTGACGAGACGTTTAAAGACCCCAAAGCCGCTGAAGTTACTCAAAAAAAAAAAAAACCCAAGAATTATCAACCCTTAACCCAACAAGCAAAGGAAACACGAAATACAAAAAGAAACAGAGACGTCAACCGAAAGAACTCTCCACTCTTTTGCTGTATCTGCTCTTTTTTCCCTTTTCTCCACTCAATTAACACTTACACACACACACATATATATATATACACAACGTAAATAAATACTCGCGGGGGTGCTGAATTGGAATAGGGCAGTGAAAAGAAAGACAGAGAATGATTTGACGACAGAAAGGAAAGAAAATGGGGAGAAGTTAATGAAAGAGTGGAGCGCTGATTTTATTATTTAATTTTAATTAATTGAACACTAAATCTTTGATTTCATATCCACGCGCATTTACGCTCACGGAAAGAGAAAAGGGAAATAAATCAATGAGGATTAATGTTTCCAATTAGGATTATTAATACGAGGATTAAGAGATGCTTACAGGGAATATTCGGATAAGGTTGAGACAGTTCTGGCCTATTATTTTTTTTATTAGTGTGGTTTTATTATGGGCGTAAAGTGGTCGTGTCGAACATGCTATTAGAGGTGTTAATCAGGTTAGGTCAAACCATCCCAACACCGCCCTGTCGGGCTAAATTTGTGAAGTTGGGTCGGACCAAAAATCTATCTGGCCGCTTTTTTAACGTCCCAACATGCCCGTGTAGTGCATTTTATGTCGGATTTTTCGGACCTGGAAATTCTTGGCCCAGTTTGGTCTTATATTCAGGTTGGACGGGTCTGAACTGACACCTCTGCATGGTATGTTCAAGCTTGTTTGAATTTTAATCGAACTTCAAAAATTGTGTTTGAGTTTGGTTTGATTATTAATTGAATCAAACTCGAACGGGCTTTGGTCGAGCTGAACATGAATCGAGTTCGTATAGTTTGATATTTTTACACATATTTTATTTATTTTTTACTAATTGAATCGAGTTCAAGCCGAGTTTTACATCTTATCTAACGGGGGAAAAAAATGTTTAAGCTTAGTTTGATTCGTTATGTTAACAAATCAAACTCAAACAAACTTTTAACTATCGACCTCAAATCGAGTATCGAGTAGTCAAATTCGTTTTCAGCTCGGGTTTTATTTACTTCAAAAGCATTGAAAATTTGTAATCGCAAAAATTTATGTGAGACGGTGAAAGTCCGTGAAATTGTGATATGGTGATACTTTTAGTGTAAACAGTGATACTCAAAATAAATACACTAACTTAAATGTATTTAGACATATATCACTTTTTACACTAAAATATCACGGTATCACGGTGTCACACCTCTCACAAAGACCTACTGATTTGTAATAAGCTGTTTATGGAAAATGACAACTGACATGAATTGTATTCTGATTATTTATTTATTATATATGGAAGGGAAAAAAACAATAATGATTAGTATTATCTGTCCAAGACGAAAGGATGGATAGTGGATTTGATTTGATGTGTAGGAAAGAGGGGCGGCGTTGATGGCATAGTGACGTGTGAGTTTCAAATGTTTCACTTTTTCTCACACTTACTTGATATATATTTGAGACGGAGTTTTAAAATATAATTAAAATAATTATTTCATGAATGATTTTAATAATTTATAATTGGGAGTTGTTATTTGGTAATATTCAAATATTAATGTAAATAAATGATAATACAATCTTAGGTTTGAATATAATAAAGTGTTGAAAGGCTAAGTATTCGGTTTATTTATATCTGAAAAACAAATATTTATTAGCTCAACGTCCCACCCTTCTTGAAATTGTTAAAAAGTCGAGTATTCGATTCACTTGATCTAAAGAGTTATTACAGACGAAATCAGTTGGGTCGAGTTCCCACTTTATAAGTTTTAAGAATTGGTCATGATTCTGACCTGTTATTTGTTCAGTTCTCAGGTTTTCAAAGTTCAATTTTAGTATTTGATTAAATTACAGTGTACGTGAATGACAATAATGTGCATATTAAATGCAAAATGAAATTCGTCAAATAAAAATGTAAATTGAGATAGGTAAACGACACAATAAGATTATAGTGGTGTCAAATATGGCGTGATCATCTACTAATCCACTTTAATTATATCTCCAACGGGAAATCTACTAAACCAGACGTTACACTCGACAGTGAGTAACTAACACTCACTCAGTGACGATAGTTTGTTCACAATCTCCACTCACTCAGAACATCTCAAATGGTAAACTTTAGTTTTACGTGAGCTTTAAGCATTATTTTTTGAAAAAAATTAGAGGAACTCAATATTCAACACAAACAGTCACATTTATATCTCACTCTAAATTGGAATATTTCATTTTTATTATTTGTTATGTTGAATTAATATATATTTATCAATTCATAATTTAGCTACATATTTTTTATTTATGTTTAATATTTATTTTTTAATATAATTAAATCTAAATATATATTTAATATTGATTTTAATTAATCAACTTGAAAATTATATATAAATCTTTACGAATTGATCGGTTAATTTGAACATAAAAACAATATCTTGTAATAGAGCCTTAATAAATCATAAATTATATGACAACAATAATTAATTTTCTAAATTATAAATTTTGAAGTGATTATCGTATTTGAACTAAGTTTATTTTACAATAAATATTTTATTTATTCTATTAGTACAATTATATTGTATGTATATGTGTATATCAAATTGAACATTAACATAACATTTATTAAGCAAAATTGTAAAAAAAAAAAAAAAAGGGACAACACCTTAAATTAACATAAAAGTCAAAAAGAAAAAATGAAAAATGTATTGAACAATAAATATATTTTACAAACTTGATTTTAATCTAGGTTCGATCAAACGAACCATCCGTGTTCAACTTGTAGGAGATCGAGGGGCTCGCCAAATCACCAAAGCTGCGTGAAACATGTGGTGGAGCATTTACAAAAACTTAGAGGGAGGCAAAATCCGAAGGGCTCAAACGCCGAAAACAAGAATCCAAAGATACCGCTCCACCGCCAAATAATGTGAGAAGCAAGAAAAGAAAAAAAAGTCGATCTTGACACTATTCCTTTCCGTCCGCATCCCGGACAAACCATAAAATCAAGCGGGGAACCAAGAAACTCAAGTGCCTCGTGTGTGATCCGTGTGTGCGATTCCTCCAAAATGAAAACAATAACAATATCATATCGGTGGTGTGTGGAAGTGTAGTGTCAAACCAAGGAAGAAAGTGATTCCACACGGACTAAACAATACCATTCATCAAAAAGAGGCGAGGGATAGATTCGACCTAGGGAGATGAATGTGGATTATTCAAGCAACACCAGCAACTTGAGGCAAGGGGTGATTTTCGCACAACTAGGGTTTGGGGAGGATTCGACCTGAGGAGATGAAGTTATTGCAAAAAGAAGTGAATTAGCAAGAAATATTACAAGGATTGATGAAGAATTGGAGATTGTAGAAGAAAGGGGTGATTTTCGCACAACTAAGGTTTGGGGAGGATTTGAGAGTCTGTTTCAAAATGAAGAACAGAACGTTTTTAACTTGAGAAATTGCCCTGGGCGACCGGTCGAGGTCGGTAGGTGCGATCGTCGACGTGCGATGCACGTCGCCCCGCTTGACCATCCCAAAGGCAATTTTTCTTTTCGCAATTTTCCAAAATTCTATTTTTCACCCCAAAAGTTTTAAAACTTTGCAAAAAGATAATTTTGGACTATATCCAACAAATATGGATTTCGGAAAAACATAAATTCGATAAAATCGAGACTTACCGAGTAGTGCCTTTTTTTAAAAAAAAAAAATTTGAAATTCACAAATATATAAAGGACCTACATTGAAAATAAATACTTGAAGACTCATTTTCAATTAAGACACAATTAAAAACATGCATAGAAAAATGCATATATAAATGGGGAGATACGGTTTACCAATTGCGCCGTTTTCATATGTTGTGTCTTTCCCATTGTTGATGATTTCTTCTTCTTTGAAAAAATCATCTTGAAGATGTCTTTGCCATTTCCAAGGACTATGTTCTTCCCAATTTTGATTATATCCTCTTCTTGGAAATTGGCTTTGTTGAGAATAGTTTCTCCTTCTTTGATCAAATGAAACGGTCATTTGAATGTATGAATTTTTTCGATCATTAAGGGTACCTAATATGACATTATTTTGTGGTACCTCATGTGTTTGGGTCCTTTGGGATTAGTCTTGAGACTTTTAGGTCTCCAATAATAATTAGAGCTATTTATAGCTCGACAAAAATTAGTCGTATGACCCTTTTTACCGCAATAGAAACATGTAATAATTCTAGGAGCATAATGACCAACATGCTTAGAGACTTGATTCTTTTTCATGTGATTGACACCTTTAGTCTTATGATCAAGTTCTAATTTCGAACAATCAACAATCTTGGTCATTTTATCGGTACTCAAGTTAGATTTAGATAAATTCTTTTTCATGCAATCAATATTCTCAACAAGAGTACTATTTTCTTTTTCAAGGTTTCTAACCTTGTCAAGAGTGGTGGTGTGAGCACATGATAGTGATTCATAGGAAGTAAATAAACTATCCTTATCATTTTTCAAAATATTGAATTCCTTTTTCAAATTTTTGTATTTAACAAGTAAACTTTGGAATTCATTTTGAAGTTCATCATAATCATTTTGCAAATCACTATAATCATTTTGAATGTCAACATCATAGGAAGTAGAGGGTTTAAGACATACCTCATTTTCTTCATTGATGCCCATAAAACAATATTCAACTTCTTCATAATTGGAAGTTGTAAGAGACTTGTTCCTTGGATATGAACTTGTATCCCTTTGAGAAGTAGATGCTTTTGTTTGACTCCTTTCATTCTAATTTTTGCCATACTTCATGTGCCGATTTTATTCCTACAATATGTTCATATTCTAAATTAGTAAATGAACAATACAAAATATTGAGAGCTTTACCGTTTAAGGAGATGATTTTCTTCTTTTCATCATTGAGCTTTTTGAAGCCTTTTGAGGTGTGTGTGGTATATCTTTCATCGGAATAGATTCTCCATTAATGACGGTGTTCCAAATGTCGAACCCGCAACCTTGTAGATAACATTCCATTCTTTCTTTCCAAAAATTAAAATTCTTGGAATCAAATAGTGGTGGCTTGGTGGTGGAGGTGTCGGATAGATGAGCTTCGTTCGTAGCCGACGATCGTTTCTCTTCACTCGCGATGTGAAACGAGCTTGCCAAAGAGTTTGGCTTTGATACCACTTGTAAGTCCAATCGGCTACGATAATCTAGAGGGGGGGTGAATAGATTATCTCCATCTTTTCGATTTCGCCCTCTTTTTATAATCGAATGCTCAAACACAATAATAAAGGTGCGGAATGTAAACAACACACGTCGATTTAAAGAGGTTCAACCCACCAGGGCCTAATCCTCTACCACCCCAAAGATATCCGGGATGGATTTCAAAGAAAAAGAATTTTATTAATTACCAAAATTAATACAAATTCAACTTACAACACCTTGAAGAGCACCACACTCTTCTTCAACACCACCTTTGAGATTACCACAATCTCACTCAAGATTACCACAATCTCCAACGGCACCTTGTGAAGATTACCACAATCTTCACCCTCAAGAGCACCACACTCTTCAACACCTCAACAAGAAGATTACCACAATCTTCTTACACCTAACACCTAGTTCACCCAAGTGTGTTCTTACCACAAGAACACTCACAAGGATATCTTGTGTTTGAATGACGACCACAAATTCAAGATTACAACTCGATAATGAATTATACAATTTGAGTGCAAAGTGTAATCAAGAATAGCCTAGACCTCAAAGATGTGAAAGTGATAGGCTAGGCAAATTTACAACAAGAATAATAACAATGAAAGACCAAGTATATGCTTGAAGTGTATCTTGTTGTGTTGTATCTCAATTGTTGTATTGGTTGCTCCAAAACTTCCTCTATTTATAGGAGATGATTGATCAAGCATAGGCTCCTCTTGGGGATTGAAAATCTATAGAAAAATACAATTAAAATCAAGAATATAGCTGTTAGAAATCAATCCCACAATTTAAGGAAATGTGTCCATTTGTCAAACGGTCATATTTTTTTCTTTGTCAATACACAGGGACGGCCGCACATAAATAAGAGAAATAAGAACACTTTGAAAAATTCAATAGGGCGACCGGTCGACATAGGCTTCGACCGGTCGACCCATGTCTCAACCGGTCCCCCTAATCAAAAAACGAAGAGATTTTGTTCTGTTTCAAAATGAAACTTGCAGGTACCGGTCGACCACTGGGCGACCGGTCGACCGGACCGATCGACCTGCCTATTTTAACTTCCGTCTCATTTTCTGTTTCTAAAAACATCTTCAGGTACGGGTTGCCCTATGGGGCGATAGAGTCGACCACGATGTAAATGTTGTCCAATTTTTGTCGAAAATAAAACTCAAGAAATACTCCGAAAATTTAGTAAAAACATTTTAAACCAATCGGGGGTATTTAGACAACATTTAGAAATCTTGTTTTAGGAGTAAAAACCCATTGACATAAAATCATTAAAAGTGTTGTCCATTATTATCAAAAATAAACTTGAGGAAATATACTCCGAAAAATAGTAAAACAATTTTAAATCATTTAGGAGTATTTGGACAACCTTTAAAAACATTGTTTTGGTAACAAAATAAAATCATCAAAATTAAGATAAAAACATGTATCAAACAAGAAGTAGCAGAATAGTGCTCCAGAAAGTGCCTCAACGTGACGAGGCCATCGTCAGACGCCCTAGTGAAGATAACCACATGATCAACATAGCCCAAATGAGTCGCCGAAAAACCCCATCGCGTCCGATAAATCATATCCCGATGTCGTCTAAGAATGGAATCCAATCCCCAGGATAAATACTCCGCCGCCAGAACAAACAAGGCAGGAGATAGAGGATCCCCCTGTCGCAGTCCCTGAGTCGAAGGAAAATATCCAGAAGGGATACCATTAACCAGAACAGAGAAGCCGCAATGCTCAATACAACTGACAATCATATCAATCCACCGAACGGGAAAGCCCATGTGAATCATAGTTGTATACAAAAAATCCCACTGCACCCTATCATAAGCTTTAGCTATATCCAACTTCATCACCACATTAGGAATCTCCGTGGCTAGGCTGATATCATGGATAAGCTCCTGCGCGAGCAATATGTTATCCGATATGACATGACCGGGTGTGAAACCACTCTGATTCGGCGACACAATCAAAGGCAGAATCGAGACCAATCGCGCATTCATAATCTTATAGATAATCTTATTCGTCACGTTACACAAGCTAATTGGTGGTGAAACTCACCACTTCTTAGGGTGAGGAACCTTCGGGATGAGAACTATATATGTAGTCGTGAACGTGGACGGCATGAGATTACCCGAGAAAAAGTCAACCATCGCATCCTCAACATCCGATCTGACGAAATCCCAACAGTGCTGAAAGAACAAAGATGAGAATCCATCAGGCCCTAAAATACTAGACGGATCAATCCCAAACACCACATCGCGAACCTCCCGAGCCGTCGGCATGATAGACAAAGTCCATCAAGATCAACGGAATCGGGAAACCGGGAAATAACTAATCTACAAAGAGACATGTCAAACGGTCCGGGCAGTGCCCGCCCACCACCTAGACCCGCTCCCGGGTGGGCGGTTTGCTTAGCACCACTCACCACTCGAGCGGGCGGGTCGGCCTGACTAAAAATATAAGGGGGTAGGCCCAACTCGGCCCACTAGCCCGTCTCTAATGGGCGGCCCCGTGTCCGGGTCGGGCTTCAGCCACGAGCCGGGCCAACGGGCCCGGCTGTTTTTTTTTTTTTTTTTTTTTTGTGTGTGTTCTTATGTTAAGTATAAATGAATCTAATATTTATATCAAAAATTGAGTTGCCAAGGTGGTAGGCTTTTACATCTCCTGCCAAGAGGTCAAGAGTTCTAATCCCTTACAATACATTTATTAAATATTTTACACTTAATGTGGTACGCATTTTGCAGAGGGTATTTATTATGTTATACTATTTTTTCTATATTAAGTAAACATACATTACAAATATACTAATAAAAATTAAGTTGGCATGATGGTTTGGCAACATGATTGTGTACTTGGACGTTTGGTGTTCAAACCTCTACCTCAACATAATTTTAAATATTTTGAATCCATTTAAAAAAAAATTTAAAAAAAAAATAGCCCACCCATCCATCCGGCCGGATCCAATCCGGGCCTGCTCAGCAGTTGGTTCATATATTTGGGCCCAATTGGGGCCCAACTCATACTACTAGGACCGGCCCGGGGACACCATTACTATTCATGGGCCGGTCTTGGGCCAGTCCGAAGTGGGTTGGGCCCAAGCTGGGTCGGGCCAGCCCAACCCACTTGACACCTCTAATCTACAGGGGGACTGGGGAGTCAGATACTCCAAGTCATAAGTCAATAAGCACCGAAAGAACTGAACTGCCGACTTCTGAATCTCAGAATCATGTGTGATCACCACTCCATCATCGTTAATCGAGTGAATTCTAGCGCGACACCGCTTCTACTTAACCAATCCGTGGAAAAATTTAGTGTTGCGCTCCCCCTCGACTGCCCACTTAACTGCAACTTTCTGGCGCCAAAAATCCTCCTCCATTTTCAAGCGTACCTCGTACTCAGCCACACAACGATGTAGCTCAGCCTGATGAGTCGGAGGCGGATCACTATCATATATAGCCTGAGCCACGGAAACTGCCTCATCAGTCAGTCTAACCCGATCAAAAACATTACCAAACGTCTGGTGATTCCAAATCTTGAGTCTCCGCTTAACCCTATTCAACTTGTGTTGCAAGCTCCTCATTCCAAAACAACTAGTGGGATGACCCCATGCTTCCTTGACAACCTGCAAAAAAATATGGTGACGTATCCACATATGCTGAAATCGGAAAGAAGAATGAGGCACATGCGGTACAAAATGACAAGATATGAGTAAAGGAGCATGATCAGAGCGAACACGAGATAAATGCGTAACAATAGAAGAAGTAAACACATCACCATCGACCCGGTGTTCATTATACAAAGCCCTATCAAGTCTCCCGAAGCCCCCTCTAGCCCACGTAAAGATAGGCCCCCTCATACCCCGCATCAAATAATTCACGATCCGCAATCATATAAGCAAAATCAAGCATCTCATCCGACCTATCAGTGATACTACCAATCCTCTCGTGATCATGCAAAAAAATGTTAAAGTCACCGCTAACAAGCCAGGGTAACCCCTCCATACTAATCGCAATCTCATGCAAGGTATCCCACAAAACATATCTAGCTACTCTATCACATTTAGCATACACAAAAGTCAAATAAATGGTGGGCAACAAAGCGGATGTCAACCTACAATGTAATAGCTGTGCATGATCAACAAGAATGTCAAAATGTAAATGATCAGCAGACATAATCCAGATATGATTAGAACAATTACTCAAGCCATTATCAAAGCCAAATCTAAGACAATAGAAACTAAACTCAGGCAAAGTCATAGGTTCTAAAAGCGCAACAAAAGGCAATTTATGACGATTAATTAACGCATGCAAATGACGTTGGCTACCCGGATTAGCGATACCCCTCACATTCCACGTTAAAAATTTAATCGACATAATTAACAATTAGAATGAGAAGAGGATTTAAAAACACCTGATCGATTCGAAAGTCGTTGGCCGCCTCCTCATTTGTAGATAAAATTATGAGTCAATTTGCCCGACTTTAAACTCTTTTTTGACGATTTTGAAGACTTGTCAATCCTAGATTTTTTGAAGACTTATTTAACATTTGAGCATATCACAAATTAAATAAATTAACATCAACTGAAGATACAATAAACAAAAGAGAAAGAATTGTTGATGAGGCAGCCCCAGTGGGATGAAAATGAGTGGACCGGACAGTTGAAGATCCATACCCGTTCCGTCCATTCCAGTGTAGATCCATACCCGTTCCGTCTATTCCGGTGAACAGGAGCAAAACAACAAACATGTCGACGTATGTAAAAAAATAATTATTATATCACAAAATACATAATAATTCAAATAAGAATGAAATAAAAAAGGAACAAGAAAAATAAATAAATTCTTACAATTTTGTAATATATATAAACATATTTATAATTTTTTATATCGTACTTTGTTTTATTTATTTATATTATTTATAAAAATTATAATTATCTATGTATATATGTTATATATAATGTTAAATACATAAAATTACATTATCATATACACTATATATATAAAATATATACATTTAAAAAAATAAAAATGCTAGGTACGCAAAACTGGCTTGTACTCCATGCATCAACTGCTGTATGCTGATTTTATTATCCAAAGGTGCATATATATGTATATCTCCATCATCAGTTCTTTGAAAAAACAAATTTCTCATCAGTTCAGTATTCTTCCGTCGAGAAACCCAAACGCTATGCAGAGCTCTTCAATTCTCTGTTGTTCTTCGAATTCCCTTTCACCTTCACTGTATAGCTCACCTTCTCAGGCACTTACACTTTTCCCAGGAAAGCAGATTAATTCCGGGCGTAATTTTCCATTTTCCAGCAAATTACCATCGACTTCTCTGCATATACACCCACCATCTCGGTTTATTATTCACTCCTCTGGTAATACTTCTACATCCAAGTTCTTGTTATTATTACATATGTTTTTTTCCTTTTCTTTTTTCAATTGGGTTTGTTGAAATGGGTACTGTATTCACTTGTATTCCGAGTTGGGTAATATGTATTAGTTTAATTTTTTATTTTCATTTTCATTTTCATTTTCTATTTGTATTGATTAATGACTTGTGGGATTTATTGATAGTGTTGTTAAATTTTCAATCGTTTCGTATTATGTGCTTGATTTTATGATATTGTTGTCATCCTAGCTGCTTTGAAAGGCATAAGAATATGCACTGGATTATCTTCTAGTATCCCAAATGAAAGATATACAGCGTCCTTTGTGGATTTTCCTTTTGGGTTTGAATTTACTCTCTAGAAATGTGCACGCGGAGCTGAATTTTTTTCCGGAGAATGTTTGAATATTGAGTTTGCTATTTAATGTGTACCATGGTTTAGCTTATATGAAGTTCTTTAATTTGATTAATTTAGTTTTTAATTTGAAAATTTAGCAATGTGAAGTTTATACTTGCACGATAATGTTCATTGGTTCTGTTGCCAATGTTAGAGAAAGAGATGTTGCCAAAAATAATTGGTTTATACTAGATTTTACAGTGCTCGTGTGTGCATACATCTTTGCGTGTTGATTTTTCATTGAAACTGTTGTGTTTTATCTGCATTTTCCGCTTCCACTTTTCAGCTACTCAAGAGCTTGTTGAGACTACTTCGTCTGCATCAGGCTTTGTTGAGACTGGCTATATTTTTGGTGTTCATGGGTTCCAAGGAGAGGTTCGGGTAAAACCGAGCACAGATTTTCCCGATCTGCGATTTTCCAAGGTAGATCGGTAAAAAGCCGGAAAAAACACTAAACATAATTTCATCAATTGTATAAGGATAAAATAATAATAACTAAAAACAGAAAGAGCGGAAATTGAGAAAATAAAATTACCATATTAGGCCAAGATACTTTGTCTGAATGGGGGTCATTATTCTCTCTAGCCAGGAACAAGATGGTTGAAGCAGCAAGTGTCAGGAACTGAGACTATTAAAGAAATTGATCTGGTGGAGGGCCGAGGGCACCCTGGTCAAAGTTGGATTGTAAAATTCAATGACATCAACACAGCAGAACAGGTGTGCTGAAAATTCGATTGTTCTTTGAGTAGTTGTAAATGCAGGCACTGGCATGATGCTTAGCTGTTTTTCCTCAGGCACAAAAACTTGTTGGGTCAACTATATTGGTGACAGATGAAGATAGACCAGTCCTAGAGGAAGGCGAGTTCTATACTCGTGACCTTATTGGAATGACAGTCATCCTTAAGGTTTGTGATTTCACAATGTGTTAAATATTATATGAACATTGGAAGAAAGATGTTTTATCTGCAACTGTCCCTTTAGTCATGTTTGCCTAATCATGGTTTTATTGTCTAATTACTTTTGATTAAGTTTCAGTTCTTGATTTCTTTTCCACATTGAATTTTTCATTAAATTGACTGTTTTAGGAATCAAGGGAACCAGTAGGAACTGTTGTCAATGTTTTCAACAGTGGAGCGAGTGATCTTCTTCAAGTGAAGCTTAGCTCATCAAGAAATATTCCTAACCAGATTGGAAAGTCGAAAATTGGGGAAGGTGATTCTGGTCCACTTGTGTGGGTTCCATTTGTTGAAGCAATTGTCCCAATCGTGGATATGGAAAAAAGAGAAATGTTAATTACACCTCCAAAGGGGCTCCTAGAATTAAATGTTCGCTCTGATGACAGGAGCAAGAAAGAAAGACGTGAGCTTGTGAGGCATAATCTTTCATGCCTTTGCTTTTTTGAAGTTTGCATTTTATATGTGCTGTTTCATTTCTTCACGTACACATATTTTGGTTGCAATCTTCTTGCCCTCTTCTTTCACTCACTTGCGTTGGATAAGCTACATATTGTAATTAAGGTTCACTCTGACCTGTGAAATAGGAAAAAAAGAAAGAGAGAAATAAAAAATCATCTATGCCACTGGTTGCCACATCTGCTTGAGCTATCTCTATTTGAGGCTTCCTACATATTTCTTTCTCTATTCATATTGCTTATTGATGTACCAAGTTCTGAGTTAGCAACATTTGTCGACATTTTTTGGTTATTTTTTACGAGTTATGTGTCTGTCATCAGTGTAAATGTTTTAGTAATGACTTCTGCTGGTCTATTAAACCATTTGAAAGAGGGATTCTGTAAGACCACTTCCGCTTAAAATTTAGTCTTAGAACAAATTCTTTTTAACCACCGATTTTCTTAGTTTTCAGTTTGCTTAGTCCTGAATATATTCTGTTGCCTCCATCAGGAATGGAAAGAAAGAAAAAAGTTTCAAAGACGCTTGATAGCAGCCAAAAAGAAACTATGCGAAATGGAACAGCAACATGTGTTTCATGGATTTAGATATGGAGAGAAAGACCAAACGAGCTTGCTCGCAAATCAAATAGTGACTGTAAATTCGAAATTGCTTCAACAGGCTCTGCAAAGTCTTCAGATCCCCTCTACTAGGTACAACTCTTCTGAATGTTTAACTTTGTGTGATTTTTTTTTAAACTTTTTCTGATTCTGTGACTGCAGGTAATTTAAATGCTACTAGCACCTTAAGACTTATTATATGAAGCATCTAACGGGGAAGAGAAATTTTATTGCTGAAGCAATGAATAATACATCTTTACCCTCTTAGATGACTGCTCATATGCAATTGCTTGTTAAAGAAATTTTCATTCGTCTGTTTCATGATTCTGGATTACCATTGATGTGCCACTAGACAAGCTGAACTCTTTATCTTTAAGATGTATGTAGATTTTGATTAAATGCTTAGTCAGAAGTTTGGTTTGTCACATTTTCATATAAACTGACCATGTGCTGGACGTGTGACACTGCTGGTAAGCAGAACTGAATTCATGTTTCCAATAAAAAATGAGAATTCTGGTCCAAATCTTGAGTGTGGATAGTGGATTGTGGATCAAAATAGGAATTTGTGATTTTCCAATGTGGAAATCATCTGTAAATATGTTTATGGATCACTTCTACAGTCTAAGGGGGACCAACATCAAAATACCACCCTTTATAATATGTGTATTAAAAAATAAATAGATTAACAAAACTTGTTGCTCTCACATTAGTAATGTTAGTATCTACTGTCTTTTAAGGGCTTGTGCATTTTACCTTGTTTAACTTATTTTTGTGAACCGAACTTTGGTCAGTATTCTGATATCTTGCATCTGTTCATCTATGAATCAGGTCGAATTTGCTCGATATTTTGAGTGCTGTGCCAAGATCAAACCATCTAAAAGTATCTGATAATCCCAGTTCTGCTGGAAGTGGGAAGCTGTCTGATCCGTATTGCAAGTTGCAAAGGGAAGGTTGCCTTTGACTTCTAATGGCAAGGTCGCCATAGTTTTAGTCTTGGAAGAAATTGAAAAGATTGAGAACATTTCTGATACAAATCTTGTTAACTCCGAGGGAAATGAGAATGCATGTCTGCAAGTAAATGCATTACTAGATGATGACATGCGATTTGTTAAGGTAATGTCAAGACATGCTTATTTCTTTATGATGTTTATAAAGAAATTAGGATGCTTGATTCTCATGATTGATCCTATCACATACATTTCATTTTCTGTTGTTTTGATTTATTCTAATCATTAGGTAATTATCTTGCATTATAGTTTCTTAAGTTTGTAGTCTAAAGATCAGTATTTTTGGTGACCAGACCAGTATTAACTCTTTTTATTAATTATATACAGTGTTAATATGATAGACTAATTATTATGTCCTAAATTTTTAAGGCAAAAGAACTCATATATAACCAACGAAAAACCTTTCCTATATTGTCCATATCCAAATAGTCACATACATATAATCAAACACTATTTGATTATAACCAGCTCAAATGGATCCTCAGTTTTTTTGTCCCCAAACAAACCAGTTCGCATGGACCATTGACCGGGCTAGTCCACTCTCGGTTATGAAAACATTGCTAAAGATAATAGATTGGTATCATCACATTGCATAGATATTTCAAAAGATTACGGCACTACCATGATAAATAGGTTATCCTGAAAGCACTTTGATGCAACTGATATTGCTAAATCATCTGAATCATTGGCTTGCTGATTGCAGATCGAAGACCGGACAACGGTTCCTCTGGTATTAGTCAGTTCTGCTGGTTCAGTCAGTTCTCTGCAAGAATTGTTTATAGATCATGACTACTTTGCGTTTGATCCAGAAAAGGTTGGCTATATGTTTTTTTCAATTATAGTAATCTGATACTGGTTTACCAATATTTGTGATACTGGATATACAGTTGACTCAAACAGCCTTTTGCTTGCATGTTTTATAACAATCATATGTGAAATATTTAGATAAAAGTGTTTTTGGCATTTGGGTGTCCATTTTCTATTTTATCTGTTGGTTTTCCATGAGACACATATTGAAAAGAATATCTTATTTAAAATGACATTTCGGGCCAAAGCTGACGCGTGGTATTTGAATCTATTTCTTATTTGCCGAGTGAATCACATTTATATATGGCGCGCTTTCATCAGCAAGCATGTTGTGCTCATGCATTTTTCGGTATTGAAATTTTTTTAGGTCTGGTTTTTGGAAGAAGAGAAGCTTCCTCTTGTTAGTAGCGCAGTTGGAGAACATGGCAAGCACAAGATACTGATGAAGTCACCATGGGAAATTCTCGAACGGCCAATTGGATCTGGAGGGGTTATTAGCTTATTTTCATCCCAGGAATCATTATTAGATCAACTAAGTGATATGGGAGTGGAGTATATTGAGGTTAGATGCATTTTCTGAATAATTTGGCAACTTTGTGTTGTGATTGAATAACACTTTTACCTTCGTGCTTTGCAAATTCGTCCTTTTTCTTGTCCAATTGGATCCTAGTTCCTTAAAATTATTTATCTTGCATGCGTTTCAAATTTTCAATAAGGTAAATTACAATAATAATCCTGAGGTTTAGCCTAATTATAGAAAACTCACACTTAAACTTTGTATTTACTTAACAAATACCCCTCTTGAAGGTGTCATTTGCAAAATAAAAACATTTATGAAGGGATATCTATATTTTTGAAAGATAGTTGGGTTTTTGGTAATGAGACTAAACTCACTCAATGCCGGGTATTTTTTGTAAGGAATAATTGCAAAACCCTATTGAGGTTCGGTCTAATTACAAAAAAAATCCATAGGTTTTTGAAAATTGCAAAAAACCCTATTGATGTTTGATTCCGTCTTACATTTTCCCACTTCATAACTCTAAGTAAAAAACATTTCAAAGATCCCCTGACATTTGTAGAAATATTACGGCTACCTTAGATTTAAGACAATCAAATATGAGGTGGTATTTTGTAATTCTGAAACATCTTTGGATTTTTATAATTAGCCCAAACCCTAAGGGGTTATTGTAATTGTAATTATCCCTTTCCGATATTTCAATTACTATCTTTTTCTACTGCATATAAACACTGTAGGCCTCCACGAACAGAAACCGAAATAGGTCTAAAATTAGCAGAAGATCGGTTTTCTTTATGGACCTATCCAGCGCCAAAATCAAAGGGTGTCCATGCAAATTGACTTGCCGGCATATATTTTTCTTGCAGGTTTGCAAAATCAATCAAAAACGCGAGAATGGGCACGCACTTCTTGGCCTCGTTGATTCACGCAAAGCGAATGTTGGAATTCGCCTCTTCAAAGGCATCTCATCGGAAGAAGATTTTGATGTGATATTCTCAATGAATTTCTTGAGGAAGTTGACGAAACAGATAAACAAGCTTCAGTTTGAAGCTGTTCTTAGCTGTAATTCGTATGTTGAGAAGGTTGAGAAGGATTGGATTGATGTTATCCCCACTGCTCCCAATTCGTACGAATTTCGCTCGTCGATTTATTGCTTCTTGGATGCCACTCCTGTCAACAAGGTTTGTGTATTGGATTCTAGTTCTACAGATTAACGCATATATAAAAGCTGATGAAATCCTTGTATAGATATTTCCTTTTCATGTGTGTGCTAATTTATTAGAATGGATAGTACATTTTCACCTAATATAGGCATATAGCTGTTTCAGTCCTTGTACATTGGCCTGGTGATCAGGTGCTAAATTTGCCTCGGATTTACTTATGGGGGCGCTATTCGCACCCTCTTTTCCTTTAAATACACCCATTTTCTAAATACGCGCACCCTATTTTTTTAAAAACAGCCTATTTACTGAGTACACCCCATTAATTCCCCAATTTACCCTTTTTCAATAAACCCGTCGTGCAATCTCATTTGAGTGACCGTGCTAGCATGCCACATGGCAGGATGACTGTGCCACGTCGTGCCATTCCATTTGAATGATTGTGCCAACATGGGGAGTTCAGGCAAAGGCCAATACTTGAGTAAGAAAATATTATAGAAGCTTGAAGGTGCCTAGAATAATCAAATGAGAGCTGTTATTTGCACCCCAAATTCTTATAAATAAACCCTCCCTCCTATTTTCACAAAATTAAAATGACCATTATACCCTTATTGTTTAAAAATTCTAAATACACCCAAATTTTTTTCCAGATTTTTTTTCTTCTTCCCTAGGGTTTCAATTGCTAATTTTTTATTTTTTGTTATCGTGCTATTTTAATTGTAGCATTAAGTGCGAAAATGTGTCATTTTTAATAGATTAAATGTTTTATAGATTGGTTGGAATTTTATTTTTTTTCGAACGATAGTATTATATTATAACAACTCAAAAACTAAAATTACAACTACAATCGTAGCCAATGGGCTAAGAGCCGACAATACTAACTAAGAGCCAAGCGGGGAATTGGTAAGACCAATTCGGATTCACAACATGGACTAAAAAAACTACCCACCCAAACTAAAATTACTCCACGCCGGGAGACTTCATCACTCCTTAAAGGAGATTGTAACACACTAAAAAAAATGAAATCGGGCACGAGCAACCACTACGTACTGCAGAACAGAAAAAATTGATCCGCCTACGAGTTTCGCAAATCAACCGAGAAAATAAAATACAAACCAAATAAAAAAGCAACTATAGCTAAAAAACGAGAGAAAAAAATAAAAAAATAAAACAAAAATGTCTCTCCTTCACCCAAATCTACTGACGCAACCCATCTACTCAGCTCCGAGACACCTCCGTGGAGCTCCGAACCGCTTTCACCTTGGACCAAAAATTTCGGCCACCTTCGGACTCCCAAAGGACCGCTATTGTTGGCCCTCCAATAGGAAGCATGGAGGGGGAGGGGAAGGGAGAGGGAGAAAGGGGGAAGGGGGAGAGAGAGGGGGCGACTGTAAGATTGGGGAAGGGACAGGAGAAACTGAACAAATTACAAAAAAAAACACCACAAAAAACTACAACAAACCCAACTAAAAAACTGAACTAATACAAATAAAAAGTGAAAAACAAAAATACAGGAAAACAAACACAAAAAAAAGGAAAAAAAGAAAGGAAAAAACAAAAGAAACACGACCTCTCCCTCTCCTACGTCCACTTCCGCGGCCAACACCACCTCCACGGGCGACACAACGACAAATATCGTACCCAAAAGGTGGCAAGCCGAGATCTGTCTTAGCGCGAAACCGAGCCTTCTCTAACAAACCACATCAACAACCGATCTAGAATATGAGCACACAAGCTAAATCTGAAAATAGTCATGGCAAAGAGAGAAGAAGAGATGATGAAGGAAGGAAAGAGGGAGAGAGAGGGAGGAGAACTCGGAAGCTTTTCTTTTTTCTTCTAAGGGAGGGCGGTGAGAGATATATTGGTTGGAATTGGTGTTATAATTTTTGGGTTTTTATGTTTCAAGTTCGTGCATTTTTTCGCTATGTTCGAATAGGCACGATCGTGCCACACTTTAAAATAGGGCACGATCGTGCCACACTTCAAAAAAATTGGTGGGGTGTATTTTTTTTTATAATAAGGGCATAATAGTTATTTTAATTTTGTGAAAATAGGGAGAAGGGTGTATTTATAAGAAATTGGGGCGTAAATAGCGGCTTCCTAATCGAATAAACAATAAACTTGTTAGAAATGGAGAAAAGGAGTATTATTATTATTATTTTGTGAAATTAGAAGGAAGCATTCGTTAGAAGTTAAATTTAATATATTATCTTGTGTTAGAATGTATACATTAAAAAGAAGGCCCTCTCCAATGATGTGTTAAAAGTTTAACTCATGCCTATTAAGAGAGGTGTTTGGAAATCCATTCCAAAATAAACTATTAGATGTGAAATTTTTGTTAAAATTTTGTCGTTTGGAAGTTCTTTTAGAACAAGTCACTTCTTTCAAACTTAGCTCTGGAAAAAAGATTGTGATATCGAATTTTTTTACACGCATTTTCATGCAATTTTACTAGAAAATTGACAATACATTTTTTTGAAAATTTCCTATATAAGCCCATCTTATAAATGAATTTTTATTTCAAAAATGCTCCCATACTAAAATAACTAATATGACTTTTTGAGCTTTTTATATTATTTCTTTTCTTTCTTTTTGACGAGTTATTTATGATTGGTCATGAGATATTTCCGTAAATCTTTTGTTATTCTTTTTCTCACAACAAATGGTTGCTTATGAAAATCTCAAATAAATATTATTTCGGCACTTTCATTTTCCAATCACCAATCATACATATCTCATTAGCATTTTCATTTATAAAATATTTCAACCTTTATCATCATTATATTTTCATCTCAAAAAACACACTAACCATTAACTCTAACTTTTTCAATCAACATTTAATCTATTTATCATTTCATTAATAAACAAAGCAAATCAACTGTTATTATTATTGCGTTTATCCCACATACAATTAGGGATGGATCCAAGATTTTTTTTAGAGGGGGCACAAAAACAATGCAACAACTTATGTAAAAAGACCGTACCATGCGGCGAAAAAAAAAGTATTTTTATATGAAAAATTAATACTTTGTCTGAATATATATTTTTAATTATTTTAGACAATGTATTAATTTTTACACTAAAAATATTAATTTATACATTAAAAGTGTTATTCTTTGTTTTCGTCGCACGGTAATATCATCTCACAAGATACCTACTCACAAAACAAATACAATTATAAGCTATAAAATAAATTTCTTAAAAACAATTACACCAAAAAATAAAATAGGTACAATAATAAACTATATAAAAAATTAATGAGAGTACATTCTAATTTTTTAAACTAATTAAGAACTTTAAAAAATAAACAATATTTTTTTGGGGGGCACGTCAGGTTGTGCTTCCCTTTTTGCATACAATCACATTATTGCGAATTTTTTTTCTCTGAGGATGACGTATTCGTATCGGATACATATCCGATACTTCATGAATACTCCACATCTACATATGAAAAGAGATTAATTGCTCATATTTTCAATATTTTTGTGTGTGTTTATGCTGGTCATCACATTTCAAATTCAAAATACTTATGAAAATTTATTTTTTCATGCTTTAAACATCATTTTTTTAATTATACTTGGTACATTCGTATCCTTAAAACTTCAAAACATTCATCGTATTTTCGTACTCGTATCATATGCTTCGTAGACAGAAAATAATTGACTCCTATTAGAAGAGAATAAAACGGAAATTGTGATGTAAATTCTATGGTGCGTCATCCTCCACAGAACTTACAGTACACTCTAATCTTTCACCGTCTATATTCCCCATTTTAAGTATCTCTAAAAAAAGTTTGACCTTCTCCGCTTACAAAGTCAAAACCCTAATCGAACACCCAGGCGTCTCTCTATATAAACCACTGAGCATAAGCTTCAATGTAATCGGGGGCGGCGGACCAGAACACAAAACCCTAACTTCACAAGTAAGCAAAACCTTGGTTCTCTACCAATCTCTTTTTCTCTCTAATATTCGAATCCACTCCATTACTATGTACATTTGAAACCTGCTTCTTTGTTAGTATTAATTTGTTTACAATTTATTTGGTTGCAGAAGCTCAGCAACAATGGCGGTGCCTCTTCTCGACAAGAAAATCATCAAAAAAAGGGTCAAGAAGTTCAAGAGAACACAGAGTGACCGATTCGTTTCTGTCAAGGTATTTCGATTTCGTATTTTTGTGCTTAAATTTCTTTTTAGGGTTTTCAAGAAATGTCGCTGTAAATTCATGACATGGTTTGAGGGGAATATGATGATAGTAATTTTTGTCGCCCCAGGCTTAATTTGCATCTAATCTTTAGATGTAATGTGGTGATTGACATTTTATCTGATCCCTATATTGAATCTGATTTTCTTTTTTCATTTTTTTTAATACTTCTTTGATATTTGTGATTGAGATACTTGAACAAGTTTTTGTGTAACTGGGATATGCAAGAAGAGGCGTGATGATACTTACCCAACCATCTATTCTGTAATTGAATGATGATATAAAATCATGCACTACCATCTGATCTCTCTTGCTTATATGTATATTTGATTTTTGTAGTATTACTTTTTTCTATTATATTGAACATTTTTCTAATATTAATTGTTTGAGATCTGGTCATGCAATCCGTGATGAAGTTACTTAATATTGATGATTTTCCCGTGATTATCGCAAATAAAATCACCATCTTTCGGCTGAGATTGCTGTTACAAATAATATTTTTATTTTATTTTATTCAGTTGCTATTAAAAGATATTAGTGTAACTATATCTGCCCATGGTATCTAATGTCCAGAATTATATCGGGTCTGGGCATTTCGTTTCAGGGCAGAAATAAACTCGAAAACAGGCCTTGCGACACGGATAGCTTCATTTTCTATAAGCTCTCTGTTACTATAATCCTGCTTACATATCTTCAATTTTCAAAAATCCTCATTTTTCCATTTCCCATCTCTACTTT
Source organism: Rehmannia glutinosa (assembly GCA_016081115.2). Classification (NCBI taxonomy): domain Eukaryota; kingdom Viridiplantae; phylum Streptophyta; class Magnoliopsida; order Lamiales; family Orobanchaceae; genus Rehmannia; species Rehmannia glutinosa. Next base: position 170,781 of record JABTTQ020002416.1, read on the forward strand.
TACAGAGATCTTCTGGCTCTTGTTTTTCCTTTTTTCTTTTTTATTTTCATGTTTGATTGGTGGATTAGTGGTTGATTATTTTTGCTGTTTGTCTAAGTCCTGCAAGATTTTCTTTTATCTGTTTTCTTTGAACTGTTTTTCTATGTGAAGATAATAATACTAACTATTCTATGTTCAATGTATCTACTACAGCCAAGCTGGCGTAGACCTAAGGGTATTGACTCCCGGGTCCGAAGAAAGTTTAAGGGTTCCGTCTTGATGCCCAACATCGGATATGGGTCTGACAAGAAAACTCGTCACTATCTTCCGAATGGTTTCAAGAAGTTTCTTGTGCACAATGTCAAGGAGCTTGAGCTGCTGCTGATGCACAACAGGTAATGAATTAGTCTTATGATTTTCGTTTACTTGCATCAACTTTTGTACAAAGTTGTTTGAGTTGGCTTCTAACATGCATTTCTTTAATAATTTGTGAATCAGGACTTATTGTGCGGAAATTGCTCACAATGTATCTACGAAAAAGAGGAAAGAAATTGTGGAGCGTGCTGCTCAGCTTGATGTTGCTGTCACGAACAAGCTTGCTAGGTTGCGCAGCCAAGAGGATGAATGAGCTCTTAAGAGTTTCTGGATAATAATTTATTTCTGTAATGCAATATTATCCATGCTTCGAAGATGTTACTTTGATTTGTTCAGCATACATTGAGGGTGTTTGCCCTTTTTTGAGATTTTATTTCAAACATGTATTTGTTAGATTTCCTGTATACATTAACATTAAGTGTCGACTCCATCTAAAGTTGAATGCATTTGGGTTCCTTTTTTAGGCTTGGCAGTGCCATCATATATTTATACTGTACTAGGTAAGTAACCTGAGATTTGGCTCTTCTGCATCAAGCCTGAAAATTGGTCAAGATTTACATTATGAGCCTTTTGATGTGTAGTTTTGCCGTTGTAGGAGTTGCTACCCCTGACATGACACTATAACCCTTAATGAACATGAGCGAGATGAATCCTAACAGAACATGAGAAACCGAACCCGAGCCTGACTGACATGAATCTGACATGATGTAACCAATTTGTTTAAGACTTAGTTTTTATATTTTAAGTAATTTATGATGTATTTAAGCATAACCTGAAAGCAGCCTCAACATGAACCGACCTGATAACTTGAATTGCCACTTTTGCATAACCTTCATTGCTTTCTGAAAGCTTGAATTCTGTTCTCATTTAGTTCTGTGGATAAATCAAGTTATCTTAGTGCATGAATTAAGTAAATTTGGTTTCTTTTTCTATTCGTCTTTTGTAAGCAAAGAATCTCTTTGCCTCTTGTATTTTCTCAAATAGTATCTTTATTTTGCTTGAATTAAGCAACTCTATATATACCTTCATAACTCCAATAAAATTTGATGTTTGCGATTTGTTTTAATCCCAATGAAATAAGACTAGCAAGTATTTATACCTTTCATACTTGAATTGGTTTGGTAATAATATGAAGAAAATATTAATGCCGGCATTTCTTACGGGTATTTCTATTCTTTTGAAGACTGTCAGGTTTTTCATGGATAAAAGTCCGTGGATTTATGGACAGATATTTCTTCCTTCTTTTACCCTACTAATTTGTTGGGATAGTCCGTGGATTTATGGACAGATTATATATGATGATTAATATAATTAAAAAAAAAACAGTTATCTTTTGAAATTACAAATACCAGTCTAATGTGTTACAATCACCGTTATATTTATTTAACAAATATCCTCTTATTGAGGTGTAATTTGTACAAAACAAACATCAGTGTGCTATTTGTTTGAAAGATAACCGAGTTTTTTTCAATTAGGTTAAACCTCGAGGGTAGTTTTTGTAGTTATCCTAATTTGCATCAAGATGCATGCAACTAACTGATTGGAAAAGACCTTGCTTTTCCAATGCCTAGGAATCATCACACCAAGAGAAAAGGATCTCATTATTTTTTGACTACAAAGAAAAAAAAATGATTGAATGCCCAAGGAAAGAACAATACTGATTCAACCACCAGCTTGTAGCTCAAGTAGTATTGCTCAACCTTTGTAAGGGTGTTGATTAGGGTTCAAACCTTGTATTTTTCAATTTCTTTGAAATTTATTCCCTCCTCTCCAACCATTACTCTCAACTTATTAAAAAGAAAGACCAATACTGATTCAAACCGATAGGTGGGCACAAAAAATGTGGATATTTTCTTTTCCTACCCTGAACACAAAGCATCATCTTTTTTACAACCCCACAGAAAACCTTTACAACATACAGCCGTACAAGAAAAGAACCAGAAACCTTGCAACAATCACACTTATAAGTTCCCTTTAGAATCTGCAGAAACCACAAAAAAACATAAAAAACTTCATAGCAATTTTACAGGTGCATAATGGCTGGAGAGCAGCTAAAATCTGTAGCTGGGCTGCTTTTGGTCCTCAACTTTTGTATGTATACAATAGTTTTAGGAATTGGTGGATGGGCCATTAACAAAGCCATTGATCATGGTTTCATCATTGGTATGTAGTTCTATCATTATGTTTTTCTATATATTCAAGGGATAATTGCAAAAAGCCCCCTAAGGTTTGGGCTAATTACAAAAAAAAACAAGATTTTTTTTAATTACAAAAAAAACCCTTAAGGTTTGTTGTGTCTTAAATTTAAGGGGATAACTGTAATATTTTGATAAATATAAGGGGAGCTTTTGAAATGCCTTTTGCATATGAAGGGGGAAAATGTAAGATTCTTCAAACCTAAAGAATTTTTTCGTAATTTTTAAAATCTATGGATTTTTTTTATAATTAGTCCAAACACTAGGGGTGTTTTTGTAATTATCCCTGTATTCAATGTGTGGTTTAATTTTTTTTTTTTGTTTTGAGGAAATGTGTAGTTTAAACTTTAAACGAAGGGTTAATTACAAAAAATTCCCCTAAGGTTTATTTAGTCTACTTACAAAAAAAATCCAGTTGATATTTGTTTCTATTTTACAAATTGCACCCTTAATAAGGGTATTTGTTGGAAAAATACAAACTTCGATGTGGTGTTTGTAATACTTTTAAGAGGATGTTCATAATTTCGAAAGATAATTGAGTTTTTCTTCTTTTTAATTAGCCTAAACCTGAAGGGTGGTTTTTGTAATTATTCCTTAAACGAATGTTGATATAATTTGTTGGGACTAATGCTGGAGGAGATGTGTTTAACAGGTGCAGGATTTGATCTGCCACCACATTTCTCACCAATATATTTTCCGATGGGGAACGCGGCCACCGGATTTTTCGTCGTTTACGCGTTGATTGCTGGCGTGGTTGGAATCGCATCGGCCATTTCAGGGCTGAACCATTTTCGTTATTGGGACGTCGATAGTTTGCCTGCTGCTGCCTCCGTCGCCACCATTGCCTGGACTCTTACACTCCTTGCCATGGGGTAACTCTTTGCTTAAACGATTTTCTGTTCCATTTTCTATTCCATCTGATATTCCAACATATTATATGGATATCATGTGTAGAGGATGATGTTAATATTATACAAGTATATCGGAACACAAAATAGAGAACGGAACAGAAAATCTGATAATTAAGATACACATGTTAGGGATAATTCCAAGAAACCCCTTGAGTTTCGGGCTGATTACAAAGAAACCCATTGGTTTTTGTAACATACAAAAAAAGCCCTTTTTTTTTTTGAGGGAACAAAAAAAGCCCTTTAGATCCTCCTTACATTTTCCCTCTTCATATGCAATAAACATTTCAAAAGCTCCTCTTAATATTACAGTTATTCCCTTAAATTTAAGACTGCCAAAACCTCAAGTTTTTTTTTTTTTTTTTTTTTTTTGTAATTTTCAAAAATCTCCTTTTTTTTTTTTTTTTTTTTTGTAGTTAGCCCAAACCTTAGGGGGCTTTTTATAATCATCTCTATATTTTATGTATGTTATGTGTTTCTTGATATACTTTCTATTTGTTTGGTTTCTAAGAGAGTTGTGTTATTATATTTACAGCTTTGCTTGGAAAGAGATTGATCTGCATATCAGAAATGCCCGTCTGGTGAGTTGAACAAATATTGTTTCTGTACACAGATTATTATTACGATAATGTGCCAAAAAAATTCATAAACAAATTATGTTTATTTTTTTTAATCTTTTCTGGCAGAGAAAAATTCAAGAAACAAATTATGTTTATTTTTTTTAATCTTTTCTGGCAGAGAAAAATTCAAGAAACAAATTATGTTTATTTTTTTAATCTTTTCTGGCAGAGAAAAATTCAAGAAACAAATTATGTTTATTTTTTTAATCTTTTCTGGCAGAGAACGATGGAAGCTTTCATCATAATTCTGTCTGTTACGCAACTGGTTTACATAGCTGCCATACATGGAGCTGCATCCAGGAGAAGAGCTTGAGAATCAACTTACATGTTATGATATTTGTGGTGTGATTCGTGTTCGATTTTTTTTTAATTCCTTTTCTTTTAAATTATACATTTTTATCAGTTTTATGTGTCTTTGTTGTAAGATAGTCTTGAATTAACTTGTGTGAAGTAAATAAATGAGTGAGTAAAAATTCTATTTGATGTTTGGAGAGAAAATGCACACCACCTCAAGCGAAACACTAAAATGAATGGATAATTACATCCCTCAACTTTTACAAATAATACAAATAGCCCAAACTTTTCTTCTTACATTTTATAATTACATTCCTCAATTTTTCAAAATATTACAAATAGCATGTAGAAAAGTTGGGTATGTAGAAAAACTGAGGGATGTAATTGTAAAATATTTTGTGTGATTGGCAAATTTCGCCGGTCAAATGTAAAATGAACTAAACCTCAAGGGGGTTTATGTAATTTTGAAACTACTTTGGGTTTTTGAAAATGAAACACCAATTTGGAATAGAAGATCTCATCCGGGTGCAGGGTGGCTTCTTGAGGCTGAAAGTTTCAAATTCAAATCACCACCTTTGCATTACTTGGTCAAAACCTGGCTAGCTTGATTTGCAGGCTATTGCGTCAAAAGGGTCTACTACATGCCACCCAAGTAGGTGCAGATCAACACACACATATGTATGTGTATGTGTGTGTGTTGATCTAAGGTGATGCACCCACTCGGGTGGCATGAATTACACCAGTAAAAAAGAGAAAAAACCAAAGGATATAAAACAACTGACGAACTAGAAACAACTTAACAGTTTCACTAAGCAGTATAAAAATCTAGCAACAATTGCATAACACTCCACGAGAAGTTGTAAGGTCTATATCCACTGCAAAATCAACGAGAAAGCAGATATCATAAGAACTAACTTTTAGCTGCTTTCCACACAATACTAACACTATTGAAACTCTAGTGCATCAACTGACTTTTGCCTGGCAAGCTTTCCACATTGTGCTGTTAGAGAAGAATGATCACAAGCTTCTCTATTAAAATCCTTCCCAGCATCCTCAGGCAAAAATCCTCTGAAGCAATTCATGTTTGTTTCTGCACCAAAAAGATATCGGGAATTAGCAAATATATTCGAACCCATTTTCTTTACTCTTGGATAGTGGACAAAAATATGATGTAAGAGATGAACTAATGTTGCAACCTATGACTAATAGTTTAGTTTGTGGATGATGTTTAAACAATGGGGAACACTCTATCATGCCCTGATGCACATATTTATTCATTTTCTGTTATAATGAATATAATCTAGTTTTTTCACTGAGGAGACAAGAGTCTTTCACCTTCTATGGCATTATCTTTATCTGTTCTATTTCTTTAAATGTGTCGTGTGAGCAACACGAGTCTCAACTGTATATCCTAAATTCCATACATTCAAACAGAATCAGCTTCAAGTATAATTTTCGGTAGTACTATTCAATTCATGTCAAACATTATCCTTCAGCCACAAATGAATATAAATATGATCATTACATCACGATATATAGCTAGAAGAGTAATTGTTGATGCATTTGATCCCAACTGCAACGATTTCCTAAAGAAACCTTACCGCACTGTTACTCAGCAAAACACACATATGTAGCACTACTAATGGAACCTCGGAAAACCAAACTCTAAAGTCTAAATCATGGCATTGTATATTAAATTTAACAAAAAAGAAATAAATATGTTCCGATGCATCTGTTTCAACTACTAGACCTCAAAAATACAATAACTTGCAGAGCTACAAATACATGAATGAGAAAAACCGTATTGTGTATCAAATAATGGACGAGCAAACGTAAAAACGCTAGAAGCTGCAGAAGGAAACTACCCTTGAATTATCTTCCTGATCCTGAAAACACCTCAAACAGTCCACAACAACTCTTCCAGGATGTTTTTTGCTCTGGACGCGGAGAAGGAACCAGCAAAGGCTATAGAAGAGTTTACAAAAAAAAAAAACAAACTTAGTGCTTTTTTTATGTTCCTACATAAAATCAATATGATAATGAGGCAAACGCAAGTAATCAAGCGGACAAAAAACAACACCACACCTGAGTAACTGCAGAATCTTTCTCGTTTTCTGCATCATTATCAGCAGCAGCTCTAGGTGCATTAGATGGCAATGTCAATCTATCATCATTTTCATGTGTCACACATGCCTTCTGATCCAAAATTGTAGCAGCGTTATCAACAGATTTAACAACTGCTCCATCCCCACTCTCTAATGCTGCATCCACCGAAGTCACTGATGTACCAACTTTATCTTCAACAGAACTCAGCTTTTTCTCTCCATTTTCCTCATGTAAAGATTCAACTACAGAGGAAGCAACTGGAGAACTCATATCCACTTTCACTTCCTCACCCGACAGTGATATCTTCTCCGAGTCAGCAGCAGGAATATTTTCCACTTTCGAATCAACAACTGAAGAAATATCTTTTGTAGCTTGACTTTTCTTGGTATCATGATTTTCGTCATCTGAACTGCTGCCGCTACTACTAGAGCTTCCAGATGAGCCTCCATCATACGATTTCCTCGACGATTCATCATGCTCAACCCGTCCATTTTTTCCATCCTGTTTACCCTCGATCTGGAATTCTTCCCCCTCCGTCGAAGGGTTGTGTTGGTTATGGTGATCCTGAGATCCAGGTGAACTAACCTCCCCAACATCACTGTCTTTCTCGTCATGATGCTTCACATCCTCATACCCTAACATATTTCGATTCATTTCAAAAGAGTTCAAGTTAAAATTAAAATCAAGAACAACACGGATAAGAAACTAGTAACCTAATTTTCAAATTCACAAAGTTTTAAAATCTAAGTACATAACAAGAAGTAAAGGAACCTGTTCTACATCCATGTAACATTAATCGATGAACTTCACCCAAACCCACAGAAAATTATAATTTCAAATTAAAATCTAACAAAAAAAGAAAGCCTATTATTACATACGGTAAAACCCCACTTTCAATAATTGCACAAAGACACACACACACACAACATATATATAAGTGCGCATCCAAACATAAGCAAAGAGATTAATCGACGTACAAGAACACAACACGAAGACCGATGGGCGATGGGCAAGTGAAAACGATGCTAAACCAATCCGATGTTATTTTTATTTGATAATGAAAAACGAGATTAAGAATCACAAACCAAGCACGCCACAAATCCAAATCATGGTAACTGTAAAGTTCGAATAAACTGAGTGACACATGGGTCTGTATGCATTAAGTTTGAATAAAGTAATGAACCCCTTTTCTTCATATTAAAAAGGAAAAAAAAAAAAAAAGAGTTATGTACCGCCATGAGAGTGAGTAGAAGCAGAGGAGGGTTTAGAATGGTTGTTAGACTGATTTCCCTGCTTTTTCTTGGCAGCTTTTCGCTTCTTCGCACCTGAGGGCATGATGTTTGATAATAATTTAGATCGATTGAGGCTTACTCCTACGGATGAAATCAGATTGTGCGTTGGGTTGTCGACTGAAATTTCTGGATTCTCTCTCACTTTTATCTCTCTACTGTAGTTTATCTCTCTAGCTTTGCTGCTTTTTGTTTTTTTAGTATTGGTGGGTTAAGTGTGCAAGGTGATTTGTGGATTTCAAAATATGTAAATATGACAGGGATGAAGGGCCTGACAATTTGTGGTATTTGGGAGGTGGAGTGGGGTTTTGGGGGTGGGGTATAAATAGGATATTATTAATTATTAGTTTTTTTACAACAAAAATAATTTCATTAATTAACTCAAACTAGGACAAATACAAATCTATTAAAGAAACTATGAAAAAATTCAAAACATCTATGTTAATAACAAAAATCGGCTTAAAACCTATAATTTTAAAAATTCTATAATACCTAAAATACCCGCAATTAGAGGTGACAAAATCTAGCCCAACCCGTGGATCGGTCCAGCTGGCTCGAGGGTTGGGTTGGATTGGGTCATAGTCTCCTAGGCCCAAAAAAAATCGGTCCTATTTGGCCCGACACAATTGGCCTGCGGACCGAGCTTGGCCCGACTTTTAGCCCAGCCCGAAAATATTTGTACATGCATTTCATATTCGGATATGCATTATGTTGAATACCATAATCTAATCTCTTATCTGTGTCCATCTGATCAAAAAATTGTTTGTTTGAATCGTCCACACAGGAAAAAATACCGCACTAAGAGGATGATAAACCAAGCGCCACAATAGATGGCGAAATTACAAACAAGAAAAAACAAACAAACAACTCATATCTATGTGGGAAAACCACTTATTTAGAAAATAAATTGATAAAAAAGATATGTGTGGGGTGATTTCAGGCCAAAAAATGGGCAAAAATCACCCATTAACGAAGAAGAACATTAACTATTAGTTAAATGGCTTTAAAATAAATATAATTTTAGAATAATCTTAACACCTTGATAAAATTCTCATTTTGAATATAGTGTAATAGTGTAATTAAGTTCTTCCTTGATTATCTCTATATTCGATAACTTTTCACTTCAGCAAAAAAACAAAGAATATGGTAAAACTGTGAAAGTTTCAGAGATTGGATCCAGATTTGATGTGGATCCAAATTTTAAATATGAGATTGTGATTATCTTGAACTTGATCAAATGTTTACATTATTATATGTCAATATTAAAATGTTGAGGAAATCGAAATTAAAAAGTAAAATATCCAAATTAAGATTGTTCTGAATTTGAAAAGTTGTGGTTTAATTTCAAATAATTTTGAGTAGTCTATTGATGAAATAGGAGGGCCTTTCTTATTCTAATCTAAAGGGAGTTAGATATATATTTAAAATGACTACTGAATAATGCACATAATTTGTAATTAATGAATCCAAACAATGTGGATTGAGTATATATTTTTGAATCATCTGCAAAATATATCCAGCCTAATAAAAATTTTAAAATTGAATTTGGTTGGGTATTGATTTGTGATTCAATATTTAGGGAAGAGATTCAAATAACTCTATATTTATTGGAGTAAGTTTTTTGTGAGACCGTCTAATGGATTTAAATTCATGAGATGAATCCAACCCATTTTACAAATCAAAGTAAGTTAGATCCAAATTCAAATGAATTACCTAATATGGGTCCATTAGGACCCGTCTCACCAAATTAAATTAGTGAGACCGTATCACTAGAGATGGCAGTGGGGCGGGAATCCCCGTTCCGTTTCGCGGGGATCCGCCCGACAGGCGGGGATTCCGAAATTTTCCCGTGGGGACGGAACGGGAATTTTTTTCCCCGTTGGCGGGACAGGGATCATACTCTCGCCCGTTCATGGAACCAAATATTATATATAATATAATATTTTAAATATATATAATATATTATAAATATATACACATTAAATATAATAAAATGACAAAATTCTTTAATTTATTTTATTAATTAGTATTTTATTAGTTATTTTATATAATTCATATATTTTAAATATTTAAAAATGGTGATTTTTATAAAAAAATATTTTTTCCAAAAAAATAAATTGAAACGGACGGGAATCCCCGGGGGCGGGGGATGGGGAATTTTTTCCCCGTTTGTCTCACGGGGACGGGGACGGGGATTCCCCGCGATCGCGGGGACGGGGACGGGGATGGGGATGGCTCCCCCGGCTCCGCCCCGCCCCGTTGACATCCCTACGTATCACATGAGTTTCTGTCTATTTATTGTGGTATAATTTCAACCCTTAAAAATCCAAGTTAGATGTTAAATACGTGAGACCGTCTCACATGAGTTTTTGTCTATTTGTTGTGGTATAATTTCAACCCCCAAAATCTCCAAGTTAGATGTTAACTTTCGAGTTGGGCTACTGTCTGCAACACAATACTCGGATTAATTAAATCAAAAAGAAAAAAAAAGAAAAACCTATGAGCAAATATCAAAATTAAAAAACGAATTGCATACTTTTATTGATAGTGTTTTGGTTGTTATATGGTGTTGAGAATGTATGGACCATTCGAGCCGGTAAAGTCCATTAAATCCAAACCCTTTCAAGATGTGAGTTGTCATTGTTATTTAGCCATTTCATTATGTGGTCATACCTCATTAATAATTATTAGAAAAATTAATTCTTAAGGATTAAAATCAGAGCATGGTAAGTCGAACCTTTTTTTTTCTTTCATAGTACAATTGGGATAATAGGAGAGGAAACACATGCACTTACATGGAATCGAACTCGAGTCAATCACCCTGACAACATAAACTTCTGCCACTAAAGGCACAAATTTGATCCCAGTCGAACCCGAATTCGTTACAAGCAAATCAAGAATGAATGATAGGGATAATGCAAACTTAACAGTAGAACCATTTTATAAAAGTCTATATTTCATTTTCTGTACATGTGGTGTTTCAATATATTAGATAAATATCATGTGTATAATTATGACCATTTTGTACACATAACCTTCAACCAACATGATATAAATATGATGTGGGAATTGATTGTAGCTCAATTAGTTGAACATTTCTGAGTTATAACCAAAACTATTATTGACTTGAGATCAAATCCCATCTCACTCCCAGCTCTTCTTCGAGGTACAAATAAGATTAGAGAATGAAATAAAAAATTCCATGTGATGGGTCAACTTGGGTCCCAACCCACCCTTTTTTATTTTTTTACTTGATTCTATAATGAGATTAAAAAAAAAAATAGTTACAGTTTATACTTTATATGATTTTCATTGCGTTATTCATCCGACTCACTATACTTTCATGTGTCGTATGGATGGCTAAGGCCTTGTTTGTTTATGTTTCCAATGGCCTCTTTCCAGTTTCCAACTATACATAAAAGTGGAATCATGTTTGTTCATAAAATTTCCAATGGAAATCATCATTTTCATTTTCTATTTTTCACATAAAATAACATCTCAAACCTATAATTTCTATTCTCAAACCTATACACTACCCTACATCACTCATCATTACTTATCAATCATTATTCTAATATTTTAACCCAATTATATATGTGGGACCCACTAGTATCAACTTTATCTACTTACAATATTACTATTTTTAAATTATAACTATCTAATGGGACCCACCAACTTAATCTTATAAATATAATATTATATATTCAAATTAAAATATTGAAGTGGACCCCACCACTACCAACTTTTCAATTATCATATACATAAAATAATATTTAAAAACTACTCAAACCAAACACAATCTCATTTTCAACCCTACATAAAACACATTTCAATTCATTCATCCAAACACAATCTCAATTTCCACACGAAAACCAATAAATTCTCAAAATTCTATTTTCAACTCCAGAAACTGGAAATGGACCATGGAAACATAAACAAACATGCCCTAAGACTTTCATTCCACACTAAATGATCAAACCACCCGACAAGTCGAAACGTCAAAAAAAATTGAGGTGTGGATTGATAGGTAGGTACAGGAAGTGGTGTGGATACTGGATAATGCCATGTAATTGTTATTTCCACTCTCTAGACTAGACATGTGTAGTTTTTTGGCTGCATTAAATGATGGTACGTAGCTTCTGGATGGTACAATCACTATCTTAATGGTACCACTCGTCTATGCCGCGTTTGGGGTTTTTAATTTAAACAGTCACGAATCACATGAAAGTCCCAAGTGTTAACATGGATTGGCGGTGGTGGAAAATTATTATCCCACACCACGTGAAATGGATTGACTAATTGTGCCTTCTGCATTCGAGTACCATTTATTTTCATTATAGTTCAATTTAGCCATTAATGTTGTGACATTATTTTATTTTTCTTTTGTTTTATAAGCTTTAGTCATTTGATAATAAACTAATTAAATATGAAAAAATACAACATACTTTTATAAATATATTTTGATGGTCTCGTAGATATTATATTCAGTGCACTTGCATTGGAGTAGGCGTATGAGCGTATCTATATTAGACACTATTACCGTCAGTGCACTTGCATTGAGTAAGTGTATCTATTATTATTATTATTAGACATTGAATCTACTCACATATTGTATATGAGCTGGACGTAATTTGAATTCAATATATTTGGAAAAAAAATAATTAATAGGGTTTCTCTCGTATTTTGTTTGAACGAACTCAATTTAAAATTTAGGCATCACGCCTTTCACACCGACTTTTGCAACAATAGTGTTAGATGCTACAATTGATTTACATAAACCGTAATTTACATACATTTAGTGTGTCCCATTATTTATAAAATAGGACACTTGTGATTAATCAACACCAAATATTGGAGCTGACAAAAACCAGTCCGCCCGAGTTCTGGGCCACGATTTTTCGAGCCCAGAAAAGTTTGGATCTATTTGCCCTGATCCGATTGGCCCATGGGTCGGAATTGATCCGACCCATCAATATTTATGTACAAAGGTATTTTTGGACTGGGTTGGGCCATGCATTTCCGTGGTCCAACCCAAAAGTTTTTAAATATCCGATTGGGCTTGGGCGAGCCACCCACCCCATTGCCAGCTCTATCAAATATATCGTACATGTATGAATATTACCTAGTGTCAACCCATAGTGGCCATGGCCAATGTTGACATTTAAGGGGATTTGGACCATATGGTTGAGCTAGTCTATGTTGCTTTTGTAACCCTAATAGGGTCATAAAGTTTTATTGTGAATCAAAGCTGTCCAAAGAGAACTTGGCATGGGCCCAAGCCCATGACAATTGTACATCATGGGCCTACTAAAAGATTCAAGTATTACAATAATGCTACAATTGGACTAGACTAAAATTTGTTCTATTGTACTGGTATAGTTTTGAAGGAGATTGCTGTCCATTTTATTTTCTTTTTATTGCTTAATAAAACAAAAAAATAAGGGGTATCGTAGACTCTAAAGGCTATTTTTTCTTGAACTGGAATTTTGACTTTTTGATCGTCACTAATAGGGTTCTCCTCGTTAATAACAAAGAATTTGGATTATTACTGTATCCAAGGTTGGAGATGTTAAAATGTCGGAGTCCGCCGGTCCTGATCATTTAAACCGGAAAAAAGAGAATAACGAGGGCAAATTATTTTGTTCCATTTAAATTTGAGTTTTTTTATACGATCCGTTTATACTGAGACCTATTATGATTAGCCCGTAGGTTAACCAACTAGCCCACCATTTTAAAAAAAAATATATAAATATAATGTAATAATCTATTTTATATTATCTATTACTAGTAATATTTTTAAAATTCACATGATAATTTTAGTTTGTACGGTACAAGAATTTAAATAGCTTTTAAATCTTTATCCACTTATTTTAATTCTACAAATACTTTTATATTTTTTCTTTCATATCTCATATTCTGTTAAAATGGTTTCCAACACCTTTATATTTATCTCAATGCCAAAAAAAGAAGATAAATTCCTTTAAATTAATTGCCTTTTTTTTTTTTTTATTAATGTGTCTAAGTCCAATTTGAATCCTCTTCTGTTGTTCCTACAAGGGTGAGTTTTACCTTGGTAGATTTTAATGAGGCCCCATTTTGGCTACAAGATCGGCATGTGATTTGGGATCATCTTTTTTTTTTTTTTTTTTGGGTGACGCTATTTGCACCTCAATATTTGATTAATACACCTTATTTCTACATACACCACACCCCTATTTTACAAACTCATCTAATTACTTAATACACCCACCTATATTTCCAATTTTACCCTCCAAGCAAAAAAACCCTAACTTAACTTACACCCACAAAATTCCTACACCCCACATTTCATTTCTCCTCTCATTTCTCTCCATTCACCCAAATCTCATACCCCAACCTCTCCCAAAAGATGTTGACATACTTTAGGAGGAGGAAGAGTAGAAGAAATTGGGCGGAGGAGGAGGCCGCAGGGGCCTCACCGGCGGCCACACCTAACGGAAAGATTGTGATCGCTGTAGCTAAGGTGAATGAGGATATATTTACGACGTTCGACAAAATATATCCCATTCTTCAAAAGTACAAGAGAGAGCAACAATAGTTTTTGTTTATCAAGATTTCGATAAAAGTATGTACGTGCGTAGAAGAAAAAGTGATTTCAGACATGTTGATTCGGCTAGAACTAAGATGACAATGGTCTTTTTACAGACGTCATCTTGATGTAGTTAAATAGTTTTTGTTTAATTTTTTGGTATGTAATATTAGCTAGATTGCGATTAAAAGATTTGTGGTTACTGAGATTATGAATTGGTTGTAAGATATGATGTTATCTTGTAGAGATCGAAGGATGATAAATACGAATAAGAATTTATGACCATCTTTTTCATCTAAATATTTTTTGAAGATTTTGTAGAGAGAAGAATAATGAAAGAGGGGTAAGGAAGAGGAATATAAGTTTAAAAAAGAGAGTGGGGTGTATTTAGAGATTTAAGAGGTTTATTTATAATATTTTATTTTATTAAGGGTATCATAGTTATTTTAACTTATGACATTTTTATAAATATTGAGAGTGGGGTGTATTAATCAAATATTGGTGTGCAAATAACTCTGTCCTTTTTTTTTGTCTGATTATTCTTTTGTTTCTCGTTATTGCTAGTTGTTTGACTTTGTAAACAACATTTTACTCTTTTTATTTATATATTCCGAATTTATTAAAAAAAAAAGAACCCTCTCCCGTTTATTATATTCCAGTTTCTTCCAATTCGTACTAACCTCGCTTAATCATTTCTTCCATGATTTCTTTATTTTCTCGAGATTACAACTGTAGCATATAGTAGAAAAGCAAAACCCAGTGAGCTGTGGCATTGAAATAAAGATCAGACTTACATCTTCGGGTGGATCGGAACAACTACGTTTAATCCCAAGTCCCATCCATCAAATCAAGATCCTCGGTGGGTTAACATTCCAAAGAAAATTTACACACACAACACGCAGTGAGAAAGCGGCGATGGATGCTTTGAGGAAGCAAGCCAGCAAACTCAGAGAACAAGTGGCCAAACAACAACAGGTTCCGCCCCATTCACTTTTGCATTTTGCGTTAATTTTACGGAAGTGAAGTTAAACAATTGAGCGCAATTAGTTGATTGTGGAATTTCTGTTTGAATTTGTAGGCTGTGATAAAGCAGTTCGGTGGGAGCGGCTATGAGAGTTCGGAAGTTATGGTTATTGATGAGGTTGAGATGCAGATGCATCAACAATTGGAGAAATTGTACAGATCCACTCGCTGTGGAAGGGTAAAATATATTGTCATTGTTGGTATTTGTACAGATTGTACTAAGAGTATTATTTTCGTTTAGCACTGAAATTTCCACTGACACTGCGTAATTCGAGGAATAATTTGGTTTTCAATTTTACATCTGTAATGCTTGAGATATTGAGGAAATACTGTGATTGTTGAAGCAATGTCATTAGCAATATACTGCAGTTCCTGTATATGGCCAGATTAGGACTTAGGTTGGTCTGAGACATGAGAGTGTCATGAAGAACTCCAATTCAGCTAGAAATTGTGTAAAAGCTGGTTTGGTTTGGTAAAGGATTTTATTTAAGAGTGAGATTATTAGTGGTCCTGATGAATCTTGTGTTTTCTAGTATTCATGTTTTTCTTCTCGACCGCTTTGATTCAGGATAGGTGGTCATTGCTCTTTGAGTATTCGCGTCGTGTGTCTTACTCCTTAAATATATATATATATATATATATATATTTATATATTTTGCATGAATTATGTGGTTTTTGCAGTTTCATGATTTCATCTTAGATTTGACCTGTATATTCCAAGTTTTATCTCTTTTTTTCGTTTCATCCAACTAGTATTGTATAGGTTCGATTCAATATGTTATTTGGTGTTTTGTTTCAAAATTTCATACTAGGAAACTTATTTGACCCGATCCAAGTTGAGACCTTTGTTTAAGTTTTAGTAGATGGCGCCTGACTATACAATTTTTCTGATATGATTTTGATATCATATTTCTTAAAAATAATCATATTTTCTGGAATACGGATGCAAATGAAAGAGATCTGTGATAGCTATACCAATGCTAAATTTCAAGGTTTAACGCTGTATTTGTTACATTTCCTAGTTTTCACCTTTTCTCATAAGTACCTGAGTTCAAGCCTGACTGGTATAACCTTACATATCGATACGTACTTCAATTGGTTTCCATTGTACTTAGGACATTAAGTCAATTTCAATCTTTGTTTTTACACTAGTTAGTGCTTATTAGCTGTGGCAAGGTAAGCCTAATGCAAGGGAAGACTAGTACAAGATCTTGTTTGGAGGTCACTGCAGACCTGGATCCCCAATAGCTCTTTGAAAGAGTTTCCTTTCTTTTTCGTGATGCGTCTTGGTTCCGGTTATAGATATCTTTTCTCTTTTGCAGGATTTTCAGAAAGAAATTGTCAAAGCAGCTGAAGCATTCACTGCTGTAGGGTATAAACACATAGAAGCTGGTGAGTGTATATGAATTCTGCTATTCATTTTTATGTGCGAAGAGGTTAATTTTGTTCATTCACCCATGCAATTGGTGCACTCTACATTCAAGGGGCATATTGTATACTTAATTCTATATGTATTATGGTAGTCAGGAACCAAGTTGTCAGAAGATTGTTCCAAATACGGGGTTGAGAATGCTAGTGATGAGATTCTTGCCAAGACTGCATCTGTATATGGGGATGCTCGTAAACATGTAGAGAAGGAGCAGGACGACTTCAATAGATTATTGTTTACACAGGTCGGTCGGATACTTCATTTATAACACGATCACCAGTAATGATCTTATGCTTGAGGATTTGCATATAACATTGAAGATTTCTAATGGCAAATTAATTCTAGACAAACCTGCTAGTTTTCTTTGTTGTCTGTCTGATTGCTTGAGTATCATTTGGGGTGGGGGGTGGGTGGAGGGGTTCTACCGATTTTGTGGTTGTTTCTGAATGTTTTCTTTTTCTACCCCTGGCAGATTGGTTTTCTAAAATTGATAAACACGTTCTTTGAACATTTCCAAGATTTTGCTCTGATATGATTTTAATCATGCTTATTATTGTCTGAGGAGCGAAACTCTACATGAATAATTGAAATCCATATCTAAGTCTAGCATATAAATTTATTAATGCACAAAGACAACTTAAGTGTCGAAATATTGAGACGACTCTCTTAAGATTTAGGCTTTCTAACAGGGACCAGGGTAATACAATGTGAATAGCCCTTCTCTTTCCTTTTTTTCTCTCTCCTTGTTTTTTCGTTTTCTGTTTGATTGTTGTTTTTTCTACAAAGAGGCAACATTTTATAATTACATCAATTGCTGGGAGCTCTAAGCTGTAGGCTCATGACATTTTTGCATGCAATTTTTGAATGTTTTACAACCATATGAAATGCTTAGTGTGGGGTCTGCAATCAATTCATTCTCATTCATCACAGAAAAATGCACATTTTCTTTTTGTCTGGGGGAAATTGTATCTTTGCTTCTTTAATGAAGCTGGATTTACAGAAATCCTGTTATTCCTGACCAATAAAATTTAACTAATCCCAAAAGTATTTATTTTTATTTTCTAGGTCTTAGAACCCTTGAGAGCAATGATTACTGGTACTCCTCTGGAAGATGCTCGTCATCTTGCTCAACGATATAGTAAAATGAGACAGGAAGCTGAGGCACAGGTAATCAGAACATGCATGTATTTATGTAGCAGAATATTCCTAAATGCAGCTCGAATTCTTTTAACATCGCCAATCCTATGATTATGATTATTTATGCTTCAACTTATTCAAGCGAATATATGCAGGCAGCAGAAGTTTTCAGAAGACAAGCACGTGTGAGGGAATCTCCTATACCTGAAAATGTGGCGAAGTTTCATGCTGCGGAAACTAGAATGCAGGAACTTAAAGCGAATATGGCAGTACTTGGTAAAGAAGCTGCAACAGCATTGGCTGCTGTAGAATCACAGCAGCAAAGGCTTACATTTCAGAGACTTATAGCAATGGTATGAAATTGGAATTAGATACGCTTGACTAAGATCATGCAAGGATCATATGCTTTAATTGATTTTTGTGTAAACTATTATTGTTGCAGATTGAAGGTGAAAGGACGTATCACGAGAGGGTTGCTACAATTCTCGGTAATATTGAAGCTGAGGTGTGTATTTGCCTTCTCAGGTTCGTGTAAAGTTAGTTTTTTGGCTCTGCTTATGTGAGAGTGTGTATTTTGGTGTAGATGGTATCGGAGAAACAAAGGAAAGAGGCAGCTCCTCCAGTGACTCCTATCAATCACGCTTCAGGGAAAACCAAGTACTTTCTGGCGGAGGTATGTTAAAACTGAATAAAAGAATATCTTTATAACCTCAATGGTAATCATGTGAGAAAATAACCTTTCAAAGTCATAGCAATTTATGTTGGGGTCCACCCCATGTGAATGTTTTGGCAAAAGGCAGCCAACATTCTTGACAAATTGAAGATTAAGTTGTCAATTTGACAACTAATTTAGGCACCGAAATAGGAATAGTAAAAAGAAGAAAAAGACTACCATAAATTAGGCAGCAACTTTGAAATTGAAAAAGAGAGATGTTACATGGTTTTTGCCTATTTATAGTCTTCAATCGGGCAGATGAAAACACACCGAGAAAGAGAGAGAGATCTAGAGTAGCCAAGAGAGAGTTTGGCTTATTTCTCGAGTGGGAGAGTTATCTCCAATTGAGATGGAGTATTTGCTCCAAAAATAGTGATATAGAGATCACTATAAATATTTGACTGTGTGTCAGAAAATTGTGGGGTTGAGTTTTTCAACACTGTGTGAGCTTTGGGGAAATTTGTGGGTTTTTTTTGGGGTATTTTATAGTGTTGTGAGATACACCAAAAGAGAGTATTTTTCCCATTGTTGTAATTAACACAAGCTTTGGGCAAAAAAGCTTGTGCTATTTTGTAATCACTATTTGTTAGTGGATTCTTTGTGAGTATTTGCCCCGTGGTTTTTCCCCTTATTCTTTTGGGATTTTCCACGTTAAACTTTGGTGTCTTCGCTTATCATTTTATTTTCTTGGTCTTCATTTTATTTGAGATAATTATTTGTGTGTGCGGTTATTATTTTAATCGGGGCCCATCCACGCTTCCCAACAAGTGGTATCAGAGCCCGGGGTAAAACTCGGGTATCTATACCAGTTCGTGATGGATTTGAGAGAGAACAACGGGACCATGATTAAATTGACGACAAATAATTACACGGTGTGGAAGCCAAGAATGGAGGATATTCTCTATTGCAGGGATCTTTATGATCCAATAGAGAATGGTGGAGTTAAGCCAGATGATGAAGATGAGAAAGAATGGAACAAGTTAAACAGGAAAACTGTTGGTATGATTCGACATTTCATTGATCAGAGCGTGTTTCACCACTTTACTCAAGAGACGGATGCCCATAGCCTGTGGACAAAATTGGAAGCCATGTACGAGAGGAAGCACGCTCAAAACAAAACTTACTTGATCAGACAACTTGTCAACTTGAAGTATAACGAGGGAAGTTCAGTTGCCGAAATCTTGAGTACTTTCCAAAGCATCTTAAATCAACTAATGTAGTAGTGGGCTTAAAGTTTGATGACGAGATGGGGTTATTTTTATGGGATCTTTGCCAAACAGTTTTGAGACATTAGTTGTCTCACTCAACAATTCTGCTCCTGATGGTATTTTGACTATGGATATGGTCAAAAATAGCTTGTTCAATGAGGAAACAAGGCGAATGGGACAAGGTGCAGAAAGTTCCAGTGCTCTCATTTGTTGAGTCACGGGGGAGACATAAAGGCAATGATCGAGATAAAGGAAAAGGAGGTTCAAAATCCCGTGATCCAAGGAAGTGTTATTATTGCAACAAACCTGGACACGTGATAAAAGATTGCTATAAGAGAAAGCAAGATGAGGGAGATCAGAAAAAGACAAACCAGAAAAAAATGGATAGTGACAATGAGGAAGACACGTCTGCCACTGTTTTTCCGGATGGTGATGTTGTTGTGCTCTCTTCTGAGAAACACAATTGTCTGCATATGGCTAGTTCGGATGCTGATTGGGTCATTGATTCAACAGCTTTTTTTCATGCAACACCTAACAAAGAATTTTTCAGTACCTATAAAATGGGAGATTTTGGTACTGTTAAGTTCGGGAATAATAATAAAACGAGTATTGTTGGTGTTGGTGATGTGTGTATCCAGACGAATACTGGTTACACGTTGACTTTGAAGAATGTTCGCCATGTGCCAGATCTGCGTCTGAATCTGATTTCTGGAGTGGAGTTGGACCGTCAAGGTTATGTTAGTTGGTTTGGCAATGAAAGGTGGAAGCTTATAAAAAGATCAATGGTGGTTGCGAGAGGAGCAATATCAGGTAATTTGTACAAGACTCGTGTCAAAGTGTGTTCTGCTGGACTAACTACAACTAAGGACGAGTCTTCATCAAATTCGTGGCAAGTGAGAACTCTTAGTGAGAAGGAGAAATTTTGGCATGGAAAACCCTCATTTCTTTTGCCAAAGGTATGCCATTGATTTTTTGTAATTGTTGTTCTGATAGGTAGGTAGTAGAAGAATTTCATTTTCGCTTATTATTAAAAAAAAAAAAAAGAAAAAGTGTTAGGTGCAATTTGTTTGCATATAGGAGTAGCGAGAAGAATTTGTTTGAGATGTCGTTTCATGTATTTTGTGTGAGTAATGTAAAGGTTATGGGAGATGTAGTGTATCAGAAGATACAAAGATGCCAGAATGTTGGAGACTGCACAACCATGACTTAGTGTCATATCTTGCTTCATGTTCTTCTTTGTTAGAGGTGTGTCCGGTCAAAGAAGGTTTTCAGGATGATGTTCTGGATGCTTGCAACACCAGTAATATGCCACTCACTTGGGGTGTTGAGCCGAGGGGGAGCTGTACCCTTCACCAAATAGCGCGCTAGAGTTTGGTTGGTCGACCAAGGAACATCACATTCTTCGTTCAGGGGGAGCAATAGATATTTGAGAGTGTCCAGCAGTATGTGGAGGCTATGCAATAATACTTGGTTTGCTAATGACGAGAGTAGCTCCTCGACGATAGTTAATCATGGCTTCAGAGATTTGTAGCAAACTAGAGCAATGTGTTCGTAAAGAAATTTTTACCGGAAGGTGAGTATGTTGTGTGCATATTGGATTTATTCTACGAGCAAGTAGAATGTGTTATCTCCACATGTGGTGGAGGGGGAGATTGTTGGGGTCCACCCCATGTGAATGTTTTGGCGAAAGGCAGCCAACATTCTTGACAAATTGAAGATTAAGTTGTTAATTTGACAACTAATTTAGGCACCGAAATAGGAATAGTAAAAAGAAGAAAAAGACTACCATAAGTTAGGCATCAACTTTGGAATTGAAAAAGAGAGATGTTACATGGTTCTTGCCTATAAATAGGCTTCAATCGGGCAGATGAAAACACACCGAGAAAGAGAGAGAGATCTAGAGTAGCCAATAGAGAGTTTGGCTTATTTCTCGAGTGGGAGTGTTATCTCCAATTGAGAGGGAGTATTTGCTCCAAAAATAGTGATATAGAGATCACTATAAATATTTGACTGTGTGTCAGAAAATTGTGGGGTTGAGTTTTTCAACACTGTGTGAGTTTTGGGGAAATTTGTGGGTTTTCTTTGGGGTAGTTTATAGTGTTGTGAGATATACCAAAAGAGAGTATTTTTCCCATTATTGTAATTAACGCAAGCTTTGGGCAAAAAACTTGTGCTATTTTGTAATCACTATTTGTTAGTGGATTCTTTGTGGGTATTTGCCCCGTGGTTTTTCCCCTTATTCTTTTGGGGTTTTCCACGTTAAACTTTGGTGTCTTCGCTTATCATTTTATTTTCTTGGTCTTCATTTTATTTGAGATAATTATTTGTGTGTGCAGTTATTATTTTAATCGGGGCCCATCCACGCTTCCCAACAATTTATTCCCATGTCAGTCTATTAAAACTTCAGCGAAGCCTACTCAATGATATAGCGTTTTGAAAAACTTTAAGCTCTTTCTAGTTTGTGATTTTGAAAGCTAAAGCTCATAATATTTTTGTTAACAGCACTTTGACTTTTGACCTTCAAGAATGATGTTTACTGTATATTATACTAGTCCATTACATTCTTTACTGTATGGAGAAAAAAAAAAATACGATCCTTGCTAATACTTTTGCAGGCAACACATGCTTTTGATGCTGCATCGGAGAAGGAACTAAGCCTGGCAGTGGGAGATTATGTTGTTGTTCGAAAGGTACCCTTTTCGTCTTATCCTTTCCGTTTTAACATTGAGCCGTGTATGTGTAATTTTTGGTACTTCTATTACAACCCTCGTAATCCCATAATGAAATATTTGCGGACACTTTCTCTCAGGTGAGTCCATCAGGATGGTCCGAAGGAGAATGCAAAGGCAGAGCAGGATGGTTCCCTAGTGCCTACGTCGAGAAACGCCAGAGAATTCCCACAAACTATACTTCGACTGAGGTTTATTAAACGATATCGTTTCGATCTTCACTTGATTTTTTTTTCCTTTTATGTGGTTTATGTTTAGACGTTTCTGTTTCTGCTATGTGATGTTTATGTATTATATTTGTTACCGAAGATTTAAATACCTGTACTTGCTCAAAAAAAAAAAAAAAAAAAAATACCTGTGGACCAGTGTGGTTTTGTGGTGGTGTTTTTTCCTTTTTATTTATTTATATTTTTTTTTTAAAGTTAAGACTTCAATTAATACCCAAATTCAGTTATTGGCACTTGCCTTCTGCATCCCAGCAATACATATAATTTTTTCTTTCTCAGATACTGAACATCTTTATAAATTATACGGATATCTATGAAACCTGACCTATCTTTCTCAGAGGGTTGGAAAGTAAAAATAGTCGAAACTCAACTCATGATCGACCGTTAAAAATTCGTTTGAGCTCAATTTATTAAATATTATAAATTGAATTTGGTCGCATATATTTGTTCTATGAAAATTGAAATTGAGTATGAGCTTAACTTGATCAGTAAAAAGATAAGAAAATATGTATAAATTGTGAGCCTTATTTGTGTTTAATTAACGACAAACTAAATCCGAATTCTATATGAATTTAGATAAATCTGAATTTAAGTCCTGTCTACAATTACAAAGTTCTGATAGGGGTGGGACGGGTGTGATTTGATCCAAAGTCAATAGCATGGTTTACAAATACTCTGAGCTAAAATCAATTCCCAATTATCAATATTCAATATGTAGAGTGGTCGATTTGCGCGGCTATGATAGAGTCTAAGGGGTAGCCACTTCTTTGAGTTATTATTAATTCGTCTTTTTTTTTATTTATAAAAATCAATTCAATCTTTGACATTTGTCCATTAATATTTATGATCTATATAATCTACAACCCCTAAATACAGTCTACTATCTATATCTATAATGTAGAATTTAAATATCTATCCATGATACTAAACAATTAATTAATAATAAGACTAAGTAACTAACTATTGTAAAGTTTCAATGTGATTACTGTTATGACAATTAGTAATAAGTAATTAATAACTAATAGTGATGATTATAGTAAAAGTTTTCCAAAAGGTTTGGTATGCCTATTATATTCCTAAATTTAATTATAAGAATTAGGCAATTATTCAGCACTAGCATAAACTGTTATGATATATAGTATATGCTGTATGCATTTGTATATATAACTATATAAGTATGTTATATCTTTAAATATTCATTTTAAACTATGTAATTATAAGAATCATTAATGATAGATTATGTGAATTAACTTATTTAACAAATTCCAATATTATTTTATTAATTTAGAACAACAACAATAATAAAATTAAAATGGAGTTGAAGTGGTTCGATCCAAGGTACTCAATTAAGCGATTATTACACACTAGAAAAACACCCGTGTGTTACACGGAATTTGTCCAAAAAATAAAAATTTAGTGTGTCAAATTTGTTTGTGATAGTTAGAAGAGACCTAAAATACTGATTATAAAAAAATAAATTTGAAAGCTACATACATATTATATAAATATATTGAATATCTTTTTTAAAAACTCGTATATAAAATATACGATTTGCCGATTAAATATTGATTAGATTAAATATTGATTGGATTAAATTTGCCGGATATATATACATATTATTAAATATATTAAATATATTTTTTCAAAACCCGTATATAAAATATTATGGTTTGGCGATTAAATATTCATTAGATAAAATATGATTGAATTAAATATTGAGTGGATTAAACTTGCCGGATATACACATACATATGTTATATATATGATTGGATTAAAAATTAATTTTGCCGATTAATTTGCATGCAGTCAAAATTATTTCAATTTTTTGATTGTCTTTTATGGTCTTTTAGGAAAGAAAATTAACTCATAATCAGAAGTCAAAAATCAATTTATCCAAATTTTTAGTAAATCAATTTATCCAAATATACGAAAATCAATTGAGTTAATAGTTATATACCGAAAAATTAATTAATATGTTAATACGAAAAATCAATTGAGTCAATATATATATATATATATATATATATATGACAATACAAAAATTTAATTAATACATCGATATTTGATTGGATTAGATTTTGATAAAATTAATTGAGTCAATAGTTATATACAGAAAATTAATTAATACATTATAAGGAAATCAATTGAGTCAATAGTTATATATGAAAATACATAAATTTAATTAATTGATAGTAAATAAATTTATAATTGGAAGAATAAGGTGGTGACATGGTTTGCCACGTGGCTAAATATGAAGATGACACATAGATTTGGAAGACTAAGGTGTTGACACGTGTCCTAAATTGTAGAGGTAATGACATGTGGCAACTTGTTTTTTCTTTTAGTATATAGGGTTGATTTACGAAGGTTATTTTTTCACTCCCATTTTTCATGTATATATATATATATATATATATATATTGAGTACAATGGGGGAAACTTGGGGAGGGGACACACACATTCGCATGGGATCGAACCCGGGTCTTTCACCCTTACAACATATGTCTCAACTACTAGAGCACAAAGTTGATCCTCATGTATATTATTATTTGATAAAGAAGAAGTTGTATTCAATAAAATGCAAGAAACTGCAAAACCATTCTTTTAAACAAACAGCAAAAAAAAAAAAAAAGCATGAAAATAGAAGGGGAAAAAAAAACTCCGATAGAACATTGAAAGTCCTAGATTTGGCTCAAGTGACAACGAATTTCCATTGAATAACTACTTGTACGACCAATAAAGAATCAGACAATTCAAGAATCCAGATTCTCTCCAAATCGATATTTCTTCTTTAGTTTTAATGTTATGTGAAAGTGGATTTGTAGATAGTTCAACGTTGATCTTATCTAAATAGCCAATAGAGAAACCATATATATCAACAGTTGTTCATCTAATTTTTAAAATTTTTTCGAGGTTCAAGCTTAACCAAAGTGAAAGCAAGCCAATTTAAATTTAAAGGACTAAAAATGCAGATTTACTTTTATATCCATATATGTAACAATATCTAAAGTCTTTTTAATTAGATTGTGAAAAACAAAAACTATAAATTAATGAAAAAAGATACCTATTCAAAACATGACTAGGACTTGTTAAAATAAAGGCATGAAAACTAGAAAACAAAATATAACTAATATCCAAAATTAAGTTAAAAACTAAACTATATTTTCGTTATATTTTACTATATAAGCATTTTACTATAGTCATAGTTCTTTATTTCTTATTGAGGGAAAAATCAGGAAAACAGATTCATGATTTATTATACATTAAAAGAGTAATCACATGAAAGGATACCATATATAATTATCTTTACCTATAATTAATTGAGTTTGATCTTAATTACATGTTTCGGGAAAAAAACATTATACCTAGTAAGTAGTAACCTAGTATTGGTGGGAGCTTTTGGATACGCAACATTCTAGAAACACACACACACATTTGCTATACAACTGGATTTTCACTAATACAGATAAATATAACATGAAATTTAAAGAGGATTAAAACAGCACAGATTTTCTATCCACTGCTTTTAATATAATAAATTAAGGAATAATTACAAAATTACCCCAAAGATTTTGGTCAATTACAAAAAACCCAAAGATGTTTAAAAATTACAAAAAAGCCCTTGAAATTTGATCTTTGTTGTAAAAATCCGCGCCTAGCCTCGATTAGTCTCCGCTTAGGTAGGTGATAGACTCCTTTTGTCCGCCTACATTTTTTTTTCTGATTAGGCCCGGGCTAACCCCCGTAATCCCGCCAAAGCTCTGCCTAGGCGCTAGGCCCCAGCCTGTCGTCCGACCAGTGGCTAGTGTCTTTTACAACATTGGGTTTGATTATGTGTGAAATGTAAGACGATAATTCCAATATTTTTACAAATGTTAAAGAAATTGTTTGAAATGTTTTTGCTTATGAAGGGGTAATGTGTAATACATAACCAAAGTCTAGGGCGACAATGAGTGACACGACACGACAACACAACACGAACACGACACGATTACAAACATGATTACAGAGACAAAAAACACAATAAAGCATGACACGATATGACACGACACGAAACACGAACACGAAATTGAAAATTAAGTTAATATTACAATTATTGTTATATTTAAGATAAAATAAAACAAATGACACGAAAACATGATAGTGTGACACGAACACGGCACGATAACACGATTGCCACCCCTAATTACCAAACCCCACGATTTTTTTGTAATCTTCAAGAACCTGTGGGTTTTATTGTAATTAACCCAAAACTTAGGGGCAATCTTATAATTATCCATGAAACAATAACACACAATTTAAGCCGTGCAGGAGATGAAATTTTTTTCTAAAAAGAGTTTGAGGGTAATTAAATTACATAAAATCCCCTCAACAAACCCGTGTCCCACAAAATCGGAAAAACTGTTTCCTTTCTCCAAAATATATATCATATTCATTATATAAATATCTCTAACCATACGTGCAATGGGAGAAAAAAAAAAAACATATTTTGTTTCCATAATTATTACTAATTCTTGATTCATACTCTTTTCAGAAACAATTCTTCCCCTGGAAAATCATTTCCCAAAGAATTGTTTCTTGAATTTTGTAACCCAAAAAAAAAATCCTTTTTTTTTTCTTTTTGTAATTAATACAGAACAAGAAAATGGAAGAGACTTCATCAGTGACGAGCCCAACTGAGAAAAAAGACGATGACCAGAAAGTCGCGTTTTACAAACTGTTTTCTTTCGCGGATAAGCTTGATGTCGCGCTTATTGCCATTGGCACGCTTTCAGCTATGGCCAATGGGGTTTCGCAGCCCCTCATGACCCTTATTTTTGGGCAGTTGATAAATTCTTTCGGTGGAACGGATCGATCACATGTTGTGCATGAGGTTTCAAAGGTGATTCTAAAATTTTTTCTACGTAACACGCTTTTCTTGTTTCTTGTTTTTTTTTTGCTATTAAAAAATTATTTCTTGGTTCTGTTTTTTTTTTTTTTCAATTTTTTTGGTTCATGCAAGTGATTGGGATTTAAAGATTGAATTTTTTTTGGATTAAAGCAGAGTTTTTTTTAATCTTCTAATTTTTTAACAGAAACAGAGTAATTAAAGAAAGGAGGAAAAATTCGTTTTTTTTTTTTTTCTAATTTATTATGGAATTAGTTATGACATGCCTGAAATTATTAGGCAGCAAAAGCTGTACAGCTCACTACGAGTTACGGTAATCCAAGCTAAGGTATCTGATTCCAATTCGAAGTTCAATTCACGTCCTGCAACACGACAAACAAGGTTAGGAGGGTCCCAACTCCCGAGTGTTGGCTTCCATTGCCTGGGACCTGGTTTTGCAGTACCCGATACATGGATTGGGCTTTGGACCGGAGTCAGATACCTTAGCTTGGATTATCGTAACTCAGAGTGAGCAGTACCGACTTTTAGCAGGAAAAAGAATAATTTAATCTTCTTGCATCTGTTTTCTCATGCTGCTAAAAGTTGTACAACTCGCTACGAGTTACACTAATCCAAGCTAAAGTATCTGATTACAATTCGATTTCCAATTTATGTGTCGGGAACCGACCTGCAACCAATATTGTAAAAAGCGCTAGGCGCTCGCTAGGCGACAGAGTGGAGCCTAGCGCCTAGGTAGAGTCTATGTGGGGTTAGGCGGGACCTGGGCGGGATTAGGCGGGCCTAATCGGAAAAAAATGGTAGGCGGACAAGGGGGCCTAGCGCCTAGGCAGGAATTAATCGGGGCTAGGCGGAGATTTTTACAACAGAGCCTGCAACACGACAAACAAGGTTAGGAAGGTCCCGGGGGTTGGTATCCATCACCTAGGACCTGGTTTTGCAGTATATTCGACCGGAGTCAGATACCTTAGCTTGGATTATCGTAACTGTACGACTTTTAGAAGAATAATTTCTGAAAAGAAAAATATTCGTCTTGCGTGAACATAGCTGATTTTAGATGAAATAGTGTTTTGGTAAATTTTTGACAACATGAAACTATTTAATTACACACCATATTATTTATTATATTCCCCTGAAGATATTGATTTTGCTTTTTAGTGAGGTATATTGGTGTTCTTTCATTTCGATTATCAGTTTTTAGTTGGAGACAAAGTGTTTGTTGAAAAGAGACATAATACTGTTCTTACCAATTTTATTAAAGTCAACTTTTAAGTGATGGATTGCTGAAAAAATTATATCCTATGCTCATATTTGCTGTGCAATTTTCAGATATCCCTCAAATTAGTGTACTTGGCTTTCGGCGCCGGTGCTGCTTCACTTCTACGTAAGTATTTTTACCGTCAATCACTAAAAAAAGTGTTTCTCCGTTTTTGGCTGGATTTTTTTTTTCTTTTAATGTTTGCGAATGCTAACTTCTGTTTCATTTAATTAGAAACTACAAACAGGGAAATGGGTGTTTTGGGGATGTATGGACGTGGTTCCAAGTCCAATTTTCAGTTTCCAGTGTCGGAAAATGAATTTTCGAACTTTATTGGTTTTCGTGTGAGAATTGAGAATATGTTTGGTTTGTTGTCTGAAATTCTGTTTAGAAATGAAAATATGTGTGGTTATAGTTTTTTTGAATGTATTTTGACATAGATTTGCGTGATTGTAGTCTATTTTCACATAGATTTGCACGGTTGTGGTGAAAAATTGTTTGGTTGTGTTTTCAAAAGAATATTTCCATAAAAAAATGAAAACTGAAAATGACTTTATTTCTGCTGAGAATTTCCTAAACAAACGCAAACTCATTTTTGGGAATAGTTGGAAAGTGAAAAATTGGGTTTGAAAACATATCCATACATACCCTAAGTGTTTCTCTGTTTTTGACCATCTTGTTTGGAAATGCCATATTCCACTTATGATTTACTTTATTTAATCAGAATCTACAAACAGGGAAACGAGCGCTTTATATTTCTGATTTTGTTTTGGTTTGACTTTTATAAACCAAATAAGCGTTTTGACAACATTTTCACCAGACACTCTCAACTTCTGATTCTGTTTACGGAACTAATGTCATGAAACAGAGATGTCGTGTTGGATGGTAACCGGAGAACGACAGGCAGCTCGTATACGAGGGCTGTACTTGAAAACCATATTAAGACAGGACATCGAGTTTTTCGATACTCAGACGACAACAGGGGAGGTTGTTGGGAGAATGTCTGGGGACACAATTCTCATTCAAGAAGCCATGGGTGAAAAAGTAAAAGCTCCTAAACTACTTCTGTTGCAACTGATTTTTGTTTTATTTTTTTAATTGATGAATTGTCTCAGGTTGGAAAATTCATTCAATTTATGTCGACATTCTTCGGAGGCTTTGTTGTAGCTTTTAGTAGAGGATGGCGTTTGGCGCTGGTGTTGACGGCAAGCATTCCTGCTCTTGTGATAGCAGGTGGATGTGTGGCTTTGATCATGTCGAAGATGTCTAGTCGAGGACAAGTTGCTTATGCAGAAGCTGGGAATGTGGTGGAACAAACAGTTGGTGCAATTAGGACGGTAAAATCGAATTTTCTTCACCTGTTTCTTCGCACTAAGGGGGTGTTTGCAAACACTTTAGAAAAGTGATTGTGAAAGAAGCTGGAAAATAGTAGTTTTTAGCGTTTTCAAATGGCAGCTTCTAGTTCGTGAAATTTAATCAGATTCTGTGCAATTAGATTTCTTATTCTGCTAATGGTTTTTCTTTGACGCAAATAAAACACTTTTACAACTTATTCACCATCTTTTTAGGGAGTGTTTCCAGTAACTTCTGCTTTTAGAAGAAGTGATTTATTGTAACATAAGTAAAAGTCGTTAAGAACTTGAAGTTGGTAGTGTTTGCAAATAGAACTAGAAATTGCGAGTGTTTAGTGAAAAAGTTGTAAAAGTGCTTATTAGTTTGTAAAAGTCAAAACCAAAAGCAGAATCAGAAATCTAAAGGTTCCATCTCCATGCCTCTAGATTCTGATTAAATAAAGCAGAATCAGACGTCAGGGGCGTAGCCAGCCCGACTGGTTACCCCTAGCCCAAAATTTTTTCCCCCTATTTCCCCCTAGCTCAATTATTTTTTCCCCTTAAAAAAAGACATAAATTTTTTTTTTTCATTTTTTTCCACTGAAAAAACGGGACAAAAAAAATTGGGGTGTGCCGGGGGCCGGGGTGGCACACCCCCAACTACGCCCCTGTCAGACGTAGAAGTTGACATTTTAAATCGAGAAACACTTTTTCGTAGAGAATGCAAACACTCTTTGGACTTTTCAATATTTAGCTTCTATTTGCAAACACTATCAACTTTGAGCAGATAAAATTAATTTCTGTGATCTCATAGGATTCTGCCTAACTCTTGTAGGTTGCATCCTACACTGGTGAGAAGCAGGCGACCGAAAAGTATGATAGCAAGCTACAAGTTGCTTATGCAACTACCACAAAACAAGGGCTAGCCTCAGGCTTAGGAGTTGGCTCAGTGCTTTTAATTATCTTCAGCACTTATGGACTTGCCATTTGGTATGGAGGCAAACTAATATTAAGCCAAGGATATAGCGGTGGGGTCGTCATTAATGTCGTTATGACCATCATGACCGGGGGACTGTAAGTATATAATTATCAACTTGTTCGGGAGCACTTTTCAAAAGTTCATTTGCCCGTTTGGTTGTTAATTTAGAATGAACATTTGGAGAAGTCACTCCTCAAAAAAGCTGGAATTGCAGACTTTTTGAAAAGGAATAATTACAAAAATACCCCTGATGTTTTTGGCTAGTTGCAAGAAACTTAGATATGTTTCAAACTTATAAACAAAACCCTTAGGTTTGACTCTCTCTTAAAATTTAAGGGGTAAATGTGATATTTATAGAAATATTAGGGGGGTTTTGAAATGTTTTTTGCATATGACGGGAAAAAAATGTAAGAAGGTATCAAATCTCAAGGGGCATTTGCAATTTTCAAAAATATCTGTGTTTTTCTATAATTATTTTTTTTTCAGTTATCCTTTTTTAAATGGACTTTTACATAAGTGCTTCCAAACATGCACTATGTAACTTCGAATACGTTCACCGTTGACATTATTTTCTTCTCTTACCTATCGCTTGAAAACGCGATTTTAACAGAGCGCTTGGCCAGACGTCTCCATGCATAAACGCGTTTGCAGCAGGACAAGCCGCGGCTTACAAGATGTACGAGACGATCGAACGTACGCCAAAAATCGACGCATCCGATAGTAAAGGTATCGTGCTGGAAGATATGAGAGGCGAGATCGACCTCAGAGACGTGTACTTCAGATATCCAGCACGACCAGAAGTACAGATTTTCGCGGAGTTCTCATTGCACGTACCGTGTGGGAAAACGGTTGCTTTGGTTGGGCAGAGCGGGAGTGGGAAATCGACGGTGATAAGCTTAGTGGAGAGATTTTACGATCCTGAAGCCGGCGAAGTGTTGATCGATGGCGTCGATTTAAAGAATTTGAGTCTGAGATGGATCAGAGGAAAGATTGGACTTGTGAGTCAAGAACCTATTCTGTTTGGAACTACTATAAAGGAGAATATATTGTATGGCAAAGAAGATGCTACTGGTGAAGAGATAAGGAGGGCTATTGAGCTTGCTAATGCTGCTAAGTTCATTGACAAGCTACCACAGGTAAATTAAGTTATGGGATAATTACAAAAACACCCCTGAGGTTTGGGCTAATTACGAAAAAAATCCCGAGATGTTTCAAAGTTATAAAATAATCCCTCAAGTTTTGATTCTGCTTTATATTTAAGGTAGTAAATGTGATACTTTTATAAAGGGATAATTACATTCAAACCCCTGATGTTTGGGCTAATTACAAAAAAACCGAGAGGTTTTTGAAAATTACAAAAAAACCCCTTAAGGTTTTATTCTGCTTACATCTTCCCCTTCATAAGCAAAAATCATTTCAAAAACTACCCTGATATTTGTAGAAATATTACAGTTGACCCAATTTAAGACAAAATCAAACCGGAGGGGCTTTTTTAATTTTGAAACATCTATGATTTTTTTTGTAACTAGCCCAAACCTTGGGGGTGTTTTTGTGATTATACCTTTTATAAATGTTAGTGGAGTTTTTATTTTTCTTATGGAGGGGACGCGTAAGACAGATCAAACCTCAAGGGAGTTTTTTGCAATTTCAAAAACCTCTGGAGTTTTTTGTAATTAGCCTGAACTTCAGGGGGTGTTTTTGTAATTATCCCTAATTATTGGTTTGTTTTAAAATGTTCAGCATGTTTTTTTTCTTCAATGATTTTGGAAAATAGAGGATTTATATTTGCAGGGTCTTGATACAATGGTGGGTGAACATGGGACTCAGCTCTCCGGTGGTCAGAAGCAAAGAATTGCAATTGCTCGGGCCATTCTGAAAAATCCGAAAATACTTCTTCTCGATGAAGCGACAAGTGCTCTCGACGCCGAGTCGGAACGAATAGTTCAAGAAGCGCTCGACAATGTTATGACGAATCGGACGACGGTGGTCGTTGCACATCGATTGACAACTATTAGAAATGCAGACCTTATAGCAGTGGTGCATTCTGGGAAACTAGTAGAGCAAGGTACGTGCAAAAACTTTCTTACTACTTACCGTCTTAAGTAATGCACGAGTATTTGCAAAAACTTATGCTTTTTCAAGAAGTGATTAATTGTAGTAGTTCGAAAAATAGTTGAGAATCAGGAGTTATTATAACGTTTGTCTATCTGAAAGTTGATTAAATTAAGGGATAATTATAAAAACACCCCTAAGGTTTGGGCTAATTACAAAAAAAACCCAGAGTTCTTTGAAAATTACAAAAAACCCCTTAAAGTTTGATTTCGTGTTACATTTTCTCCAGATTTTCGAAAATATTTCAAAAAATCCCCTGACATTTGCAAAAATATTACAGTTACCCCTCTTAAATCTAAGACTAAACGAAACCTGAAGGGGCTTTTTGTAATTTTGAAACATGTCTGTGTTTTTTGTAATTAACCCAAACCTCAGGGGTGTTTTGTAGTTATCCCTTAAATTAATAGATAGTGTTTGGTGAATAAGATGTATAAGTGCTTTTACATATTTCAAAATGAAACGAGAAACATAATAAGAAATCTAAAGCAACACCGCTCCCCTGCTTTGCTTTTAGATTTCGACGATATTTGAAAATAGTAAAAACTGTTTTTTTCCGGTCAAAAGCTAACAATCACTTTTTGTAATTTCTTGAAAAATTAAATTCTAGGTACGCATGTTGAACTGATGGAAGATCCCGAGGAGCATATACGCAGCTCGTTCGCATGCAAGAACGGACTAAACAATCCGAAACTAATAAACTGTCCGACTTACAAAAAGCCGACACTTTTCTAGACTTAGATAGGAGCTTGAGCAAGTCTTCGAGCCACAGAATATCCGTACATAGATCCACAAGCGTTGGATCATCATCAAGGCATTCGTTTGCGCTCCCCTATGGCGTTCCCGGTTTTATCGACATTAATCATGAAGCTCAAACCACAGACGATACAGACGAAAAGGACGAGAAAGTGTTGAAGAAACGCAAGAGAGTCTCTATCGGGCGTCTCGCGTACCTAAACAAACCTGAATTGCCATATTTGCTACTCGGAGCAGTAGGTTCGATGGGAAATGGTCTGATGTTCCCGCTTTTCGGACTCTTGTTGTCGTCGGCTATTAAGATTTTCTACGAACCTCCGAACGAGCTGAGGAAAGACACCGAATTTTGGGGCCTCATGATGGTTTTGCTAGGCGCGGGTGGTATGGTGGCCCAACCGGTACAGAATTACTTTTTCGGAATTGCTGGTGGAAAATTGATTCAGAGGATTCGTTCGATGTCGTTTAAGAAGGTGGTGCATCAGGAGATCAGCTGGTTCGACGATCCTGCCAACTCAAGGTCTGTTAACTTTTTGGGATAATTACAAAAGTCTCCCTGAGGTTTGGGCTAATTACAAAAAAAAAAAACTTTCAAAAATTGGAAAAAGCGCTATCACGTTTGATTCTGTCTTCAGTTTAAGTGGGTAACAATAATATTTTTTGCTTATGAAGGGTAGATGTAAGACCGAATCAGAAACCTCAAGGGTTTTTTTGCAATTTTCATAAATCTCAGGGTTCTTTTTGTAATTATACAATAAATATTTTTATTCTGTATTTGGATCGAAAAATCTGAACCGGAGGTGTTTGTTTGATGCAGTGGTGCGATTGGGGCGAGATTATCTACGGATGCGTCCACCGTAAGAAGCCTGGTAGGGGATGCATTGGGATTAATTGTCCAAAATATATCAACAGGGCTAGCAGGACTTGTTATAGCATTTACTGCTAACTGGTTGCTGGCAATTATAATATTTGCAGTTTTGCCCCTTGTTGGTTTGCAAGGATTCTTGCAGATGAAGTTCCTGAGAGGGACCCTCTCAGCTGATGCCAAGGTTTTTTCGGCACCATATTTATAATCGAGAAAATAACTGTTTGCAACATGAACTTCGGCTATTTACACTTTGCAGCCAAAACTAATTCTTTTTTCGACTTAGATCCTAAACTCTACAGGTTTTTCACTTTGCAGCCTCCGGATAGACCAGGGTCACATGGACTAATATACCTAGAATATTCAAATTCTGGCTAGTCGGGGGTTGCAAAGTGTAAAAATGGCCTAAGTTCAGGTTGCGAAATATTATTTTTCCATTTATAATTCGTGTTAGATAAAAGATATTTCAACTTTTGCGACGTTAATGATTAATATTTTACATGGTACAGGTCAAGTATGAAGAGGCAAGCCAAGTAGCGAACGATGCTGTTAGCAGTATAAGAACCGTGGCATCGTTTAGCGCGGAGGACAAAGTGATGAAAGCGTATGAGCAAAAATGTGAGGGACCTTTGAAGCAAGGAGTTAGGCTCGGGATAATTTCCGGAGCAAGTTTTGGGGCCGGTACTTTTGCGCTCTATTGCACGCAGGCCTTTTGTTTCTACATTGGAGCTGTCCTGATTGAACATGGTAAAGCATCGTTCGGGGAAGTATTCAAGGTAAGTTAACTTCTATTTACTTTATTAGGGATAATTGCAATAACACCCCTAAGGTTTGGGCTAAGGTTTTAGAAAATTGCAAGAAACCCTTGAGATTTGATTCTGTCTTTCATTTTCCCCTTCATAAGCAATATTACAGTTTGTTGAAATTTTAGTTTGATCTAACGAGGAATAGTCAATAGGTTTTCTTCGCCCTAACGATATCGGCCACTGGAATTTCGCAAGCAAGTTCAACGGCTCCGGATGTTAACAAAGTTAAAGACTCTGCTGCATCTATACTTGAGATACTTGACAGCAAACCTAAAATCGATTCGAGTAGCGATGAAGGCACTACATTGGCTACTATTCGGGGTGAGATTGAGCTCCAACATGTGAGCTTCAAGTATCCGACACGGCCCGATATGCAAATCTTCAAAGATTTATGCCTAAGTATACCTTCTGGGAAGGTATTGTTTCTTCTTCGCCTAAATCTCTTAGGGAGTGTTTGCAAACACTTAAAAAAAAAGTGATTATTAGCTTTTGACTTCTACCGTAGTTTTCAAATGTCAATTTCTGCTCACGTGGTTCTGCATAATTTAATCAGAATCTAAAAATAGGGAGAGATGTACTTTTACAACTCATTC
Organism: Rehmannia glutinosa; assembly: GCA_016081115.2. Classification (NCBI taxonomy): domain Eukaryota; kingdom Viridiplantae; phylum Streptophyta; class Magnoliopsida; order Lamiales; family Orobanchaceae; genus Rehmannia; species Rehmannia glutinosa. The sequence goes on from JABTTQ020002416.1 coordinate 207,162, forward strand.
ACAAACACTTCTTTTTAATTTATTCGACTTTTAGCTTCTATTTTGCAAACACCACCAACTTTTGATTCTAAACTATTTTTGTTTCTACTACAACGATTCACTCCTTTAAAAGCACAAGTTAGGCCTAATTGCAAAATTTGTCCCGTAACTTTAAGGTGGTGGCATTTTAAAGACTTTATTTTTCACTTTGCAAAATAGCACTAATTCAAAAAATCCATCACATTATGGACAAAAATCGGCCACATGTGCATTTTGCAGACCAGCCAGCATCCGCAATACTAATTCCACCGGAAGATTGATTATTCTCAGTTAGAGGTGATGATGTGGCGACCATGTCATTAAATTTCAACCAATTTTTGATTTCCAGCAATTTTTGTCCTTAATATACCAGATTTTTAAAATTGAAGTCATATTTTGCAAAGTGAAAAAATATAAGTCCTAAAATGCTAGCACATATGATCCTTGAAAAAAAATTAAAATCGGTTGTTTCTATTTTCTCAGACTGTTGCTCTAGTTGGAGAGAGTGGAAGTGGAAAATCAACGGTTATCAGTCTAATCGAAAGGTTCTACAATCCCGACTCCGGCCAAATCCTCTTGGACGGAGTCGAAATTCACAGATTCAAGCTGAGTTGGCTAAGGCAACAAATGGGACTCGTTAGCCAAGAGCCCGTTCTCTTCAACGAAACGATCCGCGCCAACATCGCGTACGGTAAAAAAGGCGACGTAACCGAAGAAGAGATCATCGCGGCAGCAAAAGCAGCCAATGCACACAACTTTATTTCCGGGATGCCTAACGGCTACGACACTAACGTAGGCGAACGTGGGGTCCAACTATCGGGCGGACAAAAACAACGGATCGCTTTTGCCAGGGCAATTCTTAAAGATCCTAAAATCCTACTTCTTGATGAGGCGACAAGCGCGTTGGATGCTGAGTCGGAACGAATAGTGCAGGACGCGTTGGATAGAGTGATGGTGAACCGGACGACTGTCGTTGTGGCGCATAGGCTGACTACGATAATGGGGGCGGATGTTATCGCGGTCGTGAAAAACGGAGTTATCTGCGAAAAGGGTACTCATGATGTGCTGATGAGGATGAAGGATGGGGTTTACGCGTCGTTAGTGGCTCTTCATGTGAGTTCGGAGTAATTTTAGTGTAAGCTAATGATTTGGGTATTATTCTTCAGTGAAGAGGCCCGGGTTCGAGTCTCTGTAATGACAGGGCCGAATTAAAAAAAAAAAGGCTAATGTTTTGGTGTAATAAGAAACAGAGGAGATAAACTTTTGGCTAAGTCTTAGGTTTAAGTTCTCCACCTTATGACAAGCTAATGTGGAACAGAGGCTAATTACAAGAAAGGCAAATTTGCAGATATATGTGTGTGTTGGTTCTCCTATTCTTGGACTTATTATAGATCTTCAAATTAGTATTTGTCACCAAGAATACAAGGACTGTATATCATTAGTGCAACAATTATTCAGTTGTCATGGTCAAAATGTATTATACTTTCAAGTGTAAAGATTTTTGTGATTGATTCACTAATTATTCCAAAATTTTATATTGAAGCCTGTTGCAGGATAGTTCTTTGGATAAATTATAAAGAGTACCCCAGGTTTATATTTACTTAACAAATACCCCACTATTGATGGTACAATTTGTAAAATAGGAATAAAAAAATGTCAGGTGGTATTTATAATTTTGAAAGATAGTTGTGTTTTTTATAATCAGATTGAATTTCAAGGAATTCTTTTTATTGTAATTAACTTAAAAGGATTTATTCATTACTAGGGCTGTAAACAATCCGAGTCGAGCAGAGCATTAGATTATTTGCCAAATATTTGTTTAGTTTTGTATCTATTCCAGCTCGGCTTGAGCTAGGTTCACATTTTAAAGAGCTTTATCGTGTTTGACTTGATAAAAATTTAATGTTCTACTTTGTTCATGAACATGTTCATGAACGAAAACGTATTTGAATACATGTTTTAAATTAATTTTGTTCGTGAACAAATAGAATAAGTATTTCATTTTCAAATTAAATAAAATTATTTTATTATTAATTGAATCATAATTGAGCTACTAGTTGAGCCTTTAAGGAGCTTGTTTATGAACATTTATAAACGAGCACTAAGTGAGACTTTTCAAAAAAAATTCCACAGTATAATTATATTGAAGCCAGTTGCTGAAGGATTCCTTGCAATTAACAAAAAAGGATCTATTCATTACTAGGGCTGTAAACAATCCGAGTAAACAATCCAAGTCGAGCAGAGCATTAGCTTATTTGCCAAATGTTTGCTTAGGTTTGTACCTATTTGAACTAGGCTTGAGCTAAGTTCACATTTTAAAGAGCTTTTTCGTGTTCGACTTGATAAAAATTTAATGTTCTAATTTGTTCATGAATATGTTCACGAACGAAAACGTATTCGAATACGTGTTCGTGAACAATCAATAATTTTTGTTCGCGAACAACAAACAAACAAACAAAATTAACTTTGTTTGTGACCAAATAGAATAAGTATTTCATTTCTTTCTCAATTAAATAAAATTATTTTATTTTTATTGAAATATTATAATCCAGCTACTAGTCCAGCCTTTAACGAGCTTGTTCATGAACATTTATAAACAAACACTAAGTGACGCTATTCGAGCTTGTTCACAAGTTGTTTGCCCGAACGCTCTGTTCAATTTATTGTATGAATAACTTCCAAGTATTATAACCTAATGTACTACTAGTACACAATGATATATTCAATAAAAATGATATCTTACTCTAAATCCTCATGGCGTCGAGATATGACTTCCCTTTGAGCTCCCTGGAAAACAATCCCCTGAGATAATCAGCCATACCAATTCTCTTGAATTTGGGTGGATTTTCTGGGCTGATAAGGCTTGGTGATGGGCCTAATTCACCGTCCGATTTTGGGGTGAGAAATGTGGCAATGGAGAGCCTCTCTTTCGTGGGGTTTACAGTTGCTCGATGCTCAATGCTCCGATAAGTACCGTTTGTCAAAATCTGCCAAAATCATGTTGACAATTACAAATTGCACCTACTGAGAAGGGTATTTTGTAGAGGTGTCGATTCAGGTCCGACCCAGTGGGCTGACCCACCGGCCCGAATTTAAGGCCATACCGGGCCAAAAATTTCCAGGCCGAAAAGGAATGGGCATATTTTGGCCGGGTCGGCCCGGCTGATCCGACATAAAATACACTACACGGGCCAGATTGGGCCGTAAAAAAATCGACCCGATGATTTTTTTGGACGGCCCGGCATAGCCCAGTTTTGCCCTTTGGCCCGTCGACCGGTACCGGGCTGGTCCGGCCCGGGCTGATTGACACTAGTATTTTGTTAGGAAAATACAAATTAAAACGATAATTGGATCCTTTTGTAATTATACTAAACTTCGGGGGTATTTTTTTGCTAGGGATAATTACAAAAACTATCGGGCAGGGTTACAAGTCGAGCCAACCCCGACCTATGTCAATCAGGCTAGGCTAAATAGGCCTGAATCTTTCTGGGCCAAGAAATAATGGCACAACTCAATCCAAACCTTGGGTCGATCGGACCAACACAGGCAAAGCCTGCTCTATTTTAGAGTACCTAGAGAGGTTTTAATATTTAGAAGAGTTGATGGACTTAATTGTAAAATATTTAATGACGTTCAGTTCAACCAACGTTTGATGCAAAAATGTAAGGCACAATCAAAGTTCAAGGGGTTTCTGTAATTTTGAAACTTCTCTGGATTTTTCTGTAAATATCCTAAATCTAGGGGAGTTTTTTGTAATTAACCTAGAAAGTAAGTTTTGCACAATACCTCCAAGGTATCTCCAATATTGACAACAAATGCACCAGGGAGTGGTGAAACAGGAATCCAAATGCCATCTTTCTTGATTTGGAGACCTTCCATTTCATTGATTTGTAGGAGAATTGTGAGCCCACCTGCATCAGAATGAGGGCAAACACCAGTAACAAGCTCGGGTTGGGGACATGGAGGATAATAATTCATCCTCATTGATTGCATCCCTTCTAGTTCGAATAGCGTTTTAATTTCTTCAGATTTCATGTTTAACGCTTTTGTCATTTGGTTTAGAATCTTCATGCCAAGAACTTTCAGTTCTGCTCCATATGATTCTATGGCATCCCTGGGAAAAGAAAAATAGCAGAGAGAGACAAAACAAGTTACTCGATACTTGCGTCAAGATCGATTGTTTGGGTTTGACTTGCTAACATAACAAAGTAAGCTTGAAAACATCTTTTTCGTTCGGCGCAAGCTTGACATCTAATATGTATAAAATTATGAAAACTACTCGAGCTCGATTTGTGTGTGCGCCTTTAAATTTCGTTCAAGTTCGATTATGTTTATCGAAAATTGCATCCATATCTTCTTAGGAAAGATTGCGTCAAATCAAATGAATCCTTAATTGATTAGCATGCATCTTGGGATTCCATTTAATATGGTAGATTTGTTATGACATGATTGATATATATTACAATTATAAGATGATATCTCCTTGTATTCCAAAACATACATAATTTTTCACATCTCTCGTAAATAGAATTTTTCTGTCTACGTTTCTTCCTGAGAATAATCACATATTTTTCACAATCTCTCGTACATAAAACTTTTCTACCATACAAAGATAATTTCTCTCCACGTTTCTTCTTGGAGAATCGCTACTCAATGCCTCCAAAAAGTTTAAGGTGTGGAACAATTATGAGTGCTCTGGTAGTATTCACATCAAAGAGAGAGAGAAGAACGACATATATTCAAATGTAGTTTAAGGAAGGCTTGTAGACGAGCTATCAAGATAAATATATGACAAACAAGTGGATCAATAAATTCTTCCACTATCAAAATCAAAGGTATCATTTATTTCTAATTACATGATTATGTGCAATTCATGTGCCTATTTACTAAGAATGTTAATAATCAAACCAAATTCAAATAAATTTTTAAAGATCGATAATTTTTTTTAAAAAGAAAACTGAACAATTATATGTTTGACTGTACTCGATTCGTTTACACGCTTACCTGAATTTAGCAGGAAGCTTGGGAATCAAGTGAGGCTTTCTCAAATGAGTTGGTAAAGTGACTATGTAAAACATGTCTGCCCAATCAAGCTTTTGCTCTTCTGAAACAACAAAGGCTTGTCCATAACCCTCTATATCCCCTGCCTCCTGACTAAACTTATTCTTCTCTTCTATTGGGAGATTAAAGAATTCTTGGATTTCTAACTTCATAATCTCTATTACTTCAGAGTCCACTCCATGGTTGATCACCTGCAACAAAAAAGTCATTAAATCTTGCACAAAGTAAACAAATTATCAATGAGTTTTACTCCAATTATAAAAAAGGATAATTACAAAAACACCCATGAGGTTTGGGTTAATTACAAAAAAACCCAGATATGTTTGAAAATTACAAAAAAACTCTTCAGGTTTCTTTTAGTCTTAATTTTAGGGAGTAACTATAATATTCTTGTCAGGGTTTTTTTTGAAATATTTTCGAAAATTACAGGAAAAATGTAAGACGAAATCAAACCTCAATGAGTTTTTTGTAATTTTCAAAGAACTCTGGATTTTTTTGTAATTAGCCTAACCTTAGGGGTGTTTTTGTAATTATCCTTATAAAAAATTCCATCTATCTTTCAAAATTACAAATATTCCCTTAAAATATAACAAACACGAATTGAGGTTTGTATTTACTTATCAAATGCCCTCTTAAAGGTGCAGTTTGTAAAATAAAATAGAAATAAATGTCAAGTGGATATTCTTAAATTATAAAAGGGAGTTGAGTACTGTTTTTGTAATTAGAACGAACCTCAAGGGTATTTTTTATAAATAACCCTTTAGTCTTTGCCAAAAATAGATGATATTAAGGGTGAAAAAGTACATGAAAGAAACCCCATTCTTGGCATGCTTTGTGGAGCTTATCGAGCTCCGAATCCATCGAATCCGGGTCGAATAAGTTCTGCATATCGATGATAGGGATTTCGGGTAAAGAGGAAAGATTAGAGCGAAGATGATGATTATCATGATCGAGACGAATATACCGCGATGGAACGGTTTCCAATTTGTCCTTAGCTAGTTCTTGAACTATAGGCACTTTGAGAGAGCTTCCTAATTTTGTTAAGTTTGATTCCATGGCTGCAGTTTCTTTCTTTCTGTATGTATGCCTCTGGTTTTTTTTCTCTTCAAACTGTCTTTCTCTACTTAATGCAATTGTATCAACTGTAGGCTAATAGTAAATTACCTACCCGAGCAAGTGGAACACGCCATTGCACTATAATTAAGCTTATTCATACTTCCATTCTTTTAAGAAAGAATTTAATATCTATAGTACATGACTAATGCGGTCGGTGTAGTTTGTAGGTTATCGCGTCCAATGGCGTAGCCATGGGGGCCAATACACGAAAGTAGGGTAGACCGAATAGAAAAATCATATAGATTTCAATTAATATATTTTTGTTTTCAAAAAAATTGTTTAGTAAAAAAAATCCTTTTTTTAAAAGAGGGGGGCCCCCCCTTAGCTACGACAATGATCGCTTCAAGCCTGATGACTTATTCAGTGCGCACTCAAAGAGTAATAATTGTGGATTCTCGTTTAGAAAAAAAAAGAATTTATTGTCTAAGTGGCTGAGTTGGTGAAGTAGATCAGTGGCTAGAGGCCCATGAATATTTCTAATTTTTTTACTAGATACTCTTCTACATTTAAAAATTATTTATATGTATATTTAGTATTCAGTCCCCAATGTTTTATATAAAAGTGGGAGACGCTATGTGGATGAGATAATCTATTTCACTTTCCCTGTTTCACTTTATATTCCATTTATTGGATGATGGACACATACACAATTGTGATATCATTTGGTACACGCATCATTCATCTGATAAAATGGAATAGAGAGTAAAAAAGGGAATCTCAATCCGTCACGACCGACAACAAAACTATAGTTCCACCATCAGCTGTAAAATCATGCTTCCACCAGATGAATGTGGGGATTTCGTCACGAGTTCGATTCCCCTACTATCACTTTCTTGTGGAGTGAGTTTTAACTTTTACCGTCAATATGATGTAACATGTTTCTATAACCTTTTGTTTTTATAACTGAGATTCCATGTCTCACATGACTGACTAGTCCTTGGGGAAATAACCCCGGCCCCTCAGGAACTGCGTCATGTAAACCACGAGAATGCACAATGGCTCCCAAGTCCCACCCTATATGCTGGACAGTCTCCCCTCTATCCAGCCGCAGGTTCCAACCTCTCACATTGTCACTTGAAGCCTTTAATATTAATTGTTCTACCATTGGGCCTAAGGAACTCGAACCCTTGACCTCTCTAAAGAAATGCCAAGAATTACCTCACATTTAAGAAATTGGTCGAGAATCATTGGATTCTATAACTTTAATGTTAAGATACAATGTGTGTCAATGAGCATGCACTAATCACATTAGTTTTGAAAACCTTCTAAAATTAATCCATTAGAATTGAAATGTGGGGCAAACACTTTTGTTTTAATATAAACAAAAAAGATCAATAATGTTGAACATTTGTTCAACACGTTTTACAACATTCTCGCACGTTCCCAAATTATATTAAAAATCACTAATCAGGTTGATTATCACAGCAGAAATAATTCCAAAAATCAAGTGAGGGGCCGCAATTGTAATATTGGATGGTGGTATACTCTTTTGTCAACTCCACCACACATTATTTAATACAAAACAAAAACTTTTTTTTTTGGAAGGAAAAAACAAAGTATCTTTAAAATTGATGTCGACATTAATTTCGTAAGCATAACGTCAAGGTTTTTGTACATTTACTAAATATAGCTATGTTTACAGAAGCATCGGTGCAAAACAAAGTTCAAATTCTAAAGGATGAACCCATCCGTGAGGGGCTCTATTGTCCTTACTCTAGAGCTTTGTGGAAGATGTGAAGCGCGGGTTATGCCTCAACTAGTCAGTGTTCTTGTGCTGTCGAAGACTGAGTCACCACACAAGAAGTTCTCCTCTACCCTATAAATCGTTACTAGAGGGATTCAAACAACCACACGGTGGGTGCCAGCAAGCAAATATCACGTCGCCTAAGTTCTTTACCAGTTGAATTATGCCCCCGGGGCAACAAAGTTCAAATTATGATAGTGTAATATATAAATTGTGTGTGGAGAAATAAAAAAGTTCAGCTTTCATTAAGAAACGCGAATATAAACAAAAGTGATGCAGCTATTTGTTTAAGTGTCTATAAAAAAAATGATATTATATTATTTTTTTGTATTTGTATACTTTTTAAGAATTATGAAAAATAACCTATATTCTTATGTTATCGAAAACTACGTTAGAAACGCAATTTAAATATGTTGAACACGCCATTTGATATGGGTCAAGATAAAGTTGTTGTGAAAATTTGATTAAGTTCGAAAAATAAAGAGATTCGTTCCTAAATATGCGAAATTAATATTGTTCTTAAGGATTTTTTTTCGTAATTCCCCATGATTCAATAGGAATTTAGAACGACAAAGTATTTCGAAAAACCCAGCAATAAACACTGGAGAAAGAATGAAAGAGGATTGGGTTGTATTATTAATCTCACGTCTCCTCCCTTTTCTGCAAAATGAGTTGTCTATTAATAGACTTGAAGCCAATTTATTTTCCATAAAACAAAGGAGCACCTTTTTGTCATCACGTTTTTATTAGCCCAAAAAATAGAAATTTTTGTTTTAAGATGCTGCACATTTTGGATAAACCAGAAAACAATAATAAGCAAGTTTAGGCCAAAAAGTAGGAATATGTATTTGAAAATTTAGAAAATGATGATAAAATAGAACAAGTGCCCATGTGCCATGTTCATAAAGAGAGGAAGTTTCCCACCTAATTAGCTACCTTAAATTTCATCACTTTGAGCCGAGAAATTAGTTAAGTATTAAAATTAATTTTAAGGTAGCAAAATCAATCTTTTCTTTTAAAACATTTATTTTATACAACAAAAATTACCATTTTACCCTCTTAAATAAGCTAAAAGACTAAAGGGCACCAAGATCCGCGTGTTTCTTATCCGGGGCGCAACCCGACCTGAAGTGATGGGTCGGGTCGCCTAGTGACCCAACACCGTCGATTCATATTAAAACGTGACAGGTGGACCGAGACGATCTTGACATGTGGCACTAGGTCGTACGACCTAGCAAAGTCAAAACCTATAAATACTGCACAGTTCTCCTTTGCTACATATATCTCATTTATTGTTATTCACCTCGCTCTTCAGTTTATTAGTGTCCTTTAACCTATACCTGACTTTAACATCATAGGGCCTTAATTGGGGGTCCACCCGACTAGCCTAACGTTCGATCTTTTACAGGTCCTATAAACAAAGTACCTGGGCTCGAGACAAAGCGACCCGAACCTGATTTTTTCACCCAAATCACCATTCAATATGTTGGATTTTTTTAGTGTTTTATCGAACATACATTTGAAGCATATGTTGGATTTGATATATTGCCTAAAAATACTTAATACAAGGATAATCGATACAAAAATAAATAAATAAATGATAGTATATAGTTAAAGACAAATACTAACACATAATTACAATCGAAGAATAGCCAAGTAGATAGGGGTGATCATAAATTTCGAAAAAAATGCTCGAACTGACCGAACTGCACCACACCACACCTTTGGAGTGATTTTTTTATAATTAAAATCGCGATTTAAATATTGAGTGAAAACCGCACTGTCATGTTGGTTCGATTGTGGTTTTGGAACAAAACCGCACTGCCAAAACCACATCGTCCTTATACAATTTTAGGGGTAAAATAAGAGGTTTTTCTTCCCTCTTTAGTTGAATAATTGGGCATCAATATATTAAAACTAACATGGTGAATAATACATTTAGATTTGTATTTTAAATTTAAAATAAAATGCATTTTTTATTTTTTTTATTTAATGTGACAAATATATATTATCATAAATCTATACAGATCTAAAACAAAATTTTAAACCTAAATAGATATAACTGACTCGTAGAATCTGAAAATTAGAACAAAGACGTTGGACAAAACACATACCAAAGAAATATGACATGTATTTAAATGGTAAGGGGTATTGTTGTTTTTCTTGACAATATTATCCTACATAATCCATAATGCCAAACAAAGAATTGTACACAATGGCGGACCCAAGGGGGGGCAAGGGGGCCATTTGCCCCCAAAATTTTCCAAAATTTTTTTCCCCCAAAAATTTTTGAAATTATATTTTAAAGGGTAAAATAAATAAATTAATTTACAATTGCCCCCAAAAATTTCAAAAAAAAAAGAATTCCCCCAAAAATTTTCCAAAATTTCTTTTCCCCCAAAAATTTTCCAAATTATTTTTTAAAGGTAAAATAAATGAACTAATTTACAATTTTTCCCCAAAATTTGATAAAATTTTAAATAGTTGTCTTTTACAATATAAAAAACCATTAATTATGGGTAGTATATGAAAAAAAAAATTCACATAGTATAAATTTATAAACTCGGTCCGTTTTCCGCCCCCCCCAAAGTCGAAATCCTGCGTCCGCCACTGATTATACACCCTTTGTAAGAGTGTTAATTGAAGTTCGACCCAGTATCTTTCAGTTTCTGTGAAATTTATCCCCTACCATCTAACCAGTACTCCCAACTTAAAATATAATTAGTGAACAATAGAATCTTATATAATCCAATCCATTCCCCAATATAATCCAATCCATTCTAATAATCCGATGACGGCAAAAAAATTTTTTTGGTCCTTTATCTAACACCACTTTGAGATTTCATCCTTTTTCTTTTCGCTTTTGACAAATAGTCCTTTTTCTCAACAAAAAATTGAGATTTGGTCCTCTCACTGCTATAGCGAGTTACTTTTTAACCTGTTGGTGATGTGACATTTTTATTTTCAAAATTTTTAATTTTCATTTAGAAAACAATATTTAAATCTTACATGGCATCCTAGTTGGCTTAAATGATGGAAAAATTAATTAAATTTTTGTAACAAAGTCTTAAAAAATTCAAAAACATATATTTAAATCTAAAAAATAAAATATATAAAATCTGATAGCTTTTGCAAAAAACTAAAAATAGATTGAAATTGATTTAAATTATAAAAAAATATATATGAAAAATGTTAAAAAAAACTATAAACTGTTTCAAAAAATCTGAAATTTATTTGAAATATTATAAACTATTTTAAAACATCGAAAATTGTTCAAAAAAACGAAATTTTGTCTGAAAATCTGAAAATGGATTAAAACCAAAGACTTTTAAAAGTTTTATAAAAAAGAAATATCTGATTTTTTTTATAAAATAAAAAATAGAGTAAAAACTTAGAATTGTTTTTAAAAAACTATAAATTATTTTTCAAAATTCTTAAAATTATGCCAAATATGTAAAAAAAAATCTGAAAATTAAAGTAAAAAAATCTGATTTTTTTTTAAAAAATTAGATTATTTTTATATATTTGGCGTAATTGTCAGATTTATTTTAAAAAATAATTCATATTTTTTTGTAAAATTTTTAAAAGTCTTAGTTTTAATCCATTTTCAGATTTTTAGACTAATTTTCTTGTTTTAGATAATTTTCAACTTTTTTTATTTTATATTTTAATATTTCAAATAATTGTAAGATTTTTAACAATTTTTTTAGTTTTTTTAAACAAATTTTCAGATTTTTAAACATCTTTTAGTTTATAAACAAATTTTTTAAAAAAAATTTGAGTTTTTACATTTCAAAAATAAAATATTTTTCAATATTTCAAATAAATATCAGATTTTTTCAGATAGTTTATATTTTTTAACAAATTTTGTATTATTTTTTTTTGTAATTTTAAAATAATTTCGATATTTTTTTTACTACTTTTAGTTTTTAAAATAAATTATCAAATTTTAGAAATTTAATTTTTAGATTTTAAAATGGTTTTTTCGAATTTTTAGGATGCCATTAAAATTTAAATATTATTTTCTAAATGAAAATTAAAAATTTTGAAATAAAAATGCCACATCAGCTCAACAAGTTAAAGTAACCTGCTATAGCAGGTAAGAGGACCAATTCTCAATTTTTTGTTGAGAAAAAGGACTATTTGTCAAAAGCGAAAAGAAAAAGGATGAAATCTCAAAGTGGTGTTAGATAAAGGACTAAAAAAAAATTTTTGCCATCCGATGACAGTGCGCAAACGAGGGCCACATTGATAGACTTTATGAATAACTTCCAAGTATTATTATAGTGTGAAATCAGCTGTTGTACTAGTACACAATGATGTTCATTAAAAATTATGGTGAATTACAAAAGACTACCCTGAGGTTTGAGTTAATTGCAAAAAAGATCATAGATTTTTGAAAATTACATAAATCCCATGAGGTTTGATTCAGTATTACACTTTACCCCTTCATAAACAAATACATTTCAAACACCCCCTTACATTTGTAAAAATATCGCAATTACCTATTTATATTTATCACAAATCAAACCTTAAGGGCCTTTTTGTAATTTAAAACATCTCTGATTTTTTCTTTCTTTCGGTAACTAGCCCAAACTTCGGGGTAGTTTTCATAATATTTTTTAGGTTTAATTACAAAAAATACCCTTGAGGTCTAACCTACTTACAAAAAACCCAGCTAATTTTTAAAATTACAAAAATACTTTGAGGTTTTATTTTGTCTAATATTTACCCTCATAAAGAAAAATATTTCAAAGTTCCCCTCTCATATTTATAAAAATGTTACAGTTTGCCCCTTAATTTAAACACTGAATCAAACCTTCGGGGTACTTTTCATAATTTTGAAAGTTATATGGTTTTTTTGTAATTAGGTCAAACCTCAGGGTACTTTTTGTAATTATCCCATTTTTTTTTACTCTAAATCCTCATGGCGTCGAGATATGACTTTCCATTGAGCTCCCTCGAAAACATTCCCCTGAGATAATCAGCTACACCAATTTTCTTGAATTTTGGTGGATTTTCAGGGGTGATAAGGCATGGTGATGGGCCTAATTCACCGTCCAATTTTGGGAAGAGAAATGTGGCAATGGAGAGCCTTTCTTTCTTGGTGTTTACAGTTGCTCGATGCTCGATGCTCCAATAAGTACCGTTTGTCAAAATCTGACAAATCATGGAATAGGATAAAAATCAGTAATCTTTGATAATTACAAATCGAGCCTATTGAGAGAGGGTACTTTTGTTCGGAAATTACAAAATTCAAAGGGTTATTATAATTTGGGATAATTACAAAAGCACCCTGAGGTTGGGCTAATTACAAAAAACCCCAGAGATTTTTGAAAATTACAAAAAAACCCCTTGAGGTTTGATTCCATCTTGCATTTCCCCCTTTATAAGTAAAAAAACATATTAAAACTCCCTCATATTTATAAAAATACTACAGTTACCCCCTTAAATTTAACACATAACCAAGCTTGATGGAGTTTTTTGTAATTTTAAAACATATCTGGGTTTTTTTGTAATTAGTCCAAACTTCGGGGATGTTTTTGTAATTATCCCTTATAATTTTGAAAGATAATTGGAACTGTTTTAATTAGGCTAAACTTCCAGATACTTTATGTAAGGGACGATTACGCCCTTGAGATTTAGAGTAGTTACAAAAGAACCTAGAGAAGTTTTAAAATTACAGAAACCCCTTAAAGTTTGATTTCGCCTTACATTTTGCCCCAACATTTGATTGAACTGACTGAATTTGCTAACGTTATCAAATATCATACAATTTTTTTTAATAAGTTGGAAGCAGTAGTTGTAGGGGAAGAGGAAGGGATAAATTTCAAAGATACAAAATTCGAACTCTGGTCAATACCCTTGTAAAGGTGAGTAATGGTTCAAATATCTTACAATTACATTCCTAAGGTTTTCAAATATTACCAATAGCCTCAACTTTCCGTTTTACTATTTGTAATATTTAAAAAGGTTGATGGATGTAACTGTAACGTAATATAAAAAGTTTGGGTTATTTGTAATGTTTAAAAAAAATGAGGAATGCAATTTTAAAATAGTTGATGACATCAATAAATTGCGCCAGTTCAATGTAAAATGTAAAATGTAAAAATGTAAGACAGAATCAAACCTCAAGAGGTTTTCTGTAATTTTGAAATTTCTTGGGTCTTTTTTGTAATTACAGTAAACCTCATGGAGTATTTTGTAATTAACCCAGAAAGTAAAATTTGCACAATACCTCGAAGATATCTCCAATATTGACAACAAAAGCATTAGGGATTGGAGAAACAGGAATCCAAATATTATCTTTCTTGATTTGGAGACCTTCCATTTCATTGACTTGGAGGAGAATTGTAAGCCCATCTGGATCGGAATGAGGGCAAAGACCAGTAACAAGCTCTGGTTGGGGACATGGAGGATAATAATTCATCCTCATTGATTGCAGCCCTTCTAATTCGAATAGTGATTCAATTTCTTCAGATTTCATTTGTAAAGCTTTTGCCATTTGGTTTAGAATTTTCATGGCAAGACTTTTCAGTTCTGCTCCATATGATTCTATAGCATCCCTGGAAATTATATAAATGTTCAAAAGGTTGAGGCAGGTCTCTTCTAAGACGGTCGCACGCAGGGGCGGCCTCATGCTTATCTCTAGCCCAAAAATTCCCCCGTAGCTCAAATATTTTTTACCCTTAAAAATATATATATATAATTTTTTTTATTTTTTTCCATAGAAAAAAAAAAAAATTTTGGGGCGCGCGAGGGGCCGGGGAGGCCCCCTTGTCTATGCCCCGGTCGAATGGTGCGGCGGATTGCACTTTTAGCGTAAAAAGTGATGCTTTTAGTGTAAAAAGTGATAGCTTGTCTCAATACATTAAAATTAGGGATAATTACATAAACATCCATGAGGTTTGGGCTAATTACCAAAACATCCAAACATGTTTCAAAATTACAAGAAAGTCTTTCAAGTTTGATCTGTCTTAAATTTTAGAGAGAAAACTGTAATATTTTTATAATGTTAGGGAAATTTTTGAAATGATTTTATGCTTATGAAGAAGAAAATGTAAGATGGAATCAAACTTCAATGGGGTTTTTGTAATTTTCAAAAACCTCTGGGTTTTTCTATAATTAGCCCGAACCTTAGGGGAGTTTCTGTAATTATCCCTTAAATTAAGTGTATTAAGACTTAGTATCACTTTCTACACTAAAAATATCATTTTTTACGCTAAAAGTACCGTCTAGTCTTACACAAGTTGA
Source organism: Rehmannia glutinosa (assembly GCA_016081115.2). Taxonomy (NCBI): domain Eukaryota; kingdom Viridiplantae; phylum Streptophyta; class Magnoliopsida; order Lamiales; family Orobanchaceae; genus Rehmannia; species Rehmannia glutinosa. The sequence continues at coordinate 222,355 of JABTTQ020002416.1, forward strand.
ACAGTAATATATTTGAGTACTCTATTCGATTCGTTTACACACTTACCTGAATTTAGCAGGAAGCTTAGGAATCAAGTGAGGCTTTCTCAAATGAGTTGGTAAAGTGACTATGTAAAACATGTCTGCCCAATCAAGCTTTTGCTCTTCTGATACAACAAAGGCTTGCCCATAACCCTCTATGTCCCCTGTCTCCTGATAATACTTATTCTTCTCTTCTAATGGGAGATTAAAGAACTCCTGGATTTCCAACTTCATAGTCTCCATTATTTCAGAGTCCACTCCATGGTTTATCAACTAAAACAAAAAAAAAAAAAATCCCATAATAAAATCATTAAATCTTGGACAAATTACAAAAATTATTACTCAGTTTTAGCCTAATTACAAAAAAAAAAAAACTCCGCCTATCTTTTAAAATTATAAATATGTACTACTTAACAAATACCCTCTTGAATCTTGATGAAGTGCAATTTGTAAAATTAGAAATCATTGACAAAAAAATAGCTGAGTTTTTTGTAATTAGACTGAACCTCAAGGGTATTTTTGGTATATAACCCTTAAATTAACCTTGGCCAAAAATAGATGATATTCAGGGTGACAAAGTATACCTGAAAGAAACCCCATTCTTGGCAAGCATTGTGAAGCTTACCAAGCTCCGAATCAATCGAATCCGGGTCAAATAAGTTTTGCATATCGATGATTGGGATTTCGGGTAAAGAGGAAAGATTAGAGCGAAGATGATGATTGTGATCGAGACGAATGTACCGCGATGGAACGGTTTCCAATTTGTCCTTAGCTAGTTCTTGAACTATAGGCACTTTCAGAGAGCTTCCTAATTTTGTTAAGTTTGATTCCATGGCTGCAGTTTTTTCCTCTATGGTTGCCCTGATCTGTATGTATTTTATTGATCTCTCACTTCAAAGTGTCTTTCTATATTAATGCAAGGATAATTACAAAATCTTCCCTGTGATTTGGGCTAATTACAAAAAAAAATTCAGAGATATTTTAAAATTACAAAAAATCTACTCAAGTTTGATTATATCTTAAATTTAAGGGGTAATTGTAATAGCCCTATATATGTTAGGGAGGTTTTTGAAATATATTTTGCTTATGAAGAGGGAATATGCAAGACGGAATCAAATCTCAAATAATTTTTGTAATTTTCAAAAACTGCTGGAGTTTTTTGTAATCAGCCCGAACCTTAGTGTTTTTTTTTTGGTAATTATCCCTTAATGGAATTGTATTAACTGTAGGCTAATATTAGTGGCCATTTTCAAATGTGGTAAAAAGTGGAAGACGTTATTGCACAATAATTAAGCAATCACTTTCATCTTTCAAGAAATAATGTATTTCTTTGGGAAAAAAAATGTATTTCTCGATAGGCTTGATTGCAAAATTGGTCTTACTATTCTGTAAATTCTTTAGATGGCGATTTTGGTCTTGTATAATATTTATTATGAGCAATTTTGATCTCATAAATTTTAATTTGTGCAATTTTCGTCTTACATGTTTTGAATATATGCTATTTTGGTCCCAACTACTGAGTGTTTCAATATTTCATTTACTCCCAAATATTCTTGTCCTGTTAACCAAAATACCCAAACCTACTTACCATTAAAAGTTACATGACTGTTGTTATTTTAACTAAATGATAAAATTGTCAATAACCGAAAAACTACCACATCAAGATTCTTACAGAACTTGTCAACCCCCAGGACTAAAATTGATATCAAGCCTTCTCCACAAGTGGCCGAGTTAGTGGAGTAGGTACGTGCAACGGTGTAGTACTTTTGGTCACGAATTCGATTTCCACTGCAAACACCTATGTAACATATTTTATATTTCTTTAATTTTTTTTAAACATATTTCAATAAGTTTGATCTTAAGTGGTCAATGAGAATGCAATAATCACATTAGTATTGAATAACTTCTAAAATTAATCCATTATAACTAACTATACTGCATTTCAATAAATCAGGGGCAAACACTTATTTTATGATTTTTTTTTTCAAATAAAAAAGGTCAATTATGTTGGACAATTGTTAGCACGGGTTTCTCAAATACAAAGTTTCAATATTTCAGAATTATGATCACGGAAGAAATAAATGCCAAAAATTATTTGATTAACGCAATTGTTTGGTGATCTACTCTTTCATAAACGCCACAATTATTTAAAGCGAAATAAAATCTTTTAGTATCTTTAAAATTGACATCGACATTAATTTCCTAAGCATACGGCAGGGTTTTTATTTTCAGTATTAGAATTTGGAGTAGGTAACACAGAAGCTCTATATACATAGTTACGTTTACAGAAGCATCGATGCGAAAAAACAAAAAAAAAAAACGAAGTTAATCATGATATAGTGTAAATTATAAATTTTGTGTGGAGAAATAAAAAGGTTCACCTTTCATTAATAAAACGCAAAAATAAAAAAAATACAGATGCTATTTTTCCGCAGCTAACTCCAAATCAAAGAATCTAATAAGTCGGTCCAACTTTTTCGCTAGAACTAGTAGAATCTTCAGATGAGAATTAGTCTGCAACACACACACAAAACAAGGCTAGGCCCCCTAGGGTGGTTCCACGGAAGCCCCTCCGACGCTCAAATCAGTGACTGTATGAGAAAAATCCAGAGTGCGGGAATGTAATTCACAGTGACTAATTGAACTTACTTACAAATGAGCTAGATGGACCTTTATATACCTGAGTTGATGGGTCGAGCCTTATAGGATAAAGTAGACTGCTTGGACCGGGTATGGGCCGCGTAGGCCAAATACTTAGATCAATAGTTAATGAATAATATTGGGTAATTAAGGAGATTAAATAAATGCCTTAAATAAATAATGGAGATAATTAAGAAAGTAGGTTTTTGCCCACAATAAATACAAAATTAACTGACGCAGCTATTTTTCAGTTATTTATCGAAAAACATGATATTTTATTAAGTTTTTATATTTATATATTTTTTTTATTGAATTATGGAAAATAACTTCTTCTTATCCAAAACTACGTTAGAACCGCCATTTTTTATATTAATTTATAATTTATGAGCATGCCTATCGAGCATGCATTTGAAGCGTGTTGGGTTTGGTATGTTGCCTAAAAATATTTAATACGACGAATCATTTTTACGGAAAACTCAATACATGATACTCCATCTTATTCATAATAAGTCCTTCCTTCTTGACTCGTTTCGCAAGGACGAAGTTAATTCCAATGATTCTTTGGCCCCAGGCCTCGCCGGTGAACTCGAGGTATCTATTAGACGTTATTTCACCGATGTGAGAGCGGAAAAAGAAAGTCGATTGAATCTTGGTAATTGAGTGTTCCTAGCCGTAAAAGGCTAAGAAGATAGAGAAAGGGACAACATTTCAGTGCTTTTGGTCTACCCTTTTGGGTAGCAGGAATCCTGCGGCAAACGAAATCGTTAGTTTGACCGGGTCCAGACTGATTATACCCTTCCCTTGTGGAATCAAAAAGCTTTCTCCAAAAATAAAATAGAGGCGAAAGATACAAAAGTGGGCCCTTTTTTATGCGCCGCTTTACCCTGAAAGGAAAATGAGACAGAAAAGAGAGCGCGAAAAGTTATAGAGCTAGAAGTTAAGGTAAGCAAGTAGTGAGTCAGGAAGGTGTCATTTTAAGAAAAAACACACATATTAAGGAATGTATTAAAATACTCAATATACCCTTAATTAATCATAAATGTTGCTTTGAAAGAAAATAAAATTTAGACATTATTGTAAGGGTAATTTGGGAAAATCTCTTTTCATTAGTCTTGAAAATATCAAAAGGACATTCTTTTTGAATAATTTTTTATGTGTCAAAAAGACACTTATTGTGAATAGAAGGGAGTAGTATATAGTTAAAAACAAATGCCAACACAGATGATAGTGAGGAGGGTAATATATTTTCCCTTTTCAAATATTTAATTTAATGACCTACTTAATTCATTTTCATTACTTTATTAGTCCATAAAAAAATGCTAATTGCGCCAAGTGGTCAAAAGATGGTCCATGTGGCCTATAAGGTATAACTTATTACATCAGACTCGTATAATCCACAGTCCCAGATATAAATAGTATCTCCCCAATTATTATACATTAAGTACAATCTAATTAATTAATTTGTTCTGGATTTTTCTCCTATATTTCACTGACTTAAGCATCTAAAGGACTTCTCAGGACAACTTTCGGAACTTGTTTGCATGTTGCAGGTCAGATCCCTTTATGTGGATTGAACATTAAACTGGAGACAAATACCTCAACTTGGAGTACCTTGACTTTGGAGTGAGATGTACAATTTTCTGCAACATAAATGAGGAAATCTAAAGTAATTGATTTATTATGGTTCCAAAAGTATAGCCTAGTTTTTGGAAAGTTTCTACAAGAATTTTTGTATTCAAAACAAATATTTGATAAAACAGTACTTGGTGAAAAACTCTTAATTTTAATTTATCAAACATTGATTATTGCTTTTAATTAATCTAAAAAACGTTTTCTAGCTTTATAAAAATAAGAAATATGTAAGCCACAGTGTCGGTCATGACATTTTGGAGGCATGGGACAAAGGTAAAATGAGACTCCTTCGAATTGCAACAACATCTATATATATAAAAGCAAAATGGTTTCTAAATATGTTTTCCTGCCTAATTAAAGAGACTTGCTAAAAAAATTGATGACCTTTTTTTTGTTAATTTTTGATTAATATGGAAGATTGTTTTCAAAATGAGAATATTTAATCCTCTTTATTGCTGATTTTTGTTGCCATAATTCATGATTGTTAATATTCATAGAAAATTAACATACAATTTAAATATGAAAATTTATTTTCTAAAAATGTTAACTTTGGAATTAAATATTTGTTATTATGGTAGGATTAATATTAAGAATCATAATTGATTGCAATCCGATTATTTATGTTAATATCAATCACTACTAACTAACGGATTTTGATAACAATTGAATTATTATTGCAAACTAAATATTTATTTTTGACAAGTAATTAATATTTGTGATACGATTTTGATTTAGACTGGAAAAAAAAAAAGAAAAAAATCACAAATTGAAATTATTTTATTGACGTGAATCGAAAATTCATATCCTGATATCTAACTATTCCAAAAATTCCAAAATTTTTGGGATCCAATACAAAATAGTTCACAAAGTACACATTTAGATAATATAAATTAAAATCTGATCAAATATAATTACAATATGAGGGTATAATTATAATATATACTTTCCATACTTAAATCTTCTTCAAAACACCTATAAATATGAGTTTTCCTTGCAGTGAAAATTCACATTCATATTCCATCTCATTTCAAAAAATCATCTGTCGTTGCTTTCTTTATCTAGAAAAATGGCACCAATGATTTCTCATATCAAAGACATTAAGATGTCAAAATCACAATGAGCAATGGGCTATGAAGCTACGTCTAATTCGTCTCTACGAGAAACCATTATACACTGATAGAACGAATACAAATAGTTTGGAATGTGTTTTTCACGACTCGGATGTCTGATTTTTATTTTACCATTATTAAGAACTTACCATTATTTCACGACTGATGTCTTTGTGATTTCTATTACTGCAGCGAGATAGAGTACACAGTAATATACAAAAAGCAAATATCACACAATATAAATGAATTCTGATTGGGGAAAACATATATCTAAGCGAAAACTAAGAAAATAAAGTTTCTACTGTGAGCCTGGGCTTCAAAATATAAGATTCATATTTATTGGGTTGGAATATTTTATTCGTGCTTGGGCTCTTAATATAATTTATCTTTATTTTATTATTTTTAAATTAGTCTTGAAATTAAATTTCATTAATTCTAATTATCTTATATTTCATTTTACTCAAAAAAATTAGATTTATTTTTTCAGTCTTTTAAACTATGGCAACCATATATAATTTATTAAACATTTACTGAAAGTAAGAGAAATGATTGAGAAATAATATATAGTTATTTTTTTATAGAATAATATTATATGTAATGAAATTAAAATGATATTGAGTTATAAATTTAAGTAATAATTTATGTAATTTCAATTAAACTGGTGTAATATATAATAGTATATACCGACTTATTATAAATATTATATTTTAATTTGTGAAACTTATCAATATATTCAAAAGATAAATTAATAGGATATTAGTGTTGAACTATTTTTTTTTTATAATTTTTGAATTTTCTAGGTAAATTAATACTTTTTTTTGGTGACATATATAAGGAAAAATGCATTCCTGCATTCCTTTTATATGTTTACTCATTCAATAATTGTGAAGTATGTGTTTATATTTCTTAACAACATTCATTTTTTATACAACTTATTCAATCAGTTTTTTTTCCAGAAAATCAAACATGGAGTATCACAAGCTACATCTTCAAATATGTCTAAGAGAAATATTTTTATGAAAGCCACCAATTTTTATATGTTTACCCATTTTTGTACATTTTTATATTCATCGATAATATAATTTTTATATGCATGCAATTTACATCCAACGACACATCCCACGCACCTATCCCACCCCGTGCATCGCACGGGCAAAATACTAGTGGAGAATAAAAATACATAATTTTGAGAACCAAATTGATCTAACATATACTTTTCAATAAATTAGGTTGAGAATCCATTTAATCTTTCCAGTGACATATTTATCGTAAATAAGTTTTTAAAAATTTTAATTTAAAGAAACTTCTTTATGCAAATGTCACACTTATGTAGATGTCTCAGCCGCATGCATAATTAAAAATCTTTTATAAACTAATACAGAGCATGTACAAACATATATACACATATATGATAATCCTAGTGAGCCCTAAAATTTTGGGGTCCCAGAGGCGGTCGCCCTTTGAGCCCCTCCTCAAAGCCTCCACTGGTAAGCCATTAAGGCCCAACAAAGATGGCCCAAGTAACAATCCATTAGAGCTGTAAAATGGGCTTGGGAACTGGGCCCTCTCGGACTCTATATTTTGGTACAATTTATTTTGCATTCATATAATGAACTTGTTACATTGAGTAAGGGCCGATCTTGTTTTTTTTTTTTTTTTTTTTTTTTGCCTGAGTCGAATTTTAAAACCTCTTTTATTTCTATACAAACCTAAAGGCAATATAAAACAAAAAAATAAAGAATACTACGTAATTTATAATACAATTCTATTTAAACCTAGATAATAATTAACATAAAAAATATTAATCAAGTTAATATAATCAAATTATTCAATAATATATTGCGTTTAATTATCCTATCACAATTCGCACACTAGTCTCAAATTGAATAAGCTGTTGTACCAGCACACAATTGTGCTCAATAAAAACTATGGATAATTACAAAAACTACCCCAAAGGGTTTGAGTTAACCAGAAAAAACCCATAAGTTTTTGAAAATTACAAAACTCCCTTGAAGTTTTATTCTGTATTACACTTTACATCCTTAATAGACAAAAACATTTCAAACACCCCCTTACATTTATAACAATATTGCAATCACCCTTTATATTAAGAACATCTCTGGCTTTTTTTTTTTTTTTTTGTAATTAACCCAAACAACAGGGGTAGTTTTTCCAATATCTTACTCTAAATCCTGACGGCGTCGAGATATGATTTCCCTTTGAGCTCCCTGGAAAAATATCCCCTGAGAAAATTCTCCATACCAATTGTTTTGAATTTTGGTGGAGTTTGAGGGTTGATAAGGCTTGGTGCTGGGCCTAATTCACTGTTCATTTTTGGGCTGAGAAATGTGGCAATTGAGAGCCTCTCTTTCTTGGGGTTTACTGTTGCTTGATGCTCAATGCTCCGATAAGTACCGTTCGTTAAAATCTGTCAAATCATTTTGGTGAATGGAATAAAGTTAAATGGCCCTGACATATTTTGAGTACTTAAAGATACTTTAAAAAGTAAATGTTAAATACTTCAGTCATCAGTAATCTTCGACAATCACAAGTTGCACCTATTGAGATGGGTATTTCTTAGAGCTGGCAAAAGCGTCCGGCCCGAGCCCATTGGGCCAGCATTCAAAATCGGACCAGGTCCAGCCGGCCTTGAAATTACTTGGACCGATATTTTCCTCGGCCCAAACCGGTCCCAAAACACATTTTTATGTGTAAAATGTGTCGGGCCAGTCAGGCTTCGGGTCGGGCCAAAATAGGTCCGACTCATTTCGGGCTTGTAAAAACATAGTCTAGTCCAACCCAATTCTCGGGCCGGCCCACGGCCTAGGCCGAAAATTGTTTGCTCTAGTATTTTTGTTAGGAAAATACAAAATTCAAAGAGTTATTCTATATTTGAAAGATAATTGGATCTTTTTGTAATTAGACTAAATTTCAAGGGTAATTTTGTAAGGAATAATTACACAAAGCCCTTGAGATTTAGAGTAGTATAAAAAATCTAGAGAAGTTTTAAAATTAAAGAAACTCCCTTGAGATTTGAAAAGTTGAGGAATATAATTGTTAGATGTAAGACAAAAAACTTGTGCTATTTGTAATATTTAGAAAATTTGAGGAATATAATTAAAAAATATTTGATGTTAGTTCAAGAATCAAACTAAGGGGGTTTGTATAATTTTGAATCTTCTCTGGTTTTTCTATAATCACCATAATCCTCAGGGAGTTTTTTTGTAATTAACCCATAAAGGATTGTGGTAATAAGCCAATTTGGCCACTTACGTTTTGCAAAAATGAAATATATCTCCATAAATTGAAAAAATAAAAATGGCAAATTGGACAATTGGACTAAAAAATGGCTAAAAGACATGTGTTTGAAAAAAAGAGACTAAAAAGTACGTTTGTTATGGAAGAAGTGGCCAAAAATTCGATTGAATCAAAGTAATTTTTGCACAATACCTCCAACATATCTCCAATATTGATAACAAATGCATCAGGGAGTGGAGAAACAGGAATCCAAATCCCATCTTTCTTGATTTGGAGACCTTCCATTTCATTGATTTGTAGGAGAATTGTGAGCCCACCTGCATCAGAATGAGGGCAAAGACCAGTAACAAGCTCGGGTTGGGGGCATGGAGGATAATAATTCATCCTCATTGATTGCATCCCTTCTTCGAATTGTGTTTTAATTTCTTCAGATTTCATGTTTAAAGCTTTTGCCATTTGGTTTAGAATCCTCATGGCAAGAATTTTCAGTTCTGCTGCATATGATTCTATGGCATCCCTGGAAATTAAAAAAAAATAAAAATAAAATAGAGAAAGAATCTGAAACCAAATTTGAATACATTTTTTCGTGAAGCACGATTCGAGCTTTCGATTGGTTAATCTAAAAAAGGCAAAATTGCAAATTAGTCGTGTAACTATAGGACAATAACAAAAAAATCTTGTAAAAATCACGTTTTGCAAAAAAGTCCTGTAACTGTATAAACGTCTCAATTTTGGCCTTTCAAAATGCACATTTTGCAAAATAGTCTTGTAACTATTTGACTGGTAATTGAAAATTAAATGTGCCACTCACGTGATTGAAATTCAGTGTAATTAATACCAAAATTGAGATTTCATATAGTTGTAGGACTATTTTGCAAACCTGCATTTTTGCTGGATCAAAATCGAGAGTTTGCTATAGCTACAGGACTTTTTTGCAAAATATGATTTTGTAGGACATTTTTGCTGCCACCTTATAATTACAGGATCAATTTTGCAATTTTTCCATCTAAAAAATACTCCCTCCATCCCAATTATATAGTCCAGTTGGACTTTTCACAAAGATAAGAAAAAGTATTGGAGATTACAAATATACAAACAATTACTTGATTTACCCCTATTTAATGAATAGTGTAAATTAAAGAATACATATTAAATAAGGTTATAATAGTAAAAGAATGGAAAATTTGTATAAAATATATAAACTGGACTGTATATTTGGGACATCCCAAAAAGGAATAGTGAACTATATGTTTGGGACGGAGGGAATAGTAAAACATGTATAAAACTTCAAGTAGTTTGAGAGCTTGATTCGTATAAAACAGAATGTTTGAAATTCATAAACATTCAAAACAAAATTGAACAATAACGTATTTGACTCTGCTCGATTCGTTTACACTGTTACCTGAATTTAGCAGGAAGCTTGGGAATCAAGTGAGGCTTTCTCAAATGAGTTGGCAAAGTGACTATGTAAAACAGATCTGCCCAATCAAGCTTTTGCTCTTCTGAAACAACAAAGGCTTGCCCATAACCCTCTATGTCCCCTGCCTCCTGGCAAAACTTATTCTTCTCTTCTATTGGGAGATTAAAGAACTCTTTAATTTCTAACTTCATAATCTCTATTACTTCATAGTCCACTCCATGGTTGATCACCTAAAACAACAAAAAAATTCCAAATATAAAGTAATTAAATTTTGGACAAATTACACAAATTATCAATGAGTTTTACTTTAATTATAAAAAAAAAATCAAGTAACTTTCAAAATTACAAATATCCCCTTAAAATATAACACACGCATTGAGGTTTGTATTTACTAATCAAAAACCGTCTTAAAGGTGCAATTTGTAAAATAGAAATAAATGTTAAGTGAATATTCTAAGAAAGTTGAGTGTTTTTGTAATTAGAACGAACCTCAAGGGTATTTTTTATAAATAACCCTTTAGTCTTTGCCATAAATACATGATATTCAGGATGAAAAAGTACCTGAAAGAAACCCCATTCTTGGCATGCTTTGTGGAGCTTATCGAGCTCCGAAACCATCGAATCCGGGTTGAATAAATTCCGTACATCGATGACCGGGATTTCGGGTAAAGAGGAAAGATTACAGTGAAGATGATGATTATCATGATCGAGACGAATGTACCGCGATGGAACGGTTTCCAATTTGTCCTTAGCTAGTTCTTGAACTATAGGCACTTTCAAGAGCTTCCTAATTTTGGTAAGTTTGATTCCATTGCTGCAGTTTTCTACTGTGCGTATGTATTATTATTCCTCTGGTGTTTTTTCTCTTCAAGCTGTCTTTATATACTTAGTGCAATTGTATTAACTGTAGGCTAATAATAGTAACTTAGTAATGGCCATTTTCAAATCTTGTTTTGACATTCACTTTTACCTACCCGAGCAAGTGGAGGAAGTGGGGCTATGCGTTGTCGTTGTGAACTGTAGGGGGTGTCCTACAGGAATCAACCTTGGGTACGTTGTACAGTTAAAATAGAGCTTAAAAGATTAGATATGTACTATCCGTACCAACAAGGTACATTTTCTTTTCTGGTGCCCATTATATAGAAACTCTGAGTTTAAGTGTGTTTGGCCTGGAGTTGAGATGGAGTGGGTGACCCCCTGGGAAGGAATTTTCAGTGAGCGCGTTACTGAGGACAAAACGCGCTAGAAAAGACTCATATTGGTTTGTTGGGACAATCGTCAAATCCGGTAAGCACTTTCGGTCCAACAATATCTTCAATACATGACTTGACTAATGCGGTGTATGTGGCTTGTAGGTTATCATCAAGTCCGAAGACTTACTCAGTGCGCACCCAAAGAATATATTATGACTTTGGATTCTGGTTTAAAAAAAAACAATTTATTGTCTTGGGTAGTTGAGTTGGTGAAGTCGAGAGGCCCCTGAATATTTCTAATTTATTTTACTAGATGCTCTTTTATATTTTAAAATTATTTATAAGGATATTTAAGTATTCAACTCCCAAAATTATTTATAAATGTGTTTTATATAAAAGTGGGAGTCACAGGAATGAAATCATCTATTCCATTTTCCCTTTTTCACTTTGTATTTACATATATTGGATGATAAACACATATAAAAGTATGACATATATCTTCTTGTGCATGTATCATTTATCCGATAAATTGAAATAAAAACTAAAATAGGGAAGTAGAATATGGATTCTCAATCCATCACGATTGACAACAAAACTTTGGTTCCACTACTCTCACTTTCTTGTTGAAGTGGGTTTTAACTTTTACCGCCAATATGATGTAACATGTTTCTATAACTTTAATCTTAAGATACAATGTGTCATTATAACTATTGGAGGAGCTAGGGGTTCAACTTGAGCCCTGACCCCCTCTTTTTAATTATTTTTTACTATGTAAACTTTTTAAAAATTTATTTAATACTTATATAGTTTTTTTTTAAAAATTTTTTATCTGGCTCACTCCAATTTTATGTATCGGTCTACACTTGTTTTTTTTGGCTTGCGCCATTGATTTTCTGTGTCAATGAACATGCACTGATCACATTAGTTTTGAAAACCTTCTAAAATTAATCCAGTTTAACTATAATGCATTTCAATAAATATGGGGCAAACACCTTTTCTTTATAAATAAAAAGGTCAATAATGTAGGACATTTGTTCAACACACGTTTTACAACATTCTCGTACGTTCCCAAAATATATTAAAAATCACAAAATCAGGTTGATTATCACAGCAGAAATAATTCCAAAAATAATTGGACCGCAATTGTATGGTGGTCTGCTCTTTTGTCAACACCACCACGTATTATTTAATACAAAACAAAATCTTCTATTTAAGGAAAAAAAGAAAACAAAGTATCTTTAAAATTGATGTCGCATTAATTTCGTAAGCATAACGTCAAGGTTTTTGTATATATACTAAATATAGTTATGTTTACATAAGCATCGGTGTAATATATAATTATATATAGGATATTGAATTTTGGACAGTCTCATGGACTTAAATTCATGAGACAGATTCTACAAAATACAAAACACGTGGATCTATATTGTGGATCTGGATTTTGGTTGGAATTTTAGTTATATGTGGGATCCGTCTCATGAATAATATCCATGAGATCGTCTCATACAAGTTTTTGCCATATATAAATTATGTGCGGAGAAATAAAAAAATTGGAGTGCGTGGGGGGGGGGGGGGGCAGAGGGAGCCTCCCCTTCACTTTGCCCCTGTGCAACATAAGTTCTAATCTGTGCGGTTTTCGTCCTACAAGTTTTGATTTTGTGGTATTTTGGTCCCATATGCTAAGAGTCTCAATATTTCATTTGCTCCCAAATACTTTTGTCCTGTTAGCCGAAACACCCAAATCACCTATGACCATTAAAAGTTATATTACTGAAATTGCTATTTTAACTAAATGATAAAATTGTCAATAACCGAAACTACCACATCAAGAAATCCCAGGACTTGTCAACCCCCATGGACTAAAATTGCTATTAAGCCTTCTCTAAGTGGCCGAGTTAGTGGAGTAGGTACGTGCAACGCTGTAGTACCTTTGGTCACAAGTTCGATTGATCTTTGGTCACGAGTTCGATTCCCCCTGCAAACACTTGGGTTACATATTTTATATTTCTTTAATTTTTTTTAAAACATATTTCTATAAGTTTGATCTTAAGTGGTCAATGAGAATGCGATAATCACATTAGTTTTGGAAAACTTGTAAAAGTAATCCATTACAACTAACTATGCTGCATTTCAATAAATCAGGGGCAAACACTTATTTTGTGATTCTTTTTAAAAAAATAAAAAAGGTCAATTATGTTGGACAAATTTTTTTAATAAGTTGGGAGTATTGGTTGGAAGGTATGGGATAAATTTCAAAGAAAGTGAAATATACTAGGTTCGAACTCTAATCAATACCCTTACACAGAGGAGCGGTACCACTTAAGCTACAAGCTAGTGGTCAATTATGTTGGACAATTGTTAGCATGGGTTTCACAACATTCCCATAATTTTCAAAATTTCAGAATTACATCTAAAAAAATATACATATTTCAGAATTATGATCACAGCAGAAATAAATGCCAAAAATCAAAGTGGGACGCAATTGTTTGGTGGTCTACTCTTTAATCAACGCCACAATTATTTAAAGCAAAATAATATTTTAAAATTGACATCGGCAATAATTTCCCAAGCATGCGCCAGGGTTTTTATTTTCATTATTAGAATTTGGAGTAGGTAACACTGTGGTACTTTGGGAAACATAAGGCGTGTATGGATATATTTCCAAGTCCAATTTCCAGTTTTTAGAGTTGGAAAATAATTTTTCAAAATTTATTGGTTTTCGTGTGAGAATTGAGAATATGTTTGATTTGTTGTCTGAATTTCTGTTTGAAAATGAGAATATGTTTGGTTATAGTTTTCAAATGTATTTCGACATAGGTTTGCGTAATTGATACGAAAAATTGTTTGGTTGTGTTTTCAAAATAATATTTTCCATAAAAAAGTAAAAACTAGAAATGACTTCATTTTCTCTAAAAACTTTTGAAACAAACATAAACCCATTTTCCGGAATAGTCGGAAACTGGAAAAATGGTGTTGGAAACACAACCATACAAGGTCATAATCTATATATAGTTACGTTTATTGATGCAAAAAAGAAAAAAAAAACGAAGTTAAGATTATTATAGTGTAATTTATAATTTTTGTGTGGAGAAATAAAAAGGTTCAACTTTCATTAATAAAAGCAAAAATAAAAAAATACGGATGTAGTTTTTCCGCAACTCACTTCAAATCAAGGAATCTGATAAGTCGGTCCAACTTCTTCTCTGGAACTGGTAAAATCTTCGGATGAGAACATGTCTGCAACACACAGAACAAGGTTAGGACCCTTAGGGTGGTCTCAGGGAGGCCCCTTCGACGCTCAAGTCAGTGACTGTAGGAGAAAAATCCAGAGGGCGATGATGTAATTCAATGTAATTAATTAAACTTACTTACAAATGAGTCGGAGGGACCTTTATATCCATGAATTGATGGGTCGGGCCTAATAGAATAAAGTAGATTGCTTGGGCCACGTAGGCTGGATATTTATATGTGGCCCAATAATTAATGAATAATATTGGGTAATTAAAGAGATTAAATAAATATTTTTAAATGAATAATGGAGATAAATATGAAAGGAGGTTTTTGCCCACCACAAATACAAAATTAACTAACGCAGCTATTTTTTAGTTATTCATCGAAAAAACTTGATATTTTTTTTTTATATTTATATACTTTTTCATGAATTATGAAAAATAACCTCCTCTTATCCAAAAGGACCAAAACTACGTTAGAGCCGCCATTTGAATATGTTGAACATGCCCAGGAGCGGAGCTAAACGTGTATTTGGAGGGGGGGGGGACTAAGTAATTTTGGAGGGGCTAAATCAATAAAAAAATAATTATATAATATTCTAAAAAAACATATGCATAAAAAAAATTAATTTTCAAAAAGTTTGGGGAGGCTTCAGCCCCCATGCACCAAAGAGGGTACGCCCGTGAACATGCCATTGAATACGTTAAAATTTTTCTTTATATTTAATATTATGAGTATGCGTACGATGTATCGAGCATGCCTACTTAATTCATTTTCATTACTTATTAGCCCATAAGAAATGCTAATTGTGTCAAGTCGACAAAAGATGATCCATAAGGCCTAATTCATTGTAAAAGGCTTATAAGATCTAGTTTATTACATCAGACCCATACAATGTCTCAGATATAAATAGTATTTCCCCAATTATTATCCATAAAGTACAATCTAATTAATTTATTTGCTTTGGATTTTTCTCCTACATTACACCGACTTAAGCATCCAGGACCTGTTTGCATGTTGCAAGTCAGTTCCCTCTATGTGGATTAAATATTAGACTGGAGACAAATACCTCAACTCGGAGTACCTTGACTTGGAGTGAGATGTACGATTTTATGCAACATAAATGAGGAAATTTAAAGTAATTGGTTTTCTATGGTTCCAAAAGTATAGCCTAATTTTTGGAAAGTTTCTACAAGAATTTTTTGTATTCCAAAAAAAAAAAGTATCGAAATACTTTATTTGATAAAGCAGTACTTGGTGAAAAACTCTAATTTTTAATTTATCAAACATTGATTATTGCTTTTAATTAATCTAAAAAACAGTTTCTAGCTTACTTTATCGAAACATTTCTATTGTCAAACTACTTATTACGATAGTGGCGCTACATCGATTTTGGAAGCCCAGTGTGAATCACTCTAGTAGAATTATGTCCCGATTAGAACTTGTTACATTCGGTACGGCCGATGTTATTAATTTTTTGGCTTGAGTTAAATTTTAAAATTGACCCCTTTTTTTTTCCTATACAAACTGGCAACATAAAATAAAAAACGAAACCAAGAAATCACCCCTCACGTGCGAAAAATAAATAATAGTATGCAATTTATAATACAATTATATTTAAATCTAGATAATAATAAACATCAAAAATATTAATCAAATTAACATTATCAAATTATTCAATAATATCCTGCGAACTGTTAACAATAAAATCTTATATAACCCATTTCATTTTAATTATCCGTATAACAATTCGCAAACGAGTCCCAATTTGATAGACTTTGGACTCGTTTGGGAAGTTGGATTATGGGGGATAAGGGTGTTTATCAAATTTGAATCCTATGGTTGGGAAATGGGATTCCGGCACGGTATTAATCATCGGGCTGGGATTGTAATCCCATTTTCATTTGATAGCCAATCCCACCCCCCATATTAATTTATCAGCCTTAATCCTCTGTTGTGCAATATCTCTTTTACCCCTTATTTAACTTGTGGTTTGACATGTATGCCCCTTATTGACCCATTATTTACCAAATTACTACATATAAAAGACCTTCTCTTTCCCTTGGTAAACAGTAACAAACCTCATTGTACAGACTTCGTGGTTCAGGAGTAAGACCAAGGAAGAAAAAATTCACAATTCATATTCGAAAAACAACATTAACCCCTGGATTTCATTCTTCTAATTTCGAAAAACATAATTGATTTCTAAATCATTTCAGTCCATTCTTATTTATAATTGGAATTGGATTCTGATAAAAAAAAAACGAAGTACCCATTCATCTTAGAGCATTAACAAACAATTATCAAGAAAAATGGAGTTCAATCCATAAAACTAATATACAAGGAACCCTAGTTGGTTTTTTAAAGGGGGAAATTGATGAATATTTCTTTGTGAAGAAGATGAGTAGATAATGAAATCACCTGGTAAAGAGAGTGCTTTTTCGTAGCAAACAGTGTAGCAATTGAGCTCGTCAAGTTCGAGCGATTTTCGAATTGGGGAAGATGACCATGGTTGACCCGCTGTGTTTCAACAGAAGAACTTCCAAGTAATATAGTATGAAATCAGCTGTTGTACACTTGTTCTAGCACACAATGGTGCTCAATAAAAATTATGGACAATTACAAAAATTACCCCAAACGTTTGAGTTAACTAGAAAAAACCCAAAAGTTTTTGAAAATTACAGAATTCTCATGATGTTTGGTTCTGTATTACACTTTGCACCCTTAATAAAAAAAACATTTCAAATACCCTCTTACATTTATAAAAATATTGCAATCGCCCCTTATATTTAACACAAAATCATACCTCATTACCTCAAGGTTTTTTTTAATTAACCCAAACCTCAGAGTAGTTTTTGTAATATCTTACTCTAAGAGGGTGTTTGGCTGCTTAAAAATAGCTTATAAGATGTTTAAGAGTTTATAATTTTTAAAATGTATTTGGTAATTTTTTTCAAAATAGCTTTTAAGCTCTAAAAAACACTATTAGAGAGCTTATAAACTCCTTAAAAAAAAAGTACCTCTACCCAAACTTTTTTTTAAAAGAGCTTATAAGCTCCTTATTGTTAAACATTCAAAAGACAAAATATCCTTAATAATTTTATAAGATATAAAAATAACTTATAAGTTCAACTATCTTATTTTATCCACACTCTGACAACTTATTTTTAAAATAAAATCTAACATGTTATAAGCTCCTAAAAGCAGTTTATCAGATGTAGAAGCTTATAAGATGCTTTAAATAAGTTTAGCCAAACACCCTCTAAATCCTGTCGGCGTCGAGATATGACTTCCCTTTGAGCTCCCTCGAAAAATATCCCCTGAGAAAATCCTCCATACCAATTGTCTTGAATTTTGGTGGAGTTTGAGGGGTGATAAGGCTTGGTGCTGGACCTAATTCACTGTTCATTTTTGGGAAGAGAAATGTGGCAATGGAGAGCCTCTCTTTTGTGGAGTTTACTGTTGCTTGATGCTCAATGCTCCGATAAGTACCGTTTGTCAAAATCTGTCAATGTCATTTTGGTGAATGGAATAAGTTAAATGGCCCTGAAATTTTTTGAGTACTTAAATTTACTCAACAAAGAAAGTAAATGTTAAAGTCTAACTACCAAAAAAAAAAAAAAACAGTAATCTTTGATAATTACAAGTTGTGCAGCCCCCCAGACTACCTTCGATCTATGAGACATTCGTCTTTCCTAAGGATAATTCTAATCCTCTGCGGGAGATAAAGAGATTTATCCTCATACTCCGCCGTAGTCCAGGTTCGAATCTGGGGTGAGGAGATGAGGAGACTCATCCTTTGTGGGTAAAGTTGCATCTATTGAGATGGGTATTTTTGTTAGGAAAATACTAAACTCAAAGGGTTATTGTAAACATCATATTCGATACTGAGTTATGCGAACAAGACCCTTGTCATCTTCCTCGTTCACCCCCAATTAATGATGTAGTTGCGTAATTTGATACCGAGTTATGTGCCGAATTAAAGACCATTATCATCTTTCTCGTTCACCCCAACTATCATTAATGATGCAACAAGATTTTAAACATCAACAATCTCAACCTAAAATATCTAAATCTAAACAAATTCAACCAATCTAACAACAAATCTTAACCTAACAACTACAACCTAACTAATTCAACAAAAACTTGTAAAATTAATTGAACTGAATTTGTAGTCACTATAGTCGCCGGAGTCAAAGCCATTAATCAATGAGTCCTCGTTCAACGGTAGTTAATTTTTTCTCCCAAATTTTGCCGAGTTAGAGAAGAGTGTGTGCCACGGTGTAATTAAATTGACTCAAGAGCAAATTGAGTTTTTCATGTAGTTGCTGAAAAACACGTGTTTCAACAAATGACTAAAAAATATTTTTGACATTTTAGGAAGTGCTAAAAAACTTGGCACATAAATACTTTTGTTATGGAGAAGTGATCAAAAATCCGATTGACTGAAAGTAATTTTTGCACAATACCTCCAACATATCTCCAATATTGATAACAAATGCATCAGGGAGTGGAGAAACAGGAATCCAAACTCCATCTTTCTTGATTTGGAGACCTTCCATTTCATTGATTTGTAGGAGAATTGTGAGCCCATCTGCATCAGAATGAGGGCAAAGACCAGTAACAAGCTCTGATTGGGGACATGGAGGATAATAATTCATCCTCATTGATTGCATCCTTTCTTCGAATTGTGTTTTAATTTCTTCGGATTTCATGTTTAAAGCTTTTGCCATTTGGTTTAGAATTTTCATGGCAAGAACTTTCAGTTCTGCTCCATATGATTCTATGGCATCCCTGGAAATTAAAAAAAAAAAATACAGAAAGAATCTGATTTGTGAAGGCACTACAAGAAAAAGTCAGTTTACCTACAGAAAAATCTAAAGGTAATTATTAAGACAATTGTAAAAGTATATGTAAAATCGTTGTAGGTAATATCATTATTACCTACAGAATCTAAAATTATTGGTGTCGGTGACCTGTCGGTATAATTTGGGGGAAAATAATTTTTTATTATGTTAGTATTCTGTAGGTAACTATAAAATCTAGTGACAAAATCATTTCTGTCGGTAATTATGTCGGTAATTAAGTCTGGAATTTTCTTGTAGTTAAGGCTGAGAGACGAACCAAGTTTGAATATATTTTCTCGTGAAGCTCGATTCGAGCTTTTCGACGGTTAATCTAAAAAATAGTAAAATATGTATAAAACTATCAAGTTGTTCAAGAGCTCAATTCGAGTTCGGCTCTAAAGTTTGTTCGAGTCCGATTCTGCTAGTAATCAAACAAAATATTTGAAATTCATAAATATTCAAAACAATATTGAACAATAACGTATTTGACTCTGCTCGATTCGTTTACACCGTTACCTGAATTTAGCAGGAAGCTTGGGAATCAAGTGAGGCTTTCTCAAATAAGTTGGCAAAGTGACTATGTAAAACAGGTCTGCCCAATCAAGCTTTTGCTCTTCTGATACAACAAAGGCTTGCCCATAACCCTCTATGTCCCCTGCCTCCTGACTAAACTTATTTTTATCTTCTAATGGGAGATTAAAGAATTCTTGAATTTCTAACTTCATAAACTCTATTACTTCAGAGTCCACTCCATGGTTGATCACCTAGAACAACAAAAATATTCCAACCATAAAGTAATTAAATTTTGGACAAATTACAAAAGAAAAAAGAAAAAAGAACCATGATGTTGGGGGCTGATTACTGAAAAACCTAGATATTTTTGTGAATTACAGAAACCCTTTGAGGTTTAGGTTTGATTCTTATCTTACATTTTTCCTTCGTAAGCCGAAAAAAAAAAAAAAAATCAAACCCTCCCTAACATTTATAAAAATACTATAATTTTTCCTTAAATTTAAGACAGTCAAATCTTAGATTATTTTGTAATTTTGATCTCGTTTAATTTTCATTATTTGTAATTAGCTCAAACTTCGTGAGTGTTTCTCCAATTTTCCCTTGCAAACACTATTACTAAGTTTAGTCTAATTATAAAAAATTCTAGCTATTATTCAAAATTACAATTATGCGCTTAAAGTATAACAAACACACTCTTAATATTTGCATCTACTTAACAAATACCAAAATCCTTGTGTTTTGGTACAAATCCGGGATGAACTAGTCGTATTCACCCAATACTTCTAGCCTGGGCATGATTCTTTATCTACTCTACTATCCCATTCCCTACAAAAATCCGAAAGTGCAATTTGTGAAATAGAAACAAAGTCTTGTATTTTAAATTTTGAAAATAGTTGGGCTTTTCTGCAATTAAACTTAACCACAGGGGTATTTTTGTACTTAACCCTTCAATCTTTGCCCAACGAGTATATGATATTCAGGGTGACAATTTATATATACCTGGAAGAAACCCCATTCTTGGCATGCATTGTGAAGCTTATCAAGCTCCGAATCCATCGAATCCGGATCGAATAAGTTCCGTACATCGATGACAGGGATTTCGGGTAAAGAGGAAAGATCAGAGCGAAGATGATGATTATCATGATCGAGACGAATGTACCGCGATGGGACGGTTTCCAATTTGTCCTTAGCTAGTTCCTGAACTATAGGCACTTTGAGAGAGCTTCCTAATTTTGTTAAGTTTGATTCCATGGCTGCAATATTTTTTCCTATGGTTGCCCTCTCAAACAATGTAATAATGTATATAATTAAGTCTGTGGTTTTCTCTCTTCAAACTGTCTTTTTTTTCAGTTAATGCAATTGTATTAAATTATAGGAATTAATTTCTTTGACATTCAGTTTTAACTACCGGAAGCACGTGGAACAAGTTATTGCACAATTATATTTATCAAAAAAAAAAAGTTATTGCACAATAATGAAGATTATTGCTTACTGGTTGAGTGCCAATTTCGGCTCGTCCAAATTTAACCCGGTATTTTCACTGGGCTGGGTTGTAATATTCCAGGCCCAAAAAAATCGAGCCTCAAAGTCTGGCCCACTAGGCTCGGAAAAATGGATGAATCTGGACTCTGAAATTAGCGGCCCAGTTATTATTTGGCCCGTCAGGCCCGTTTTTTCCTATTGCCCCAGTGGGCCGGCAACGGCCCAACCCGTTTAACACATCTACTTAGTGGTTACGGTATTATTTACAATGACGAGATCTGAGTTCAAGTACATGGACCAATTTTATTAGGAAAAAAACAACAATGAAGCTGATTCATGCTCTCATTCTTTAAAGAAAGAATTGTTGCATCTTTCGTCCACACCACACTATGTATTATTATTTAAAGCAAGATAAAATCTTTTCGTATCTCTAAATTTAATGTCAACATCCTAAGTGTCACCCAAGGTTTTTATTTTCGTTATTAGAAACTGGAGTGGGTAACACTGTGATACCATGGGAAAACGGAAAAAATGCAAATTTAGTCTACATTTATAAGAGTGTTGTAATATTTGTCCTATAAATTTTAAAATTGTGATTTTAGTCCTGTATGATTTTTTTTTATATAATTTTGGTCCTATAAATTTTGTATTTGTGCAATTACGGTCCTATAAATTTAAATTGGTGTAAATGGCTATTCAAAATTTTACTTATTTTCAAAAGTACCCCTAGTAGCTAAAATATTTAATACATTAGATCAGATAGAAATTGATATCAGATCTTTTGTTTTATCATTTATGCTATAAAGTTCCCAACGACAGAATTGTGTTCGGATCAAAATCCAATATACAGTTCCACATGTATTATTTTCTAATTATGAAAATACAATAAATACATACAAACATGGCAAAATTTGTTATTTTGACTATTACTTGTCAAAACATTTATGTTATCAAACTACATATTACGAATGTGGTCCAAAATCGATTTTGGAAGCCCATAAAAGTAGCTCTGGAATTAAAGCCCATAAAAGAAAATGCAAGCAAATTTATTCGACGATTTGTCTAGACTTCCAACTTCATGAGATCAACGTAAGACTTGGCATTGAGTCCATTAAAGGCCCAACAAGGATGGCCTAATCAACAGTCCAGGTTCCGAGTCCATTATTCAATTGAGTGAAATATATGTTACATTCATATAACAACAGAATTATATGTTGTTGTAATTTTCACTAAAGATGATATTTTCATATTAAATAAAGAAGAAGAAATTGGTGTGTATCACTCTAGTATAATTAACTTATGTCCCGGGAAGAAGTTTTAAATTGAGTTAGTGAAAACAAAATCATAAATTTAATATGAGATTTTCTTCGAAAAATATAAGATAGCAACATGTTGCTAACTAGAGCTGACAATTTTCAGCCCGACCCATAGACTTGCCTAACCAACTTGAGTATATGCCTAGATTATGCTACATTTATATATAGGATTGAAATGAACCGACTCTATTTTGGGTTGGACCAAGAATCTCGAATAGAGATGGCAGTGGGGCGGGGATCATATTCCCGCCCGCATGGGGATCCCGCCCTGCTTCTCGCGGAGAACCGATATTAAATATATAATATATTATATTAAATATATATAATATATTATAAATATATCCACGCTAAATATATAAATCAAAAAAAATTTAATTTATTTTATATAATGAGTGCTTTATTAGTCTTTTTTATATAATTTATATATTTTTAAATATTAAAAAATATATATATATTTTTTTAAAAAATCAGTTTTTTTACAAAAAAAAAAATAATAATAAAAGCGTGGGACGGGGAATCCCCGCGGGAACGGGGATGGGGGGAATATTTTCCCTGTTTGTCTTGCGGGGACGGGGACGGGAATTCCCCGCGGTCGCGGGAACAGGGATGGGGATTGCTCCCCCGCCTGTTGGCTCTATTGCTAACAAGGACAATTTTATTGAGTAAGAAGGTATAATTGTACAGTCTAAGTAACAAACAATCTGAGAATGGAAAATTACAATAACTAAATAATACTCTCTCCTTCCCAAATATATAGTGTAATTTTAAAAAGTTTATTCGTGTTCGTTTAATAAAATTATATTGTGTTTGAATTTGTTCATGAACATGTTCGTGAACACATTCGTATTCGAGTCCATATTCACTTTGTGTTCGTGAATATTGAACAATTTTGTTTACGAACAATAAAAAAGGAAACAAGCAAAATAACTTTTGACGAGTTCATGTTCGTTACATGTTTGTGAACAAATTCAACTTTAATTGATAGGTTAATGTTAATTTTTTAATAATGTAACTTTAATTTTTTTTATATTATTTACAATTATAGATTCTATTATACAATCCTATTAGAGTTATGACCAAACACTAAACAAACTATTAATAAACGAGTGTACAATTATTCAAGTTCTCTGTTCGTTTATTATACGAGTCCTAAGATTTGTCCATTATATGTTTGTTAACTAAATAAACGAACACTATTCGAATTTATTTACGTGTTATTTGTTCAAAGCTCTGTTTATTTACAACCTCATTAATCATTACCCACTTTTTAGGTTTCTAATTCCTCAATACAAGAAACTAATTTGTATTTATTTTATTGATAATTTCAGACCAATTTCTTGGTAAGCTAAGATACGATTATGTTTGGATATGGTTCAACTAACGGACACTTGGCATAATATCATAGTGTGTACATGGCACGTTAGCTAAATGCATCTCAGTCCAACCATTTTGTAGAAGATACCTAAATTGCCATCCCAAATCCTTCATGGTAGGGGTGTCAATTTTGCACCCAACATGTAAATTTGACACGAACCTAACACATAATTAATGAGTATGGATCCGGGTTAAAATCTTGCTGAACTCGAATAATAAACCGTCAACTAAATAGGTCCGATTCTGGTCAATCTTTTATTTTTGTGTTTTGATACACAAAACTTTAATCATTTTTTTCCCGACATATTTCAAGCCACATTTTTACTTAGCTTAATTCGCTTTTCAGTCCGATCTGCCTAGCTTCCTCCCCACTCACTTGTTTTTTCTATTTTTTTAATTTTTTTTGTCATCGATAAATTAAAAATATTAAATTTAATTTTTAAAATTTCATTTTCCCTAAAACATTACATGTTGTTGTCACATCAAAGGTCTTAGGCACCCTCTACAGTTTATATGTCCTTGTTAAAGGATGAACACCATCCCTGAAGCTCTTACTATTCCCGCCCTAGAGCTTAGTGGAGGAGATGAATCGCGGGATATGTCTTAACGAGCCAGTGTTCTCAGTTGTTTTAGACTGAGTCACCATTTAAGAAATCCTTATTTAACCTACTGTCAGATAAATTCGAACATCCATACTGTAAGTGTCAACAAAGCAAACATCACATTACTCAAGTCCTGACCGGGGCTACAATGCCATTGTTGATTGTTGTTGATCTGGTCTGTCGATGAACCATCACCCGTGACGATTTCACACCTATATTCAGCAATTTTTAACATAATTTAACTGATCCAGTAATTAGAATGTCCCTTTCAGAAACGTGCTTAATTTGCATATATTTTATAGGCCACACATTAGTCAAGCACGCTATATACACTATTTCATACCAAATATTACACGTTTTTTTACTGAGAAATCTTTAAACTACCAATGCCTCAAATAAACCGGTGCATAATGTATAGAGAAAGTTAGAAAAATCACTTCAAACATCGAATCAAATTATAATATTGATATCTACAACAACAGATAATATATATTAACAATAGTTGTTTGAATTGATGATTTATTATAATTTCGATTATCTTTTATAAGAAACCTCTTTTGCGATCTTACAGATATTAAAATATTCATATATCAATATTTTAATTTAATGCCAAGGTGATCAAAATTTTAATCATGCTATTAATTAAACTGTTAAATAGGAACGGCATCTTTTTATAATATGAGAAATGTTATCCTTTTCCAAAATATAATTAACACATGAAATGCGTGGTCATGACGTTTGAATTCTAGACTTTTTGTTTGGTGTGTTGAATCCTTTGGTGTTTATTTCTGTAAACTGGATTACAGGGAAATTGTAACTAACTATTACAAAGAAATCGGAAATTGCGAGAAAAGTTGAGGCGAGTAAAATACTCTATCCGCAAGATAAACACGTCATGTATAGTCTTTTGGAACAAACGTGTTATCCCCAAAGATCAGTTGAGCCTTCGTCCTTGAAATAGCAAAGACTTTGCAAATTTCAAGGCACCGTCAACTAGAATATGAAAAATCGAGTACACTCTATGCAAGTACAACAAAGAAAATGAGTATGAAAGTGTGTCATCGTACAACAACAATGCTCCTATTTAGGACTGACTTGGTGCCTTGGGACTCTCTCGCAGGCAATAACTTCAGAGATAATGGTTGTAACTTCCGGTAGTGGGCACTCCACTATGTCAGAACCTCCAAGTAGTGGCCACTCCACTATGTCGTAACCTCCAAGTAGTGGGAGAGTTGTCTTTGATTCACTTTAAAAAGTCATAGTTTGACTTTTAACTTGCAACTATTTGTTTTTATTCTTTAAAAAGTAAAAAACAAATGTTTTTGTGCAAAACTAGGCCCGATCCGTCGGGACACGGCACGGCACGGCCCCGCCCTGCGCGCGGTCAAGGGGCTGGGCGCGCGTGCGTGTGGCCTTCGCCACACACTCACATGTGTATAGTTATTTCATCTTGCACACTCTTATACACCCACTTACTTATATATTGAATAAAATTAACATTTTATTCCCATGTGGGATGATGTCTTTTTACCTCCCCATCATGCATTGTCCCATTTCAAAGTGACTATCTTGTGGATTTTATTTCTCACTCACCACTAAATGGTTTTGCGAAGTTAAATATACCACACTCATATGTCGAAACGTAGAATTTTATTTTAATATTTAATTCCTCCAAAATTAAATAATTAGTCACTAAAAAATTGGTCAAAGTTAGGTATCAACCATTACTTCTCATAACCAATTTCCAACAATCCCCCACATGAGTGGAAATCAAATGCACATGATAATGCGGACTCTTGTACTTAGTTTAATTGAAACCATATCATCGGGGACGGTAGTTTGCAACTTTGAACCTTCCTTTGTAAATATCATCGGATATCGGCGGCTAGTAGTGGACGAACGCCTTGAACTATTCCTCCTTCGTGTACACCTAGTCAATGACATTTACACAATATGACTTCGTCACATTCCGTTCTTGATTGTGTCATTTTTGGCCATGGACAACATCTTTGGATTCATAAGTGTTACATTGAAGCGACCCTCACTTCTCACTTATATAGGTGATCTCTCTTTGACCGAGTCAATTTATCATTAAAAGTCCTTATGACTTAACCTTACCACAACCAACAAGTTTATTGCACTCGTTTTGCCTTTAGGGATGGGTTAACTGATTTACAAGTGCTTAATCGAACTTCTAAAGCTTAGTTTTCCTATTGAACTAAGTTCTTGGGATCTCCAAGTCACCAAGGTTGGGTTACCACTTTAATCATTTTTAAATTGTGGATTTTTAATCCCATTCCTCTAGCAATTTACTCAATTGATCTCTGTTAAGCCCTTTCGTGAGCGGATCCACTATGTTATCCTTTGACTTTACATAGTCAATTGATATAACACCATTAGAGATCAATTGTCTTACGGTATTATGTCTACGACGGATGTGTCTAGACTTACCGTTATAAATATCACTTTGTGCTCTCCCTATAGTTGCTTGACTATCACAGTGAATCATCACATGAGGCACTGGCTTTTTCCAGCATGGAATATCTTCTAAGAAATTACGAAGCCACTCAGCTTCTTCGCCAGTTTTATCAAAAGCTATAAACTCAGATTCCATGGTGGATCTAGCTATACAAGTATGCTTAGTGGATTTCCATGATACTGTTCCTCCTCTAATAGTAAATATATATCCACTAGTGGAGTAGAGTCCTTTGAATCAAATCCATAAAGCATCACTATACCCTTCAAATCTTTGGAGGGTATTTCGAGTAGTGTATTCCATAACTCGGGTGTATTTTAGATATCTTAGTACCCTAGTTAGTGCTTTCCAATGCTCTTGGCTTGGATTGCTTGTATACCTACTCAACTTATTTACAGGATAGGCAAGATCTGGACGTGTACAATTTGTAATGTACCTCAAACTTCCTATCACCTTCGAGTATTCCAACTGAGCTACTGGTTTAGCTTTATTTACTACCAGATTTATGCTCAAACCAATGGGCGTTTTGCATGGTGGGCCATCAAAAGCATTGAACTTCTTGAGCACTTTCTCCACATAGTGGGACTGTGTCAAGCTAATTCCTTCAGATGTTTTGCCAATTTTGATTCCGAGAATCATATCAGCAATTCCCATGTCTTTCATGTCAAAGTTTCTTTTTAACATTTTCTTAGTGTCCATGATTATATCATGACTACTACCCATTATTAACATATCGTCTACGTATAGACAAACTATGACAAATGCATTTGATGTGCCTTTAACATAAACACATTTGTCACATTCGTTGATTTTAAAGCCATTTGACAACATCGTTGTGTCAAATTTAAGATGTCACTGTTTTGGAGCTTGTTTAAGTCCATACAACGATCTTATCAATCTGCACACCTTTTTCTCTTGACCAGGTGCTACAAATCCTTCAGGCTGTTCCATATATATTTCTTCTTCCAATTCACCATTTAAAAACGCAGTTTTTACATCCATTTGGTGAATCTCGAGATTGTGCAAAGCAGCAATCACAATAAGCACTCGAATGGATGCAATTCTTGTTACATGTGAATATGTGTCGAAGAAATCACTTCCTTCTTTTTGTTTGAAGCCTTTAGCCACTAACCTGGCTTTATATTTATCAATAGTTCCATCAACCTTATATTTCTTTTTTAATATCCATTTACACCCTAAAGGTTTACTATCTGCAGGGAGATCAACCAACTCCCATGTATGATTTTGTAAAATGGATTCTATTTCACTATTGATGGCTTCTTTCCGGAGCGGAGCATCCGGACTAGACAGGTCTCTTTAATCGCACTTGGCTGGCTCACTGCCTAATAAGTAAGTGACAAAATCGGGACCAAAAGATGTGAGAGGTTTTTAGTCCTTTTACTTCGTCTTGTTCTTCATTCTCTTGTGAAGAACTACTTACTTTCTCATAAGTTCTTTTGTTAGAACTTATTTCAACCATTTCTTTACAAGGATATACATTTTCAAGAAATATTGCATTTCTTGATTCAATTATGGTACCTTCGTAAATTTCTCGGATTTTCGACTTGTGTACAAGAACCGATATGCACTACTATTGTATGCATATCCCGTAAAAATACAATCAACCGTCTTTGGGCCAATTTTGACTTGTTTAGGTTCAGGTATTGCTACCTTAGCCAAACACCTCCACACTTTAATGTATTTATAAGATGGCTTATGATTTTTCCACAATTCATAAGGTGTCTTATTTTTTCCCTTAAGTGGGATTTTATTTAAAATGTGGTTTGCTGTTAAAACAGCTTCCCCACACATGTTCTGAGGTAGTCCAGAACTAATCAACATGGCATTCATCATTTCTTAAAGTTCGATTTTTACGTTCAGCAATGCCATTAGATTGTGGTGAATATGGTGCAATAGTTTGATGAATTATTCCCACTTTGGTTACATAATTCTTCAAAAGGTGCAACATATTCTCCACCTCTATCACTCCGAATTATTTTAATCCGGCTCTCAAGTTAATTTTCAACCTCATTATTATAATTTTTGAAGGCTTCCAACGCTTCATCTTTGCTTCTTAATAAATATAAGTAGCAAAATCTTGTGCAATCATCAATAAAAGTGATGAAATATTTTTTTACCACCTTTAGTTTGCACAAATTTCAGATCACATATATCAAGATGTATCAACTCTAGAGGGTCTTGTATTTCTTTCCACAGAATGAAAAGGTAACTTAGCCATTTTAGCTTCAATACTGATTTCACATCTCTTTTGAGAATCAACTTTTGAAGTTGGAAGTAATTCCAAGTTCATTAATCTTTTTATAGCATTTAGATTAACATGCCCTAATCTAACATGCCACAAATCGAATACTCAAGCATATAAATGTAAGTAGGCTCAATTTTATTGTTGCTTGAATCGGTTACAAAGGCGAATCGCCATTACATTCATTTTGAACAAATCAGTTATATAGATAACCTTTTCCTAGAAGCCCAAACTTAGTTAAAATAAACTTTAGGACTCAAACAACGACAAACCATGGTTTACAAGAAGAGATCCGACTCTAGATTCTTCCCGGATTTTCGGGACATGAAAAACATCCTTCGAAGCGACTCTTTTCCGTAAGTGAGCTTTGAACCACGTTGCCAAAACCTCGCAACATCGAAGAGGAAGAATTACCCATATTAAGTTTTCTACCCGCATACAAGGGTGTAGGTAGAGAACATATCCTTGTCGAAACAGGACATGTCGAGTGCCCCCCCGTGTCAATATACCACCTCTCTTGGATTATCCACAAGGTTTGCCTCAAAAACCACTACTGAGATAGATCCATATCGGTTAGCTCTTGGATCATACCACCGTGCTCAACCACATTAGCTTAGGCTGTCTATATTTTGGTTTTTTAGGAAGCTACGAAACCCTTAGCCATGTGGTTGGGCTTACCACAATTGTGACAATTTCCTGTAAACGGCTTTTTGTTTACATGCTTCTTTCCTGTAGTTGTTGTTATTGTCACATTTCCTTTTCTTCTTTATTACATTAGAATCGCCATGTTCTAGCAAATTCGCCTTTGCATCAACAAAGACCCTTTTCAAACCTTAAATCTAATTTGCGATTACCTTTCTCAATTCAGAACGCATAATTAGATCTTCAAGATTTATTTCTTTTTCGCTTGTGCTTCAAATAATTTTTG
This sequence comes from Rehmannia glutinosa, assembly GCA_016081115.2. Classification (NCBI taxonomy): domain Eukaryota; kingdom Viridiplantae; phylum Streptophyta; class Magnoliopsida; order Lamiales; family Orobanchaceae; genus Rehmannia; species Rehmannia glutinosa. Next base: position 252,660 of record JABTTQ020002416.1, read on the forward strand.
AAGTCTTTCCATCCAGGTGGCAACTTTTCAATCATGCACTCCACTTGAAACTTCATCTAATTGCATTCCTTCTCGCACGAATATTGTGCATAATTAACTGCAATTCTTGAGCTTGTTCCATGACAGTTCTAGAATCCACCATCTTGAAATCTAGAAACCTGCCAATCACGAACTTCTTGGAACCAACGTCCTCAGTTCAGTATTTCTTTTCCAAAGAATCTCGAGCTCTTTGGAAGATTTCACTTCACTATACACATTGTATAGCGAGTCGAGTACGATCCATTTAGGGCGTAGTTGCGCACGAGGAAGTCACCCTGGCCCCAAGCATCAAAGCAAAGACGTTTTTCATTGTTGGTGTCATATTCTTCCACACCACAAGTGGATCCTCCTTCGGGAACTTAGTGAGGCTCGGGCGTAGTCGATAAAACAAAGATCTTGGATTGCCATCTTTTGAAATCGGCACTTAAAATTTTTTCGGCTTCTCCAGCGACACAGGAGAAGAGGAACATTCACCTCAAGTAGACGCCATCGTTTACGAAAACAAAAAGGTGTTTATCTTGCATTGTTGAATCCTTTGGTGTTTATTTCTGTAAACTGGATTACAAGGAAATTGTAACTAACTATTACAAAGAAATCGGAAATTGCAGAAAAGCTAAGGCGAGTAAAATACTCTATCCGCAAGATAAACACGCCCCGTATAAAGGTCGATTTTAATGCACGTGTTATCCCCAAAGATACAATGACTTCTGGTCCTTGAAATAGTAGCACTGCAAATTTCAAGGCACCGTTCGAACTAGAATATGAAAAACTGAGTACACTCTATGCAAGTACAAGAAAGAAAATAAGTATAAAAGTGTGTCATATGTACAACAACAATGCTCCTATTTATAGGACTTCCAAAGCCTTGGGACTCTCTCTGCAGGCAATAACCAGAGATAATGGTTGTAACTTCCGGTAGTGGGCACTCCACTATCTTTGTAACCTCAAGTAGTGGCCACTCCACTATCATCTTTGTAACCTCCAAAGTGGGAGAGTTGTCTTGATTCACTTTAAAATTTTTTTTGACTTTTAACTTGCAACTATTTGTTTTTATTCTTTAAAAAGTAAAAAACAAATGTTTTTCAGGCAAAACTAGGCCGATCCCAGGATTCGGGACACGGGACAGACGCGCACGGCCGACCGACCGCCCGGCGGGCGGGCAAGGGCGTTGAAAGGCGTGCGTGTGGCTCGCTTCGCCACACCTCACATGTGTATAGTTATTTCATCTTGCACACTCTTATACACCCACTTACTTATATATTGAATAAAATTAACATTTTATTCCCATGTGGGATGATGTCTTTTTACCTCCCCATCATGCATTGTCCCATTTCAAAGTGACTATCTTGTGGATTTTATTTCTCACTCACCACTAAATGGTTTTGAGAAGTTAAATATACCACACTCATCTACTCGAAACGTAGAATTTTATTTTAATATTTGATTCCTCCAAAGTTAGGTATCAACCATTACTTCTCATAACCAATTTCCAACATGGTGTCACTTTGACGACTATTTCATTTAAATTGTTTATCGATGTCAAATAATATCTGTAAAACCTGAGGTCATGAAAAGAATCCTAAAAAAATTATTTTTTTCATGAGTTTGTGATCGGGTTGAAATTCTATTTTTTTAGTACAAATTCTGAGAGGGGAGGGGCTGGTGAGAATCAAACCCCAGATTTTTAGCTTGGGTATGAGAGTCTTTAAATGCTGGACAACTAATCAATCCCCGGTTGAAATTCTATTTAAATATAAAATTCGTCCCATGAATTATATCCATTAGACCATCTCATATAATTTTTTGTGTTAATTCTAAAAACATGTAACTTAATTTCTGAACTCTAGGTATTATCCTCTCCTCTACTTTTTGATCATATTAGGAAAAATTTCTAATGGATTAATTGTTTCTGTCGAAATTTGAGGTCAACTATTTACATAATCAAAATGATCTAGAGATTCTGTACTATCTCCAATGTACTTTCGTAACAACTGTACTATCCTTTTATCATTTTTCTTTTGGCGAAATTGCAAAATTAGTCCTGTAATTTAAGGGATGTGTCCAAATTGGCCCTATTCATTTTTATAATTTTAATGTGGTCCTGCAAATTTTAAAAATTGCTCAATTTTAGTTCTATTGCCGTCGAAATATTTCAAAACCACCAGAAATTGACACGTAACTCACATGTGATCCCCTAAAACTGCGAATTTTTCGATTTTCGACTATTTTTGGGTGACATATGGTAAACATTAATTCATATTACCTTAAAATTGTTCATAATGTGGATTAATGTTTGTCATGTCATCCTAAAATAGTCGGAAAATAAAAAAAAGGGTTTCTCTTTTTGGGGATCACGTACGAATCATATGTCGAATTCCAGTGGTTTCACAACGTTCCCCCCGGTAATATAGGACTAAAATGAAGCAATTTTCAAAACTTACAAGACCAAATTGAAATTTAAAAACAAACATGACTGATTTTGACACCCCTACAAGACCAATTTTGCAAATTCACCTTTTCCTCTTCAACATAATTATAATATAAATGCAAAAGGGATTCATACTCATCTAAAAATCATTTCTTCAGATTAATTCTAGCTAGCAAATGTGTGTGTGTCCAGTGTGTGAAATATTCTAATCACATGTAATACCCAAAATTGAATATTGTCTGATATCAGTATAGTTTCACATGAGTTGTTGAATTCTTCAAACATAATTCTCAATTTTTTCTTCAATGTTTATGGCATGTTGGCTGGTACGTATATTAGTGTTTCTAGATGTTCATAATCAGACATATATTATATGCCCTACTATTCTCAACAATGTTTCTTAGTTTTGTCCCTCGGGGACGATCGACAACGAACATGCATGTCCAGGAAATTATACGGAAGATACTAATTAATATTTTCACATGTATTTGTGTGTGAGTCTTGGAATCATGTGCAAATTAAACGTGCCAATTTTATTTTTTATTAATAATTTGAGAGTAATGGTTGGAGAGGAGGAGATAAATCTCAAATAAACTAAAAGATATCGAGTTCGAACCCCGGTCAATATATAGAACTAAAATGAAGCGATTTTTAAAACTTACACGACCAATTAATTAAAATTTAAAAATGAACATGACCAATTTTGACACCCCTACAAGACCAATTTTGCAATTTCGTCTTTTTCTCTTCAACATAATTATAATAAAAATGCAAAAGGAGTTCATACTCATCTCAAAAAATTTCATTTCTTCTGATTAATTCTAGCTAGCAGACGTGTGTGTGTGTCCACTGTGTGAAATATTCTAATCACATGTAATACCGAAAATTGAATCTTGTCTGATATCAGTATATAGTTTCACATGAGATGTTGAATTCTTCAAACATTATTCTTAATTTTTTCATCGATGTTTATGGCATGTTGGCTGGTACGTATATTAGTTTTTCTAGATGTTCATAATCAGACATATATTATATGCCCTACTATTCTCAACAATGTTTCTTAGTTTTGTCCCTCGGGGACGATCGACAACGAACATGCATGTCCAGGAAATTATACGGAAGATACTAATTAATATTTTCACATGTATTTGTGTGTGAGCGGCGGCGTGACCATTTTTACCTGGCTACCCCTAGCCCAAAATTTTTTCCCCTCATTTTCCCCCTAGCTCAATTATTTTTTCTCTTTAAAAAAACACATAAATTTTTTTTAATTTTTTTCCACTGAAAAAACGGGACAAAAAAATTTGGGGTGTCTTGGGGCCCCTGGCCCCCCCTATCTACGCCTCGTGTGTGAGTCTTGGAATCATGTGCAAATTAAACGTGCCAATTTTATTTTTTATTAATAATTTGAGAGTAATGGTTGGAGAGGAGGGGATAAATCTCAAATAAACTGAAAGATATCGAGTTCGAACTCCGGTCAATATACCCTTATAAAGGGTGAACGATACCACTTGAGCTACAAGCTAGTGGTTAAAACGTGTCAAAATTAAGTCAAGTGAAAGAAACTTTGGCAAGAAGGCCTAAAATCCTTTTTTTCAAATCTATATTGTAATGCCAAGAATTAAGATGAAAGCTATTTGATGTGAGTAATAAATTCGTGGAATAAAAATATCAAAATGTTGGTGCAATTTTGGATTTCTTTTTAGAATAAATCAATTTCATTCAGCATATGAATACATCTGATTACAAGATCAAAATTGTATGCCCTTCAAAATCATAAGCATATACAGATCTAAAATATAAATATATTTTAAATCAATATATATTTCTAATTGATCTAGTAGACAGGGGCGGATTCCCCAATTTTTTTCCATTTTTCTAAGGTAACAAAATAAAAAAAAATTATATATTGTATATATATATATTTTAATGGAAAACAACAATTGGGCTTAGTAAAAATAAACTTGGGCTAGAGATAACCGAATCGACTGGCAACACCCCGGCTTCTGTTAATATCTGTCACTAATCTTAATGTAATATGTCATCTAAATTTTCTGCACAAAACATCCACAACAATATTTCAGGGATTCACGTATTAATTTAACGGGTCAGACTCAATCGATTAAAACATGAGTTCTTGTCCTTAATTTTAAAAAATGCACTACGCATAAATAGGGAAAAGCCACATGTAAGGGTAAAATACTATTTACAAGAGGTTGAAATAAAGATAAAAGATATACATTTAAGGCTGACAAAATATCATTTCGGCCTCTTAGTTTTGGTATTTGGAGGTTTTCTAGCTGAAAACCTACGAACCCGATTGAGTCTCTTAATTAAGTTGCAACTGTTTTGAGTGATTTGGATTTGAGGAAATGATTTCGGTAAAGGATTTGAAACCGTTCCATATAATATGAAATTAAAATCCATCACAATAATACCGATCAAAAAAAAAATCCAACACAATAATTCAAAAATTAAAAGAATTTCAAAATAGGAGTTTGATGATTTAGATGCATTATATCATGAAATTTTCCAAAGAAGTTCAATGTATAATTTGTTATTATGAATTTGAATTTTTTTTAAGCTCAAATCCATAAATGGAACATAAGGTGCATAACAGGAGTACAGGTACCACGAGCTTGTAGCTCAAGTGGTACCGCTCACTCTTTATAAGGTATTGATCACCGAGGTTCGAACCCGATATCTTTCAGTTTCTTTAAAATGTATCTCCCCCAACCAGTACTCCCAACTTATTAAAAAAAAAACAAGGATACAAGCAGGGGCGTTTCCTCTTGTGTAAAGCCCCCACAAATTTTCTTTTATTAAACTCAATTAATTATGTGTATATATTTATTATAAAATATTGTTTTTTAGTATCAAATTTTATTTTTTTTATTAATTTAGCCCCCAAAATTTTATGTCTAGCTCCGCCTTGGATACAGGAATTCAATATCAATCATATTGAGGTTCAGAGGTCTAATAAGATCAAGATCCTTGTATAGCAGATGAGAACTAAAATTAAGTATTGAGTTCATTAATTTATACCCATAAATCTACCACAAATATACAAGAATTGTTTATGAACCTAGTAATTGTGTATGTGTTTTGATGAAAAAAAATTATATATATAAATATATATAATATGAAAACATTCTGGAACAAAGAACTGGCCTGGAGAATGAGTTTGAAGCCCTTTCGTTGTTCAACGCGGTTAAGTTTGAAATACTTTTTCTCCATTCATTTCCAAACAAACAAAAATAATTTTCTAAAGTAATTAATTTATAAATTCCCAACAATTTCTCAGATATATTGTATAGCCCATACCTTAATATGTTACGTACATATCTTCACCCTATAAATACCCACCTCTCTGCAAATGCACATCGCACCTCACCATAAACATAATAATATCTAATACGTACTTAGCAAAATTTATACTTTTCCTTATCAAAAATGGATGTAAGTATTCAAGAAATGGTTAGAAAACCCATTCACCACATTCCAACGCGCTATCTTGTCGATCAAGAGCCCGCGATTTCATGTTCGTCTCAAGAAAAAAATTTCGCGTCGATCCCAATATTCGACATGAAAAAATTGCTTGCCGAAGAAACTAAAACTTCACAACTTGAGAAGTTTCACTCAACATGCAAAGAATGGGGCATATTTCAGGTTTTATATACTTTTTTCTCTCCATATATATAACATGATGTTTCCTAGTATTTTGATTAGATCTGTCGGATTTTGTTGTCTTTTCTCCGTAGCAAAAATGTTTTTTAACCATATTTTTCAAAAACATGTTTTTCCAGTTATGTTTGAGTTCAAATCTCTACTTTGTCCTAATTTTTTATTTATAGGGACCGGTATATAACTCGGTAATGTACAACATCAATTTTTCGAAAAATGGTCAAATACCTCACTAGAGAATACACGAAAGGAATGACCATCAGTTTTTAGTTAAATGACTAAAAACACGTGTTTAAAAATATGACTATTTTTCATTTTCACAGAACAAAACAGAAGAGGCCAGTTTGGCCTATTACAACTTTTGATTTTCGTGTTGTTAACTTTCTCCAATTTTTTGTAAGAAAGAAGGTGTATCTAATTTAGTCTTTTATATATATTTGATACTATATATAATTAAATTGACAGCTAGCTTAGGTCTGAATTATCTATATGAATAGTTTGTTAAATTGACTTAATTCGGCATTAATTAATTAATACTATAATTTTGTTAGATATATAGTAAATTAAAATTTGAAATTGTACATTGAGAGTTGAGACCTAATAATTATTGCAGTTGGTGAACCATGGCGTGGACACTTCATTGGTGGAGAAATTGAAGTATGAAATTCAAGAATTTTACAAGCTTCCATTGGAAGAGAGATTGAGATATAAGAATAGGGCTGGAGATGTTGAAGGTTATGGTCAAACAATAATATTATCTGAAGATCAAAAAGTTGACTGGGCAGACAGGTTTTACATGATTACTAATCCCATCCATAGAAGAAAACCCCATCTTTTGCCAGATCTCCCTTCATCCCTCAGGTCCTCATCATCTCTTCCTTTCTAATTTTTTTTTTTTTTTGAACCACTCTTCCTTTCTAATTATGTATATAGAAATATGTACTTTAATTTCTATTTTGGTGTCCCAACAGAATCACTCGAGAATTTCTATTCCAAATTGTGTATCATCTCGTGTTCCAAATATCACCCCTACACGCCAAGTGTATTGATGACATCATTAATTTACACTTGGCGTGTATTTAAGATACTTGGAATACGAGATGAAACACAGTTTGGAATAGAGGATCCTATCCGCAACAGAATGAGATTTTTTGTTCCACGTTTTTATTTTATTTATTGTTCCGTTGTATTTGATGAATGATGCAAGCATGATAATATTGTAACTGTACACGTGTCATTCATTACTACAGTAGAATATGATGTGGAATAGCAAATCTGAACTCTGTGCGAATGCATTGAGTTGAGAAAATGCTTTCGAATTGAACTTTAATTTCAACCCATATTCAGGATCTCTTAGTTTCATCTATTGTGTTTAGTTTGTTTCAATTCACCAAGTGAAAGTGACGTACGTGTACATGAATAATGACATTATCTCGTGGTATTCACCAAGTGAAAGTGACGTGTACATGAATAATGACATTATCTCGTGGTATTCACCTGTTTGATCAATTTAAACACCATCGTAAGGAATAGTCAGGGACATGTCTATAATTTTTTTACAAGGGGGCATGAAATTAATACAGAACTACAAAAAAAAAAAAAAAAAAAAAAAAAGATTAGGGCACAATTTTATTTCCTTAACCTGATTAATATATAATTAATGGACACGTACTCGGTGGCGTACGCAGAAATTTACAGTTGGGGCGGAACTATAGTTGGGGAGAATACAACACATTTATGAATAATTTTTTTTTTTTTGGAGGGGTGGGGCGCAAAACTAATTAGTTTTTCTTATAAATAATTATAATGTTTAAACTTTTACACAGTAAAAATTTGAAAATTTTGAGGGGGCAACAACCCCCACCTGCCTCCTTATATCTTCCCCTGCACGTAGCCCATAGTGGACGGGGGCTATGCCTCCGTCTCTTGGAATAGAAGATCTAGACTGCTTAATTTAAACCTAACATAATTACAATTACTTATGCAGAGAAACCCTAGAAGTTTACATCTCCGAGCTACAAAAACTCTCAAGGGCAATATTCGGGTTGATTTCAGAAGCACTAAATATTGGAAATAAGCTAGAAGTCGAAGAAATGTTCGAAAATGGGATGCAATCAGTGCGAATGACTTATTACCCACCATGTCCACAGCCAGACAAGGTGATTGGGCTGACACCACACTCCGACGCTAGTGGAATCACCATTCTTCTCCAAGTCAACGGAGTTGAGGGTTTCCAAGTCAAAAAAGATGGTGTTTGGATGCCTGTGAAGTTCCTTCCAGATGCCTTTGTTGTCAATTTAGGAGACATTGTTGAGGTTTGTCACCAACTATTATTTCATCATGTTTTTACATTAATTTAAAGTTTTTTAATAATTAGTTTAGTCAATGTGTTCATGCATGTTACTATGTGCACATGTTTGAATGAGCTCTATTTATTCATGAATAGTAGTGCTTATATTTATGGGTTTCGTTCGTGGTTGTTAATGATTTGGATCGCATCTAGGGATGGCAATTTCCTCCGAACCCGATGGAGGATCGATACCCGACCCTAACGGAAGAGGGTATGGAGGGTAGTTTTGTACCCGATTAAATAAATGGGTACGTGGGTATGGGTATTTTTGGGTATGGGTATGGAGGTGGGTCTAGGTACATCCTACCCATACCCTACCCGATACCCGATTAAATAATAATATTATATATATAATATATCTACATATATATTTATTTATAATATTTTACATATATTTTTTATTTATACAACTCTATTTATTTATATTTAAAGAAAATGATTTTTCCCCAAGTCTCAACCAAAATCTACTAACCCACTAACACTTTTGTTTAATCTTTTTTAATATTTTGCTATATTTTTATAATATGTAGTTTGCTAGTTCTTATCTGTATTCTTTTTTCCTTATTGTTTCCTTAAGAATTTAGTAAATATCTATATTTTTATTTAAATAACTCAAATTTCTCTTTAAAAAAAGAAATAACTTAAATTTGAAAAAATACAATTGTAAGTGATAACAGGGTATGGGTAGGGTATAAATACCCGATCCTCCGATGGGTATGGGGATGTGTATGAAAACTGAATACCCGATGGGTATGGGTATGGGTATGGGTATGAATATAATAAATGGGTATGGGGATGGAGGATATAGAATCCTACCCGAATCCTACCCATTGTCATCCCTAATTGCATCAGGGGCGTAGGCACGTAGTCAGTCGGCTCGATAGATCTAACCCAATTTTTGTTCCTTTAGTCCAAATTTTTTTCCTTGAAAAACATATAATTTTTTTTATTTTTTTTCAAAGGGACAAAAAGAAATTGGGGTTCATCGGGGGTGGGAAGCCCCTGGATCGCATGATATTTTGGGTCGTGGGTAAGTTTGAATTAATACTAAAACAGAATTTTTTACCCGACCTAAATCTCCTATTTCATGCGGGTTTTTTTTTCTCAAAATCTGGTATTAGGAACGGAGCTCGGGGCTAGCAACGGCCGTCCTCCTCAACTTCAATTTTTTTTTCAAAAATTAATATAATTTGTTTACATATAATTATTGAAAATTATATTTTTTTATATATAAATATTAAATCTAAAATACGCCCCCTTAAGAAATTTAAAATACTTCTTTAATAAATTTCGTCCACCTAATGTTTATTTTCTAGCTTCATCTTTTTTCATATTTGAGCACATTAGGTGAATATTATGTATATATTAATAATGGATATTTAAAATATATTAAAACATCAGATGAAACACGATAACTAATAGAAGATCCCACGCCGGCACGCGTGTGTATCAATTTATAACTTCCACCGCGGTTGAAGATGCATGGTCATACTCGTATCATGTTAGGAGATGGTATATAATTGAAGAAATACTTGATGAATATTTTGTTTTTTTTAACCATGTTAAATGCACATCCAATTTAATTAACATGGATTTAAGTGAGAATGCCCACTTTTTTTTTTTTTAACATTTCAATCTAATACAGCTTATAGATCAGAACCGTCCTAGGGGCAGTCGAGCGGCGCCGCCGCACAGGGCCTTCCTCCGGCGAGGGCCCCCGCCCCCGGAAATTTTTCTTAAAAAAATTAATGTCTTAGAATACGAATATCTTGATTAAAGACTGAAATGTAGTATAAGAAAAGCTTGATAGCCTAGTGAAAAGGGCTTGCCCCAAATTGTGGCCCAAAGCAAATAATTTTTTTTGTACAAATTCTTTATTTTTAGTTCTCCTGTTTTCCCATTAATTTAATTTTATCAATATCTATTCTATTTTGCATAAAGGGATTCATTATATTTCCAATGTCTATTTTATTCTACTTAGAGTTTCATTATTTTCTTAATATCCATTTTATTTTACTTAAAATTCTTTTATTGGTAAAGTAGAACATATGTGATGGAGGACTTGTATTTAATACTTTACACAAAATTGTGTTTTTTTCTCAATAAAATTACAAATACCTCCTACTCGAAAATATCCGTTGGGCATGAAAATCGTAAGAAAAGAAGACAAGTGTAGGAGTTCATTGAGTTTCAAATAGTGGCATTAAATGTCTCTTTTGTAGCACAAATTTATGGAATTGAAAACATTGAAATTGAAACATATTTTTTCATTATTTTATGTTTCGATCAATGAAATTTTTTCGTAACAAAGGTTAATTAAATATTTTTATTATTTATTTATATAAGTTAAAAGGGCCCCATTTTTTTCGTACCGAACCATTTAAAACATAGGAACGGCCCTGCTTATAATGATATTAATTAATTGTTACAACTCCAAATTAATATATTGATTTGTGCATGCAGATACTAAGCAATGGATTGTACAAGAGCATTGAGCACAGGGCAACAGTGAATTCAGAGAAAGAAAGGATTACATTTGCAATGTTTTTTAACCCTAAATTCGAAGCTGAAGTGGGCCCATCACATTCCCTATTGATCAAACAACCCCCACTTTTTAGGAGCGTGAAAATGGAGCAATATTTCAAAGATTTTTTCTCTAGGAAGCTCAATGGAAAATCATTCCTCGACTACATGAAAGTGTAACACAAAATTCAAGCAAGTCAAATTATATAACGTTTTTTTTTTGTATATGAGATTTAATTTATCATGTGGATTAATTAAACTAGCTATATATGTATGTTGCTTAATCTGTAGAATTATTTCAGTTTGTGGAATTAATAATAGAGTTTTGTGTATGTTTCTATGTAAAGTCAAATTAAATTGGTTGTGATATTAATTAATGTTTATTTTTATTACTATTTAATTATCTTTTCTTGGGGATCAAATAAGTACTAATGTTCCGAGTTTCAACCTGATTGTAAGGGCACGATTGGATATACTTTCATTCTGGAAGTTTTCTTCCGTTAGATGATAGTGATGGAAAAAGATATGAAAGAAGAAAAAATGAATTTTGATAGATTAATAATTGCATATGAGATGAAAATATAATTGATGAGAATGGATTTTATATATAAATAGTAAAATAATAATTGAATATGATTGGTGGTTAGAAAAAAGAGTAGAATTAATTGATTGGTGAGAGAAAACAGTAAAAGTGAATCAATAGTATTTTTTCTGAATAATTTCATAAGCAATCGTATACTGGGGTAAAAAAATTCCTCTAACTGAACGAAAATAATAAATATTATAGCAAGCGCCACCTAAGTATTCAAAAATAAAACGTAATGTTGGGAAATTTATTGTTTAGATTTTGATGAATGCCATGTAAAACTTAGAATAGGAAGTTGACACCCCATTTTTGTTGTAAACTGCATTGTAATAAATAATTTGGGTGGGTCAAGCCGAGTTAAGTCGCCTATGCCCAAACATGCAAGAAGACATTTGGAGACTATTAGGAAGACTCGCCGCTAGACAATTTGAGTTTGGCAAAAAAGAGAAGACGGAACTCGATGAAGGTGCAAATTTGAGATGCGGTGAGTAAAGCATCAGTCAAGTCAACTCAAGATAGTCAAGTCTCTAGTTGAAGTGACAGAAGAGTCATTTAATGATTGAAAGCTGACTCTAAGTCACCTGGGGAAAGCAAGGAAATGCAGTCAAGTCGAGATAACTGAAAGAGATCCGTTACGTAAATCAAGAGAATTACTTAAACAAGTAATATCTCCATGCTACATTTCTGAGTGCTCGATCACGAAGCATGCAAGGGGAATAAACCAATGAGAAACACTACACCGTGTCGAAGACTCGAAAAAGTCAAGAATAATTAAATGCGAGGAAGTGGCAATTCCAAGGACCGCAACAAGACAAGCCAACGACCACAAGTGACTTTCAAAAAATAAGCCTATCTTATTTTTGAAAGATCACTATAAAAGGCTGAGGGATGACTCTGAGGATTTTTTTAGAAAAAAAAAGGGATTTGGTTGATTACCTGAACCACAACCATTCAAGCTAACATCTGAACTGTAATCAAAATATTCTCAAAATCATTAAAGTTTAATCCTCAAGCCTACACTACGAAGAAAATCAATCCAACACTAACCTGTGAAGGAAAGATAGCTTCAATCAGTTGAAGAGGAAACTTTAGAAGAAAAGGGGTCTACATTCCACGAAGGATTGTAGGAAGGTTCAAGGTCGAACAGTCTCGAGTTTTGGAGGGCTTCGTGATCAAATCCTAAGAGCTTGAGCAAGTGAGTCTGTAGTAGCAAGCACTGCGCCCTGTGAAGAAGTTCGAGTCGGACGAGAAGCTAGCCGAGTGACTAAGGCATCTCTAGATCGAGTCCCAAAGGATCAAGTGTTGTGTGATCAAGACTTGTATACGGATCATTACCACTCGATATCGATCAATACTTAGTGGATTCCTCCAGGAGTTGGAGAAGAGAGGAGTAGAAGAATTACCCCATCTTCGAACCTCTACAAAAACTTATCGTGTCATTTACATTTCAAAGACTTTAATTCTTGCATCTTATTTGTTTAACTGTTGACATATTTGCTATCCAACTCGATAATCTCTAAGTACTAAAACCCAATATTAAATCATAACTAAACCAAACTTAAGGGTGTTAAGTCTTCCAATGAAAACAAACCACAGTTGAGCTAATTGGTCTTAACGGTGAGTTATTCTATCAACAACTCGATGAGTCTGTTGAGTGACTAACTCTATTGATTAACTAAATTGGTCATTCACCAAGGACACAAACGGTTTGTATAGTGTCAACTCGAATTTTATAAAAGGACCAAAAGAGAAAAGTTGGTAAGGTTTATTCAACCCCTTCTAAACCTTACACTCACACCCCTTGGGACCTACAAGTGGTATTAGAGCGGTTGGTTCATTGAGCCTTCCGCACCGATTCATCGAACTAGATCTCCAAACTTTTCAAAGTCCTGTTTTAGTACTTAAGCTTTCAAAACTCCTTTTATCATCAAAAGTTATTATCATGGAAGCAAATTTGACACGTATCCCTATGTTCACAATTAAAGAATTTGATGATTGGAAAATTTGTATGCGAGCTCATCTATCAAAGATTACATGATGAGATGTGGATAGTGATAGAGGATGGGCCACTACAAATCTTAAAAGTGAACACAACTGTAAGAAGAGCTACAATTGAAGGTGAAGATGATGTTGCCCTAGACCAACTATGGTTGAAAAACCAAGAACTCGAATGGACAAATGATGACGAGAAAAAGATACAACATGGACAATGTAGCCAAGGACATCCTTTACAAAACCTTGGACAAAGCCATGTTCAATAAAGTCAAATCATGCAAAACGGCTAAAGAAATGGGACAAGCTAACATTGATTTGTGAAGGCCCGTGAGCAAATCAAGGAAAATAAATTATCGGTGGTTGTACAAAAATTTGAGAATTTCAAAATGATCGCAGGAGAAAACCTGGATCAACTGGATGCTCGGTTCACGTAAATCACCAACGAGCTATCCGCACTTGGAAAGGAATATACACGAGAAGGAAATGTGTATGAAGATCCTAAAAAGTCTCATTTGAATGGGAAATGAAGGTCATGGCACCGAGACATTCCATGGACCTATCGAAGACCTCCAACCATGAACTATTCTCGGATCTCAAAGCCTACGAATTTGAGTGAGAAGAAAATATCGAGGAAGAGACAATTTGTACCCAAAACAATTGCTCTAATTGTTAAGGATGGAAAGAGAGCCGAGGTCAAAGAAGTCATTGATCCGAAGAAATAGCCCCGATGGTTAAAAGGTTCAACAAGTTCTTCAATAAGAACTACAAGAGAGGCAAGGGCGAATCTTCCGGAAGACACTCGGCTCCTCCAAGTCAAGGGAAGATAGGCCAACCAAGAACAGATCATCAAAAAGTGAATATCAAAGGGCCGACAATCCAAGAATGGAAAGAGCTGATCAAAAGGTTGAATATCTATCTTTGAACGTAGGCAACCAGGTCACTATGCCATTGATTGTCCATATCCTGTAGTCAACAAATACGGGAATGAAGAAGAAAGAAAGGTCTTGAGAGAAAGAAGACAAGAAAAGAAAAAGGCAATCTTTGGTCGCAGAATCGGCCGAGACAAACAAGTCAAGAGACACGGTGATTCGAGAAGCGTGAAGCGAAGCCGACTACTCAAGTGACTCAAGAAGAAGAAGCCCCGATCCGTTTGATGGCCAAGGAACAAGATCAACCTGACCAAGAAGATGAGGTACACTCTAACTCATCAAACTCGGATTCTAGTGATAGTGATCGTGACACACACACTTCATCACCCACTCGATCTTTATGATTCATTAGGCAAAATGGTGAAAGATTTTGAACACATTAAATCCTCACACACACTACTAAATGAGGAAAAAAAATGACCTACTCAAGAGCCAAAACTCACGGTGACTAAGGAGCCGAGTACTCTAAGTCAAATAGGCGATGAGAATAAAAGTTTAAATTTGAAAATGCCAAGCTAATAGCGAGAAATAGCCGCCATAGAAAAGAGGGAGAATGGCCTCAAAAATGTGATTGCCTCATTCACTAAGGCATCTAAATCATTGGATGATCTTATTATGAGTCAAAGAGAATGTGGAGACAAGACAAGCTTAGGATTTAATTCCTCTGTGCTATGTCAAACTCCAAAAGTAATTTTGGAAAAAGGATCTCCAAGCAATGAAGTGTCTCAAAAATCCAAAACTCCAAATGGTGCACACACATTCACTCCAAAGCACAATTACAAGAAAGCGGCCTTGGTTATAAAGGAAAAGGAAAACGGCCAGTTGGGTGCGTTGAGAGGACAAAGTGAGAAGAAATTGCCAAGTTCCTCAGCAAACTCCAAACAAGAATTACTCTGTAAAGAAGAAACAGAGCTACCAAAAACCCCAAAAGTTCTATAAAAGAAACACATATGATGGGAATGGTAGAAAATATCCAAGCCAAGTTGATTGGAACGATGTGAACTATCAAAGATAGACTTATGGAATATAAGCCCCAAATGGCAAAGGCACAGAACTCAAGAAAGGCCATTCCAAAAGTATAAGAGCTTTCATCAACACACATATGGACCTAGGCACTACACTCAGAGACACCACAATTACCCAAAGAAAAGGCAATTGCTAAAACACATATACAGCATACAGACAAAAGAGACAATTTGTATGAACCTAAAATTCCCAAGCAATTTGCCAAAATTAATTATGATTATGGCATCGATAGATGGCAACCCCTTAGAGCCAGATCATTTGGCTATAGGTTGGTTGGATCATCTTACAATACTAACCCCTCGGGACCCGACAAGTATGGGTACCTAAAACTTAATTTCGTTGATTGCGGGTTCAAGGAGAAGTGAGTGCCAAGGAACCTGGTACATGGATAGTGGTTGTTCGGACATATGACAGAAACAAGAAAAATCTGTCAAAATTCAAGGAAGTTAAAGGAGCAAAAGTCATATTTGGAGAAATGAAGCTCGGGGAGAAATAAGAGGCAATGGATCCATCAAGAAGAAGCGGATTAGAAATCACAGATGTTGTCGCATATGTTGAAGGACTCAACTTCAACTTGCTAAGCATCACCCAACTCGTGACAAGGGCTATAATGTTGGATTTAACATGGGTATATGCCAAATCAAGGATATTGAATCAAATGAAGTTGTGTTGCAAGGATGCGAGACAAAAGAACATGTATGTAGTAGATTGGTCAACCGCTACACCCAAAGACTGTCTATTAGCAAAGAGCACAATTTGAATCAAGTTGGTCGTGGCACAAAAAAGCCGAGTCACTGAATTTCAAAACACTTAACAAGCTTGCGAAGTAATCTTGTGGAAGGTCTTCCGGACTCAAGATACAAGAAGGAGAGTATATGTGACGCATGCGGAAGGGAAAACAGATCAAATCATCATTCAAAGAAAAGACATGCCCATCTTCAACAAGGATATTGCACTTGCTACATATGGATCTATTTGGTCCAAATTGAACCAAACTAGCATAAATGGGAAGAAATATACCTTGGTGGTAGTAGATGACTACTCAAAATATACATGGACAATATTCACGTGTAAGAAGAAAAAAACTCTACGTAAACTACCCACGGTGATGAAGAGGATTCAAAATGAGAAGAGCCAAACCATTATCAAAATAAGATCGGACATTGAAGCTGAGTTTGTCAATGGTATAATAACTCAATATTGTATTGAAAATGGCATTGGTCATGAATTATCTCTGCAGCAAGGACTCCACAAATGAGAATGGAGTTGCGAGAAAGAAGGAATAGAACTCTCAAAGAAGAAGCAAGGACCATGTTAGTGAAAGGGGTTACCAAAAAGATTTTGGGTCAAGCAATCAACACACTTGCTACACTCAAAATAGATGTATGATAAACAGACGGTGACAAAGACTCCCTATGAGATTTGGACGGGGAGAAAACCAAATGTTGCATATTTTAGAATATTTGGATGTAAATGCTTCATCCATAACAATGGCAAAGACAATCTAAAGGCTTTCGATGCTAAAGCGATGAAGGTATCTTCTTGGGATACTCAATGAAAGCAAAGCCTACAGAGTACTCAACAAAAGGACTATGGTTGCAGAGAAATCCATTCATGTGATATTCGATGAGCCAAATGTAAATGGAGAAGACATTGAAGAGTCGGTGATAAGTGAATCATCCAACCATACAGAAAAGTCCCTACGCTGAAGCTTTTGGAATTATAAACTCAGATGAAGATGAGATAGCCGAGTCTCATAAAATCTTTGGAAAATTTGCAACTAAGTGATTGCAAGAGAGCCGATCAAAGCAACACATTTGCTAGACGATCAATCTAGCTAACTTACTTCAACTGATGTAAGATGGTTGAAAGACCATCCACGAGTAACTTGTCATTGGAGATATAAGAGAAGGTGTCAAAACAAGATCCGAACTCAACAAAAAGCTATGTTCACATGCTTTATCTCACAAATAGAGCCTAAAGATGTGTTACAAGCATTGGATGACACACATTGGATTCAAGCTATGTAAGAAAGAGTCAATCAGTTTGAAAGAAATAAAGTATGGGAATTAGTTCAAAGACCCACCCATCAAAATGTTATTGGTACTAAATGGGTGTTCGTAAACAAGATGAACGAGGAGGGTTCGTGGTAAGAAACAAAGCAAGACTAGTAGCCAAAGGATATTGCCAAGAAGAAGGAATAGATTTTGATGAAACATTTGCTCCTCGTAGCAAGATTGGAAGCTATAAGGATGTTTCTTGCCTATGCACTCACAAGAATTTTATTGTATATCGATGGATGTAAAAAGTGCATTCCTAAATGGTTTATTGGAAGAAGAAGTGTATGTTGAACAACCTCCAGGATTTGAGCAGAAGACTCTTGGAGATAAGGTATACAAACTCAAGAAAACTCTGTATGGATTGAAACAGGCACCCAGAGCATGGTATGATACTTTGTCACAATTCCTAATCGAGAATGGATTCACAAAAGGAAAAGTAGATAGAACACTTTTTAGAATTCAAGACAAGAAGAGCATCTTCGCTTGTTTAAATATATGTGGATGACATCATTTTTGGATCCACAAACAAAGAGCTATGTAAAAAAATTTAAAACCTCATGCAAAACAAATTTGAAATGAGCATGATGGGAGAGCTGACATTCTTCCTTGGACTCCAAGTAAAACAATTTGAAGGATGGAACCTTCATAAGTCAAACAAAATACACCAGAGATTTAATGAAGAAATTTAGTATGGAGGAGAAGTCTTCGTGAAAATACCAATGAATACATCGGTCAAAATGGACATGGATGCGGATGGCAAGCCGTAGATCAAACAAGATCTGAGCACTTATTGGATCATTGCTTTATCTCACAAAGAAGCAGGCGGACATCACCTTTCTTTGTAGGTGTATGTGCGAGATTTCAATCTGCTCCAAAAGAGAGCCATATGACTGAAATGCAAGAGGATTTTGAGATATTTGAAAGGAAGCAAGAAGTTGGCTTATGGTATCCAAAGGAAGGTGGATTCAAGCTAATCGGCTATTCGGACTCGACTATCTTTGGATGCGAGTTGTGAGGGAAGAGCACTTCGGCACATGTCAAATGCTTGGAAATAGGCTAATTTTCCTGGTTTAGCAAAAAGCAAAATTCAATAGCCACCTCTACGGTTGCAAGAATACATAGCTGGCAGGCGGTTGTTGTGTCCAAATCCTATGGATGAGGCAGCGGTGAGAGACTATGAAGTTGAAGAAAAGGAAATTCCAATCATGTGTGATAACACAAGTGCAATTGCAATCACTCGAGAATCCCGTGTTGCACTCAAGAACAAAGCATATCGATGTCAAATATCACTTCATAAGAGATCATGTTGAAAAGAAGGACATCATCCTGGAATATATTTCAATCGATAAACAGTTATGACATATTCACAAAACCATTATGTGAGTCAAGATTTGAACAACTCAAACATGAGTTAGGGTTAATTGATGAGTGACACTGGAAGACTCAAAGAAAAGAAATGAAACACAAAAAGAGAAAAGGATTGAATTCTCAAAATCGCCTAAATGAATCACCATGTCGGAATGACACTATACCGAATTAGTGACGGTGAGTCATGAGAGAACTCGTGACGGAAGAGTTAAATCGGCTAAGGGATAAGCCGAGTCATTTATGAGCAAAGTGACAAAAACGCATGATCATTTTTACTAAGCGGGAATGTTTTTAAGAATGACGTTAGCATAATGATGATGTGTACAGGCAAAAAGTCGCATACCAAGCTTATGATTGGATATAAATCTTCGCCGCATTAAATTCGAGACATTAAATGATAATCGGGCGTGCAAAATCTAAGCCTTTGATTTCGATCACATTTCAAAACCACCCGCACGCCCTTTCGTAAAACCATACTTAAACCATTTTCGTCTGTTTTCTCTCACATATTACCAAAACGTTTCATTTCTATCTCGAAGCAAAGGCAAAACTCTCTCAAAACCCTATCAATATTCAAATCAACTTCTAGTTTCTTTTCGTGAAATATCGAAAATGGCATCAACTTATGATTTCGTCAAGCTAGGGAAGCAAATCCACACCGGGTCTCTTGTGGATTTCGAGGAATGATCAAATAGGGGTCCGATGACGCCCTCATAAAGAAAATCGCCGAAAAGCTCGAAACGTCCGGTGAAACCATTTCGACGATGGAGTTCTCAATGACCTATGTGGAAGAGGTCGCGAGTTCTACGTGAACACCGAGATTCACGATGAGGGGATCAAATCCCTCTGTTCACGGGAAGGAGTTCATCATCTCTCGCAAGGATCAGCGCGAACACCGCTTACTACCGGCGGAAGGAGTACGAGAAATCAATGAAGCCGACGTAGACTTGGTCAGCCGCTTGGAAGGAAGAGCAAGACCGACTATCTTTGAAAAGATAGTCTACACACCAAAAAGGGGCTATCGAAGGAGGACTACCACAAACCGTTGGACATAGTTGCCAAATGCATAGACATCAAATTAGGCGGTTTTGACCAACCTGTCTAAAGCAAAACCGATCGTAATGGCTGCAATCATTGAAGAAAAAGCAAAGTAAACCGGGCTGAGTTTGTCTCAATGCAGACTCGCGAGAATGTAGGGAACAAATCCTTCAAGGAGAATGGTGCATTTGGAGGATCCGGGATATGGCCTGGTGATTGGCGGTGATGGAGGTGAAAGGAGTCCTCTTCGACATGGAAAGGCGTTCCATGTAAACAAGAGGATGTTGAGATCAAACCTCTCTAGCAAGCACAAAATAGAGCCCACGCCAAGAGAGCGATACAAGTGAGGGAGAATCGGTGACCCAAGAGAAATTGCTTTCTCTCCACCAAAGAAGAAAGTGCCCCCGGTGCTAAGAGAAATCGCCGCCCGCAGCCTAAGAAAAACAAATCCCTCCGCCCTGACCCAGTCGCCGCCCGCCGCCGCAGCCGTGTCCCGCTGCCCAGCAGCGGTCGAGAAGGAACCTCAAATACCTCTCCGGTCGTCAAAAAGAGGAGAACGATAAGCAAGATGGCTCGCTCCTCGGAGAAAAAACACCAAAGACGCCCCCGCCGCCCCAGGACTCGAAGACACTCTCTCCGAAACCGTAAATCCCTGCGGTACGAACTAAGATACGAAGAAGAATCATCAAGCAATCCGAACTTGAAAAACCGGGCCGAGTCACTGGTGAAAACAGATCGGGAGGCTATTTGCTGGAGAAGTAGAGTCTCCGGATATTATTGATGAAAAACCAAGTCTCTTTCAAGGCGATCAAGAGAGGCAAATCAAGACCAGTTTGTAGTTTGAGCAATTTGAGACACAAGAAGTAGGCCGAGAAATCTAACTCGCCTTTGACAGAATCGTATCCCCTCCCGCAATGCACGCAATGGACGAATGGAGCACCAAAGCCCGCTACCTTCTATCCCCGAGAATGAGGGCGGCAAAGAAGAAGGTCGAAAGAGATGATGATGTGATGATCCTATCCCCACTTTATCCGGACATCCAAAATCGTGCGGGAGTGGAGGAAGTGGAAATTGAGTCGATCCAGTGAAAACAGTTCCAACGACCGAGTTTATCGAAGAAGAAGAGGAATCGATGAACTTTCTTGGAGTGACCATTTGTGGTCCAAGCATTGGATGAAGAAAAGCGCACAGATATCTTGCGGATCTTCAAGGACAAGGAGAAGGAGAGACATGCGAGAGGAAGTTGAGGCACGTGAGAGCATCTCGCCCTATCACCACTACGTAACACACACATCATCTCCTTGACGTCTTATCGATAATGATAAGGATCTGACGGACCCCCGCCGCCCACGAAGAGTTTCAAATGCAAAGCAAGCAATGCACGAATCTAGAATTCTTCATGAGAAAAGAATGATGGAGGGACCGGAGAGTCCTCCAAAACACAACCGAGTTGGACCCAATGGGAGTGGTGCAAAGATATTGCCACAATTATTGCCGCCACCACTTCCCCACTCACTCGGAAGAAGGAATTAAAGGAATCGGCGATGAAACGGGTTAGTGGGTACCCGGTCGAGCCAACCCCTAATGAAGGTGTCTTACCACCGCCCCAACTACTGAACACTCGGTAAGAGAAAACAAGGGAGTTTGGAGACGAGTGACCCCATTCCAAGTCACTCGGTTGGTGCGCCCGGTGAGGGGAAAACTCCCTCCACCGCAGCAAGGTCGGAGGATGTTGCAGATGACTCCACAACGAATCTAGGAGGCGAAGTGGAGAAAGTATAAATACAAAATACACAAACAAGTTGCCATCAACGAAGCTCTCGCGATTAGCTTGAGTCTCGGTGAGGTGCCAACCGCTCAAGGCTAATGACGCCGATGCAATCGAGGCATAGGAAGGAACAACCCGGGAGTTAACACTGGCGATGAAAGTGCAATCCATGGGATTGAGACTCCAATGGATGCCACCACGAGAAGACCCTAAGACAACCGACATTGCCGAAAGGGAGGTCCAGGCCTCGCTGCATTGAGACCGCAGGAGAGGTAATGAAGGTCAACGGGAGGTTGAGACTTCCGGGGTAAAGAAGTTCAAGAGAGAACATCCCTCCCGCTATCATTGATCCATCCGAAAAGGAGATTAGCGCACTTCACGACTCCTAGGATAATCCCGATGTAACCTTTTTCGGGATCGAAAAAGAAGACGATGAAGCCGAGTCATCCCCTCGGATCGATCCAAAAGACTCGGTGAGGATGTTCCAACCACGAGCAAGTCGACCTCAAGACTACTCGTCAAACTTTCAACTTTGATGATGAGCCATCCATGGAAGTCTCATCATCGTCCGATGACGCTCCGATAAGGCCGAGGACCGATCAACTCAATTGAAGAAACCGGTGAGACCGACGAAGGCTGTTGAGACAATCGAGGCTCGCCAGTCGGGTGAACTTCACAACAAACCCACCGCAACAGTCCACCGCGCAGCTCCCCAAGTTGCAATAGGTTCGGCTCCACATGGAACTTAACGCGCACCACTCATCATTGAACAAATCCCGATTTGCCCATGATGATTCCTTTGTAGAATAATTTCCTTCTCTCTCGAGATACCCGACCTCCCGAAGAGTCGAAAACGATCTCGCGCTTCCACGTGCACAGATCTGTCATTCCATCGATACCATCATTCCGATTGCTTATGATTTTTGACCGCTTGGCCATCAATCGCAACAGAGGAAGCAAATTGAAGTTCGGGAGGTGTTCAAAGCATTATTTGCGTAAATTGAACGGATGGAGAGGCACCAGGCCTCGATGGACATGAGATTGGATAACAGAGATGCCAACCTTATCGCCGACTTGAGAGGCATAATAGTCGAATCCGGAGTGGTGGCAACATCGCAAACAATGCGCGTGGAACAAGCTAGATATTTCGAACATTGTTCAACAAGTCGCTGTCCGGGAGAGCCGAGAACGTTGATGCAAAGACGAAATTGAGAGAACACATTGAGCACATGCATGAATCTCACACTTCTTTGAGATAAAGCCGATGCGTGAGCAAAATAAGAATGAGCTCCTGCGTATGGAAGAAAACATGGATAGAAAATTCAGCCTTCTTGTGGGTGAGATGAAGTTGCTTAAAGTGAATCCATCGCTACTCGTTCGAGTTTTGTGCAAAGATACACCACAAATGCACTCAAGCGCGAATCTCGGCTAACAACGGACTCGACTTCCCGCTTGCTAGTATGTTTCAGGGTTCCTCTCTCCTTTGATGATGCCAAAAAGGGGAAGAGGAATACCTTAAAGCGCTAAAGAGATCTCGGTTTGAAAATGAGGAAGCATTTGTGAAGGGAAAGACGGTGAGGAAGTTACAAGGAAAAGAAAGGAAAGTCCGTTGAGGGGGAAGAATCGAGAGATGTGACCTTAATGATTGCACAAACCCCCAACAAGGTCTTGTCACGGTGATATTATCGCAAAGAAACTCCAGTGACTCGCCACTCCAACACCTGCCGCATCTATGGCCGAAAAGAGAAAAACAATTGAAGCAGGGATGGAGGAAGTGGAAGGAAGGTTGAATGCCCGAGTTATGGACATCTTGAAACAACATGGAGGCATTCCAAGTGAGACAGAGACACTTATGCCATCTCGGATGTCGGGACCGAGCCACAATCAGTTGATGAATTTAAAACGCTTGCATCTGAAGGTGATGGCTCAAAAGCTACCTTTAAAACCGTAGGCAAGTGCACCTATCGTTTTATAGTATAGATTATTGAGTACCGAGTGTCATTCCCACGAGGATTATAAGTACTAATAATTACCGTCTTTTTGTTATTTAATCTAACAATTTTCGAGTTTTTGTTTGATAAAGAATCTAAATTATCGAAGTGTAAAAATGAAGTAAAATTTGTAGAATAAGAAATCAAGAGATAGAAGTGTGTTTGAATGTAAATCCCTCTAGAATGTTTTTGTGATTTGACAAGTTAAAAGATTCAACCATAAGCCCTTAAGCAAAAACCAACCTCTTTTAATAAAATCTCATGCTATGTGGACCGTAGAAATTCCCGATTTAAGTTAATCCCTTTCTCAAGGCGAAAAACTCCTAATCTCAAGTTGATTAACTGAAATCTCTTTCTAGTTAAAACCCCAAGATTGCATTATAACGATTTATGAATTCCCATATTAGGTTTGACCCTAATCCGGAAGATTTATGTCGCCCTATATCTAGGATTGCATGCAACTCTTTTCACTTATATAGGTTCTATTTCACCATGAATCTCTCGATTTCCGGATGAAAAATAAACTTCAAATCAATATTGCGCATATATCAATTCGAATGAACGAAGCATAATATAAGTGAATCACACAAAATATGAAGATTTTATTAAAAACATACACACCTTAATCACAAATCCATTCTAGAGTTCATTACATTCAAACACTAGGAGTTTAGCTACACATGATTTTGACCAAAGAATAAATTACACAAGAAGATGTAAACATTGTAGTCATGGTGTACTTATCTTTATCAAAATCTCAATTGACTTGATGATGTGCTCCAAGCCTTCTTCCCCAATGTTGCCTCAAGCTTACTCCTCCAAGACCTCTTGATCCCAATTCCACTCAAAATGTTAAACACTATGAATCTCTCTATGAGTGAATATTACATGAATCTCTAAATGAATTCTTTTCCAACTCAAACTCTTGGCTTTTATAAGCACCATCTTGTGAAATACCATATTAACAAATGCCCCATTTCCATGCTTGTTAGTTGAATCATTGTGTGCACATTCATGGTTGAGTTGGTTGAATCATTGTATACACATGATGATTGAGGGAATATGGGGACATGTTGCAGCAAAATTGGGTGTTAAAGGTGTATAAAAGTGGCCAAAAGGCTTGGTAGGTGAGTTTTCCATAATTTTCACATGGGAAAGTTGCAAAAAGGGTCCCGGACACGCCGTGTCGGGCAAAGACGCCAAAGCCGCCGCACAAGATTTTCTCGGAAAATTGCACGACACGGCCGTGTCGTGTGACACGCCAGGCCGTGTTGTGCGACACGACCGTGTTGTACGACACGGCCAGGCCGTGTCCGGCCTGTTTTGTGCGGTTTTTCCTCCTCTTTTTGATCCCCTTCAACATGGCCGTGTTGCCGACACCCCCGCCCGTGTTGGACCAAAAAGGCCCCGAAATGACGCGTTTTGCTTGGAATATCGAGCGTTTTTGCATCCTTAAACTCCCCGGCATGTTTTGACATGAATCCATGGTCCGAAATTCACCAAAATTAGCCCCGAATGGTCAATCTACATCAATAAAAGCACCTCGGAGTAATATGAACTATGTACAATCAAAAATTTACAAAACTAACAATAAAATAACTCGAATTCTACTCAAATATACACATAAAACGTGCATAAAAAGACCCTTATCAGCTGTAGAGGTGGCTATTGAATGTGCACACAATGATTCAACTAACAAGCATGGAAATGGGGCATTTGTTAATATGGTATTTCACAAGATGGTGCTTATAAAAGCCAAGAGTTTGAGTTGGAAAATCATTCATTGGAGATTCATGTAATATTCATTCATAGAGAGATTCATAGTGTTTAACATTTTGAGTGGAATTGGGATCAAGAAGTCTTGGAGGAGTAAGCTTGAGGCAACATTGGGGAAGAAGGCTTGGAGCAACATCATCAAGTCAATTGAGATTTTGATAAAGATAAGTACACCATGTCTACAATGTTTACATCAACCACCTCCAACTTTGAACTTTGCTTGTCCTCAAGCAAAACATTATATCAAAAAGAGGGATTCAATAAATCACAACATACAAAGATGATTTTTTTTTCAACATATTGAACATAAGCGATCAAGTTCTTGGCCTTCTCAACCTGAATTAACCATTAAGTAAAAACATCGTTTTGTAAAGCGATCGATTGTCAAGAAAGATCAGAATATCGGGCATTATTCGGACTTGAAATCATCACTCCACAAATATTGATAGTTATGAACAACTTCAATTCAATAACGCCATGAAAATACAAGAATTCAATAGATCATTGTAGTTAGCCTACTAGTCATATAACCAAGCTTCTTGAACTTTATTGGAATGAGAAGTCGAGGAGTATTCATTCTTTTTTTTTTTTTTTTTTTTTTTTGGGACCTTTCGAGACATGCTTCCACTAGGTTTATATTTTGAATTTCTGTTCAAACACTCCTAGGTGGTTTCCCATACTCATATTCGTGTCGCCGTTTTACGTAAAAAAGACAAACATGGGGCTTATGAATGCTCCTAGTTACTAAGCAACAACAAAAGAGGAGTATAACCTCGATTGGTCCGTTTTTTTTTTTTTTTTTTTCTTTTTCTTTTTTTTTTTCACAAGCTTGGTTTAACAACTAGTTAACCACTACTAAATCATGAGTTCTCGGAAGTTCATAGCACTAAGTACCGTCGTATATGCCTTAACACATCAAATATTTATGGTGTTGGAAATCTCGTCAAAATTTAGCCCGCATCCACGTCAATCTATCCTAGACAATCAATTGCTTCACATGAAAACACAAATTAACAAGTTAATATAGGTATAATTGGGCCAAGTTATTGACTAGCAAATACTCAATTTGTTAAAAAAATCACATCTCTTGAAAACAAACACACAAGCATTCCGAAAATGTTATTGTACCCACCTCCAACTTTAAGATTCACATTGTCCTCAATGTGAAAGAAATAAATGGACAAACACACACAAAACAAAAAAAAAAAAAACAAAGAAATTAGAATGATATAAAAGAGGTGGAAAAAAAAAAAAAAAAAATACGACCTTACTACAATAGTGGAATCGGTGTTGAGCGACCATTGGGTTGTTTTGGTGCACGGGACCTTCAACGGCATCTTCATACCTAATCAACGTTAAGCAACACACAACTCGAATACCGTGAAATCTCAAATATTCCCAATTAGGACAAGCAAGAAGAAGCTCAAGTTTTTTTTTTTTTTTTTTTATGATTTGAAGATGACTCTAAGGACTTGTGATTTTTGAAAGAAAATAAAAAATAAAAAAATGAAAACAATTGCACACAAACATCGGGTTGCCTCCCGGTTAGCGCTTCTTTAAAGTCGTATACCTGGACTAACTCACCTAAATGTGAAGATTAGTCGGGTGGAGCTTCAAACTTATGAAAATCCCTTTGGTGTTTAGGAGAACTACCCCAACCTCAAGCTTCAAAATGTGCATTTCGACCTTTTCGGTCCCCTTTTTGGGCATAAGCTTCCAACATGGACTTTGAACAACACTTTTCTCCAAGAGTTTCTCATCATGCAAAGGAATTGAATCGACAAAAGAACAAGTAGTATCCTTTTCAATATCAACATGAATTTTAAAAATTACTTGCTCATCCCCTACTCTCAAAGTTAATTTTCCCTCATGCACATCAATGATAGATTTCGCCGTAGCCAAGAAAGGATGCCCAAGAATTAGAGGAACATCAATTTCATCATGCATGTCAAGAATAACAAAATCAACTGGGAACATGAATTTATCAATCTTGACTAACACATCATTAATAATACCTCTAGGATGTTTAATCGATTTATCGGCTAATTGAATGTCCATCCTAATAGGTTTAGGTTCACCTAATCCTGCATGCTTAAATGTTTCATAAGACATCACATTGATACTAGCTCCCAAGTCGGCTAGTGCCCTATCAACAGGTAAATCATCAATTGTGCAAGGGATAATAAAGCTTCCTGGATCATTAAATTTTTGTGGTAGTTCATTGGAAGGACATTTATCATTCAATTGCACATTTGATAATTTGTTAAGCTTATTTTCACTAGGAATGATGTCATTAAGATCCCTAACATGCTTTGAAGGAGGGTCAACAAATGGAATATTGGCATGTAATTGTTTGAAAGAATTAAGGTACTTACCAAATTTGTCTTCCCTTCTATCTTCTTCGGTTAGACTCAGTAAGGAATCTTGGGCTTGTATTCGACGACCACCTTTTTCATGGGATTTTCTTCGTGTCTGTCATCCTCCACATATTCTCGCATGGTGGTGTTGGCATAATCATGATCATATGGAAAACGATGGTGATTGCCTTTACGTGCTCCCCAGGTTTGGCTCGGTGTTACCCGACAAACTTCCTTGTGGCCTTTCGAAATCATCTTCGCAATCGCCTATTTGGTTTTCCAGATTATGGATAGATGCCTCTTGATTTCTCAAGGATGTTTCCACCGCTTGGAATCGGGTATCCGTTGATTGCACAAACTTTGTTATAAGATCTTCCAAGTTAGGTTTACCTTGATTTGCCGAGATCCAGGAAGACGTGTGTAGATCGGGATTGGGATTAGGTCGTGGTTGGCCTTGATTTCCCCAACCAAAATTAGGATGTTGTCGCCACCCAGGATTATATGTGTTCTTTGTAAGGATTACTTGGGTAATTTCGCGCTTGATTCCCAACGTAATTAGCATGTTCGGCGTGAGGTATTGTGTGTGGCGGTCTTGATGATTATGCAATCCGCCGCAAGTTTCACAAGATAAAACGTGCGGTGGTGGTGGTTTAGGAGCCGCTAGATCGTCGATCTTTTGGGTCAAAGCTTCGACTGTGTGCGGCTAGTGTAACCATGCGATCGCATTATAAACACCAACCGACTGTTAGTTTTACCTCGTATGGATTGCCATTGGTATCCGTTCATGGCCATTCCTCTATTAGATCTTGGGCGGCCGGGTGTTTTATTGTTCAATGTCCCCCCGCCGCATCAATCATTTGCCTCGTCGATGAGAGTAGCCCATTGTAAAACGTTTGGACTTGCATCCAAATGGGAGGCCATGATGTGGGCATTTTCGCAGCAACTCTTTGAATCTCTCCCAGTGTCGTACAAAGTCTGCGTCGTCCTCTTGAGTGAATGAAGAGATTTCATTCCTCAATCGTGCAGTTTTGGCGGGTGGAAAATACTTCAGAAGGAACTTTTCTGCCATAATGATCCACGTTGTAATCGTTCCCTTTGGCAAAGTATTTAACCATTGTTTAGCCCGTCCCCGAAGAGTAAATGGGAATAGGCGTAACGGATGGCATCGTCGGAGACTCCATTTATTTTGAAAGTATCGCAAATTTCGAGGAAATTCGCGATATGATTATTTGGATCTTCATCTGGTAAGCCGTCGAATTGGACAAATTGTTGCACCATTTGAATGACATTCGGTTTAATTTCAAAATTGTTGGCGGCAACGGCCGGGCCTTACAATGCTTGACGCCGTGCCATCCATGGATGGCTTGGCGAATCGCATAGTTCTCTGTTCATCCGCCATATCGGGATCCTTGCCTTCGTTAATATCCTCCTCGTGGTCAGTATTAATACTTTCCTCTCGTATTGTTATTCGGCGGTGTCGCGCTTCCAAATTCGGCGCGAGTAGGCATGCATTTGCGGTAAATAAAGAGGATAAGTGTAATCCAAGACTTACAAAGATAGATAAAAAAAAGAAAGACAAATGATGAAATAAAAAAAATGATTAAATTAACAAAAATAAGGCGTTCTTAATATTACAATCCAACGGCGCCGAGGAAGGATACTTCGCAAACATGTCTATGGCTCAAGCCTGGGACTATCTCGGGAAAAGGGTCTCACGTTATGTGAAGAAGATGACGCAGTGAGACTACGGCATGATCACTATCTTTGGTCACTCATTTGGAAAGAAGAAGACCCCAAAGACAATACACGCCCGGAGGAAGAGGAAGAAGCGGTGGTAGAGGAAGAGGTTTCGGACCAGGCCTCTCGCCCAAAAAACATTGAGTACATAGATCCAGGCAAGAAAGGAGGGATCTCTTTGGTGGTCTTGACCAAGTAGCCAACGCAAGTGGTTAAAAACAATCGAGTATGTGAAAAGAATCGAAGAAGAAAATAAAAGACAAACTCGGCTATGGGAGGAGAGACAAGAGAGATTAAGAAGAGATGAAGTGCCAGGAAGGCATATGAAAAGAAGAAGAAAAGTGCACCAAGATGAGAAAAAGAGAAGAAGACCGAGAAGATGACAGAAAGAAGATGAAAGAAGGAGAGAAGCGAAGGAGATGAAGTGTTGTTGTCCACCCCTTCATGTATTTTACTATGTAAATACATACTATGTAAGTCTTCTCTGTAATAAATCAGTAAATTCTCTATTTTTTGCGTAGACATAAATGTTTGTTTTGATACACCTTGTTGATTGTGTAAAAGAACAAGAATGTTATGATCAATAAAAGGATTGATTCTACGCATACATTCTCTGTGAATGCACTATCTCGTATGTATCTTTGCTACCTAAATATTCAGAAATAAAACGTAATGTTGGGAAATTTATTGTTTAGATTTTGATGAATGCCATGTAAAACTTAGAATAGGAAGTTGGCACCCCATTTTTGTTGTAAAGCGCATTG
This sequence comes from Rehmannia glutinosa, assembly GCA_016081115.2. Taxonomy (NCBI): domain Eukaryota; kingdom Viridiplantae; phylum Streptophyta; class Magnoliopsida; order Lamiales; family Orobanchaceae; genus Rehmannia; species Rehmannia glutinosa. The sequence continues at coordinate 283,079 of JABTTQ020002416.1, forward strand.
TAATAAATAAATTTGGTCAAGTGAGTTAAGTCGATTATGCCCAAACATGCAAGAAGACAACCGGAGACTAGTAGGAAGACTCACATTGCGAGACAACCGAGTTTGGCAAAAGAAGAGAAGACGGGAACTCGATGAAGGTGCGGTGAGATGCGGTGAGTAAAGCATCATCAAGTCAACTCAAGATAGTCAAGTCTCTAGTTGAAGTGTGAAAAGAGTCATTTAATGATTGAAAGTCGACTCTAAGTCACCTCGGGGAAAGCAAGGAAATGCGGTCAAGTCGAGATAACTGAAAGAGATCCGTTGCACAGAAATCAAGAGAATTACTTAAACAAGTAATATCTCCATGCTACCTTTCTCGGAGTGCTCAGTCACAAAAGCGTGCAAGGGGAATAAACCAATGAGAAGCACTACACCGTGTCAGTACTCTGAAAAGCTGAAGAATAATTCATACAAGGAAGTGGCAATTCCAAGGACTGCAACAAGACAAGCCAACGACCACAAGTGACTTTCAAAAAATAAGCTTATCTCTTCAACGGGCAAATTTTTGAAAGATCACTATAAAAGGCTGAGGGATGACTGAGGATTTTTTTAGAAAAAAAAGGGATTTGGTTGATTACCTGAACCACAACCATTCAAGCTAACATCTGAACTGTAATCAAAATATTCTCAAAATCATTAAAGTTTAATCCTCAAGCCTACACTACGAAGAAAATCAATCCAACACTAACCTGTGAAGGAAAGATAGCTTCAATCAGTTGAAGAGGAAACTTTAGAAGAAAAGGGGTCTACATTCCACGAAGGATTGTAGGAAGGTCCAAGGTCGAACCAGTCTCGAGTTTTTGGAGGGCTTCGTGATCAAATCCTAAGAGCTTGAGCAAGTGAGTGTAGTAGCAAAGCGGTGCACCGCCCAATGAAGAAGGTTCTGAGTCGGACGAGAAGCCACGGTGAGTGACCAAGGCATCTCCAGATCGAGTCCCAAAGTGGTCAAGTTGTGTGATCAAGACTTGTATCTGGTGTTACCACTCGTATACCGATCAATACTTAGTGGATTCCTCCAGGAGTTGGAGAAGAGAGGAGCGGAAGAAGAATTACCCCATCTTCGAACCTCTACAAAAACTTATCGTGTCATTTACATTTCAACACTTTAATTCCTGCATCTTATTTGTTTAACTCTGCTGACATATTTGCTATCCAACTGATAATCTCTAAGTACTAAAACCCAATATTAAATCATAACTAAACCAAACTTAAGGGTGTTAAGTCTTCCAATGAAAACAAACCACAGTTGAGCTAATTGTCTTAACAAATTTGAGTTATTCTATCAACAACTCGAGTCAGTGATTAAGTGACTAACTCTCTTGATTAACTAAATTGGTTGTCCACCAAGGACACAGTTGTATAGTGTCAACTCTGAATTTTATAAAAGGACCAAAAGAGAAAAGTTGGTAAGGTTTATTCAACCCTCCTTCTAAACCCTACACGTAAGAATTTTAAAGTGGACATATTGTAATGTTCAAGTTATTTGAAATGCGAAGTAATGAGTTGTTTTTGTCTCTTGTGGCACACAATATAATTTTTTGACATTATTTTCATATATAACTATTTTTTTGACAGCATATATAACTAATTTTTAATCTATCAAAACATTGGACTTCTTCAAATTAAATATGGATGTATGCATTATAATAAGAAAAGAGAGTTTTCAACTTTTTAAAATTACAACTTCTGGTGGAAATTTGAGTTCACCAACAATTGTTTATGAAATAATCATTTTCTCAGCAATTTCACGTGTTCACTGAACCATATAATTAAGAAGGAAGTCTATTGTACCGATCCCAAAAAAAAAAAAAAAAAAAGAAGGAAGTCTATTGTAAATGAAAATCATTTAATATGCGTATACCCTTAAAATAAAATTTTACTTTTTGTAGTAAAAGAATTTGGCAATGATTGATTGCTACCATAGCCTTGACATGTATTATAGACGTATCTAGAGCTGTTAAAACGGGCCGACGGTGCGGGTCGGCCCGCAGCCCGCTGAAACCCGCCAATTGGCGGGGCGGTACGGGCCAGCCCGCCACCTTGGTGGGCTGAGAAAACCTCAACCCAACCCAACCCGTCTTGGGTCACGGGCTAGGCGGGCTGACCCGCCATAAATAAAAAGTAAATATTTTTTAATGCTAGTTTAAAAAATTTGGCTGTGACTTTCAACCAACTCAATTTTTTTTTATAGCAAGTGTTGAACGGGGTTAACTGAACAAAATGAGTTTCTTTTGCTACGCATTAAAGGACAAAATCATTGTCAAAATTCAATATTTTTGAGCAACTTATAATTGAGGATTGTTATTGATGGACATTAAATCTTTGCAGATGCATAATCAATTGCTAAATCTATATGGCCAAATTGATACAAAACTGGAGGATATATATACTACAAAAAGGTTATTGGGGCGGTGCACAGCTTGTTTTATTTCTAAAACTGGAGGATATAGTAATCTTTACATGACATTCGTACACAACGTGTTTTATTTCTAGAAAAGAGTAGGTGGCCCGCGGGCTGGCCCACCCGCCATGGGCTAACCCGTCTCAACCCGCGGCCCAAACGGGCTGGCCCATTTAGGCCCGTCTCTTGGCGGGCCACTAAATCATCAACCCACACCTTTACCTTCGACGGGGCGGTGCGGGCTAGCCCGACGGGCCTAGCCCATTTTGACAGCTCTAGACGTATCGACCCAACCCCCTCCACCCCACTCCCACCAAAATTAGAGTTGGCAAAATCACCGACCGGGCCGGACTAGGCCGAACAATAGTCGACTCACCAATTTTGGAGCTCAGTTTGGCCCAGTCAATGGAAAATACACTAAAAGTATTGGGCCGATCGGGCCGGCTCGGTTTTTTGGGTCTGTTTTTTGAGGCCCGATTTTTTGGGCTTGGAGAATTACAGCCCAGCCCGGTAAAATACCATGCTGGTAGTGATCGAGCCACGCCGAAATTGACATCTCTTAAATAAATAAGAAGAAAAAATAAATGAAAAATACAAAGTTGGGCCAGTCCAAGTAAAGAATCCATATACACCCCACCCCCATCCAACAAAGATATGGATTCTTTACATGGATGGCCCAAAAACTGAATACTTTGGGCAGTCTATTGACTTTCGCAATCTTAAAGCTACACATTGGGCCGCCCAATGGGCTGATAGATCCTTCATTGCTACTTTCAGCTATAGAAACCCAAAGCAAAAATACACAGCACCTCCCAAACACAGCTGAAGGAGAAACGATAATCAGAAACAAAGGGGAAAAAATGGTTGAAGAAACAGAGAAATTAGCGACCACCGCCATGAAAGAGGAAGCAGAGAACTCATCATCAATGGCGAAGAATAACCACATCTCGGGGGGAGAGGATTCGGAAACGGAGGAAGGGGAGATCGTCCGTGGCGATTCAGACGATCCGGCGAAGGCGATGGCGGCGCCGCCTCCGAGGCACCCATTGGAGCATGCGTGGACATTCTGGTTTGACAATCCTTCCGCTAAATCGAAACAAGCGGCATGGGGAAGCTCAATTCGCCCTATTTACACCTTCGCCTCCGTCGAAGACTTCTGGAGGTATTTTTCAATTTTTCATTTCTATTCAATTGTGCGGTTTCTTCATTTGAGTGTGACCGAAGGACTTTTGCTATGGGTTTGTGTTCGAATTGGCGGTTTGAGTGTTTTCATTTGTTTAGCTTGTGACTTTGTAGATTCGTGTTCTCTGGGTGGTTGGTTTCTGCGTGTTACCCTTGTGCTTCTGTAGTTTACTTTGGTATTTATGTATTATTAACATTTTGTGTTCTGTTATCTACTTACATTGTGAGAGATATTAATTGAATTGGGGTCGAGAATATCTTGAGATCTTGCGTTTCTGTGCTTCTCACTTTTGTAGTTGTTGCTATTTCTCTTCTCACGGAAATAATAGTTGGTCATTTCAATTTGTTGGAGAAAATGAGGATGTAGGAAATGCTGAAGATTGTTGCAATCTGTGCAGTAGACGTGTCCAACGGTTCGGAACCGCCGGTTACGGTTCGGAACCGCCGGTTACGGTTCGCCCAAAGGGTGGAACCGGAACCTAACCGTCCTATAGACGGTTTCGGTTCCGGTTCCGGTTCCGAACCGCCGGTTCGGAAACCGCCGGTTCCGGCTCCGGTTTGGCCGGTTTTTCTTTTTTTTTATTTTTGAATTTTTGAATTTTTAAGTTTTTAATATTAATAAATTAACACCATTGATAAATTAACACAATTGATGAAGGAAATAAAATTGAGTAACACAAAAAATAATTTTATTGATTTAAAAGTAAAATTATAACTTACAATTTACAAAATGAAAAATTCTAATATATTACAATTCCAAAGTACAATTTAAAAATAAAATTACAAGTTAATACAATTTCGTATAAAATTTAAATTACAAAGTACAAAGTACAAACCACAAAGAAAGGAAAAAAGAAAAAAAAGAAATGGGTTTGAGTTTTATTTTAATATTCTAAGTTAAAAATTTGAAATTTAACTTTGAATATTGAAATAAAATTGCCTACGTATCCTCATAGAGGAATCCAAACCCTACGTAGTTCTCTTACCTTTTACTTACCTTAGGGAAGGTGGCAAGTGGCAACGTGATTCTTCAATTATTTTGTGACCCGTTGCTTGAATCGGTATCAAGATTATCGCTTTCTTCGGAATCATCAAAATCGACTTGTTGCTCACGTGTTTCGGCGTTTGTCCAATCGTGGAGCAATACTTGAGCCTCTAGACTTTTCTCGTTAATCTAGATCGTCAGATCCGAATATAACCTCCTCATCGAATGCTTGCTCTACGGAGACGGTTGAAGCAGGAACGGCTAATATTTCCCTCGCAATTGAAGTTACTATAGGAAAAGAGGAAGACCTCTTTGACCACCACTTTAACAAATCGAACTTTGAATTCCCTACTACAAATTCAGTATAATCAAAAGGAGATGTTAAATATGTATCAAGTTCAAGATAAGGGGTCGCGCCTCCTCTCGAACGTTTTGGTATCCTCGCGTCATAAAAATTATCTAATGGTGCAAATACCGACGCCTCATTAAACGTACCAATATCACTAAGTATGTTCAACATCGGGTGTAGAAAAGCGAGAACTAGATGAGCCTCTAAAACTATCACCAAATTTTATTGAATATTCTTTAAAAATATCATATAAACATTGTTTAGCATTCTCTACTACAACACTGGAATGAGAGTGTCATGTTCTTTAATAGGAAACAAAGCATCATAATATATTCCTAACAATTCTTCTAAACCATCTAATCTTACTTCAGGATCTAATATTTTTGCAACTAAAAATACATTAGGAATATAAGTGAAATATTTTAACCATTTTAATCCCATTTGGGCAATAGTTGGTCCTATAAGAAGTACAAGGCATGAGAGATCTAAAAAGTAGTGCAATTTTAACACAACGATCTACAACTAAAATTGATGTAGGATAATAAACAGGATAATTCTTGGTAGCATCTTTAAAAACCTTTAAAAGTTGACATAAATTAGAGCATGCATCCCATTGATTGGGAAATAAAATTATGCCACATTGTTGATCGGCAAAAAATGAACATAAAGCTTCTCTATATGCATAACTATCATTTATCATTTTATATGTAGAATTCCAACGAGTTGGCACATCGGCCGAGAATTTTCTTGGGTATAAATTATTTTCTTTACAATATCTCGCCCATTTTTTCAAAAAAGGAAGAAAATGCTGTTTTTAAATATAAAAGCGCATCTCTAATAGGTGCAATTTCTTCTTTTAAAGTAGCTAAACCATCTTGAATACATAAATTAATAATATGACATATACAACGAACATGAAAAAATTTGCCATCAATAGAAGGTTCACAAATATTAATAAGTGATGGTAAACTAAAGCCGTATTAGCACTAGCATTATCAAATGAAATTGAAAAAATTTTTGTAACTAAGCCATATTCTTGTAAAATAGTATGAATTTTATGAGAAATATTAATAGCGGTATGTTCAACATTAAAATCTCTATATGCAATTAAACGTTTTTGCAAAGTCCATGAATCATCAACCCAATGACAAGTAATTCCCATATAAAAACTTCTTTGCCAAAGTGATCACTCCATACATCCGAACAAATTGAAACTTTTGTTTGTAAATTAGCAAATGAGTTAATTAATTGAAACTTAAATTCACAAACTGTTTTTTTTTTTTAATATCGCGAGTCAATGTAGAACGTGAAATTTTATTAGCGGCGGGGTTAAAAGCACGTCTAGTATACCTTTCAAATTTTTATTATCGGCAAAGTTAAAAGGGAGTGACATACCACTAACAAATAAAGTTGTCTCTTTTCTAAAGCATTTATATCGGTATATTTAAATAAAGAAGAAGAAGAAGACTCCATACTGTTGAAGAACCCGTGAATCCCGCTTCGGTAGTTGTGTTTGAGCACGATCTAGCCCAACTTTATCCGGATGTTTTTTGTTGAGGTGGTTCGTGAACGCCCCATAACCGCCCCCTCCTCTAAACTTGTAGGAATTAGTGCAATAATTGCAAGTAACTTTGAAACCGCCGGTTGTAGGATCCGGAATTTTTTAAAATGAACCTAAAAATATCGGATCTAAGTGGCAATGAGCTCGGCGACTTTGAGTTTGAGTTGGCGATTGCGATTCGGTTGAGCCTCACCTTGTTGCAAACTAGCAAAACAAGCTTCGATTTCATCTTCGTTCAAATCGAAAGCTTCATCAAAACGTGGTCGTGGTGGTGGTTGTTGCTCTCGAGCCGGACGTCAAACCTTTGCCCTTAGATTGATGGGAAGATCCTCCACGTCTCGACATTTTTTAAAATAGCTAATGAAATTAAAAGTATGAAACTACTAAAAATTAAATTGAAACTTGGAATTTAAACTTGAACAAGTTGAATATAGAGAACGTAGAGAATGGGAGATTAGAAATTTGGTGTGAGGAAAAATGGATGAATTGGAAGGGGTATTTATAGGAAAAATATGAAATTCAAAAAAAAAATAAAAAATAAAAAAAGGAAAAACCGGTTTTAACCGAAACCGGCGGTTTCGGTTAAACCGGCGGTTTTCAACGGTCAAATTAAAACCGGCGGTTTTAATCGAAACCGCCGGTTTACGGTTAAAACCGGCCACAAACGGTCACTTTTGTGACCGTTTGAAATTTGAATTTTCAAAATTCAAATTTCAATTTCAAATTGTTGAAAAAAAAAAAATAGAAAAACCGCCGGTTAAACCGGCGGTTTACGGTTTGGAAATTCCGAAACCGTAACCTAACCTTAAAATTAAGGTTTACGGTTCGGTTCGAATCGAAACGAACCGAAACCGGGGTCAACGGTTCGAAAACCGTTGACCACGGTTCGAAACCGCCTGTTTGCCGGTTCGGTTCGAACCGTTGGGCACGTCTACTGTGCAGGCTAATTCATTTAATGTGCATTATGGAGGATTATCTAAGTAACTTATTATGCTTATACCAGCGCGAGGAGCTCAATTCAGCTGTCCGCTGAATGAGCATTGACACGGATTCAGCTCTTTATATGTATATGCTACTGTTTTTTAGTTTTTACCTTTTCTTTTTTATTTTTGTTAAATGCTAGACATTAGAAACAAAGTGGGAGTAGCACCAATAGACGAGAAAATTAGAGAAACACGATTAAGATGGTTTGGACATGTTTATAGGAGACCTTTAGATGCACCTGTGCGACGTTTAGAAGGTAGAGAATCACTCACACAAATCAAAAGAGGAAGAGGTAGGCCTAAAAAGACTTGGAAAGAAGCTATTAAACATGACATGTTATACCTAGAAATAAACGAAAATATGGCTACCGTAAACGATGGCGCGATATGATCCGTATAGCCGACCCCACGTAGTGGGATTAAGGCTTAGTTTGTTGTTGTTGTTGTTGTTGTAAATGCTAGCTTATCTTTTGGTTCAAGGCCGGAAAAGATGATTTTCCTTTCTGTTTTTTAGTACTGGCCTAATTGTATTCCGGATCACTTCTTATGGACATGATTTTTCTTGCACAAGGTTGCTGTGTATTTGGGGTTTGATTTTATTAAACATTTCAGTTGTCCTTGAATGGTCCATCATCTCTCTGTGATTTACGCTAGCATAATATTTCTTGTTTTGGCTTGCAGTGTTTACAATAACATACACCATCCAAGCAAGCTGGCAGTGGGAGCAGACTTTCATTGTTTCAAAAATAAAATAGAGCCAAAATGGGAAGATCCTGTTTGTGCCAACGGGGGAAAGTGGACTGTGACTTTTTCAAGGGGTAAATCTGACACTTGTTGGCTTTATACGGTATGTTTCAGTCTGTTTTTTGTTCAAAGTTTTTACTTCTATCTCGAGGTTGTGTTGAGTACAGACTTTGGAAATTCTCTTGCTATTGAAATTTTAAGTTGCACTCTATTAACTTTTTGTATTGCATTTAGTTACTGGCAATGATTGGAGAACAATTTGATTATGGAGATGAAATTTGTGGGGCAGTTGTCAATGTCCGAGCAAGGCAGGAGAAAATTTCTATTTGGACAAAGAATGCTGCGAATGAAGCTGCTCAGGTTTGTTTTAAAATATAACTTGGAACTATTCAGTCTGATTAGATTTTCCATCAGTATGTAATCAGTTATTCTGGTAATTATGAGTCTCTGTCATGGGTGAACAATAGGTAAATCACGTGTTCTATTTGCCAATTGTATATTTTTCGAAGCCATTTTGCTTTAGCTCTTAGTGTTTTTGCCAACCCATTAGGGATGGTCCCCTGATATTTCCATTATCTTAATATCTTCTAGACATGTGAAATTTGCTGGATGACCTGTCACTAAAATTGAGATTACTGCATTCTTTATCGGTAAGATCTTATTAAATGGTACAAAATAAGAATGCATATGAGTAACAAAACTGGGTGCTGTTGAAAATATTCACCCCAATTTGGCACGGCGCCATAGAATCCAATTTTTGAGTGTGCTTTTTTCCCTTGAAGGGACTATATAGAAGATGATTTGTTTTGGCTTTATGCTACATGTGACTCATATGACTCATATTGATGTAAAAGAGGTTGAAACTGAACTTCAATTTCTTGAAATTTCTGCATGAAATGAATTTCACTTAGTACTTTGTAGAGATGGTATACTTGCAATTTTTGTTCCTTACCCTTAATGTATGCATTTTTCAAAAACCGTGCTTCTTGTTCTTATTCCTCTGCATGTATTCTTAAAATTTTCAGCTGAGCATTGGAAAACAATGGAAGGAGTTTCTGGATTACAATGACACAATTGGTTTCATATTCCATGTAAGTTGTCCTTTTAGTCGTGTCAATCTAACTTTTCGGTATCTCATGCATATTTTTTGCTCGAACAATAAGTTGCCGTCTCTTCTAATGTAGGATGATGCAAAGAGGCTCGACAGGGGTGCCAAGAACCGTTATACCGTCTAGTTTTTCAGTGGTTGAAATGTCACGAGTGACTTGTCATGCAAATCCCCGGCCGCAACCCCCCTTTATTTTCGGTTTTTAGATAGTTTTTGCTGGAGTTTAGTTACACCACGGCAAAGTTTAGACCACCAATAAAATATTTCCCTTACTATTGTATTCTGAGAGACCATGCTAATTTTATAAAACGATTTGTAACTAGAGATTGATGCAATGTAGTTGCATTTTGTTCTACTCCTGTATTGTGTGTGCTTTTGGGTTGGTTTGAGCATTTCTTCATTATCTTTAGGGATAATTACAAAAAACACCCTGAGGTTCGGGCTAATTACAAAAAAAAAAAACCAAAGATTTTTGAAAATTGCAAAAAAACTCCTTGAAGCTGACTTTGTTTTACATTTTCTCCCTTCATAAACAAAAAATATTTCAAAGACCCCCTTGATAGATATAGAAATATCAGTTGCCCCTTAAATTTAAGACAGAATCAAACTTGAGGTTTTTTTTTTAGTAATTTTGCTACAGCTAAGGGCTTTTTTGTAATTAGCCTAAACCTCAGGGGTGTTTTCGTAATTATCCCTTATCTTTATAGAATTCAAACTGCCTCCGTACACCAGAGAAGCAGATTTGCCATATTGTGCTATTTTTTAATGCTTCCTCCCAACCGTTTTCTCTTTGAATTTAGAGAGGTTCAATTTGGCTATATCATATATTATTTGATAGCATCGATAAAATTTTATAAAAATATGGTAGATTCTCAAAATGAAATATAATATTTTTATTATTTTATTTTATAAAAAAATAATATACTTTTTAATAATTGTAACTTTTAAACTTTAATAATTTTAAAATCATCATCAATAACATTTTATAATTACGAAAAGTATACCTGAGTTTGACCTAATTATAAAAAGTCCAATTAATTTTTGGAATTACAAAAATATCTATGAGGTTATTTTTTGTCTAACATTTGTCCCCTTCATAAGCAATCATTTCAAAACCCTCTCGTAATATAAATTTTTTACAATTAACCCTTTAACATAATGTTGAATCAAACCTCTTAGCTACTTTTTGTAATTCTCGAAGTTAGTTGAGTCTTTTTGTAATTACGTAAAATCTCAAGGGTACTTTTTGTAGTTATCCCATATATAATCTTTATCTTATCCAAATATTTCAGCAATACAACATTTTTAAACTCTAAATAAAAGATCATAGGTATATCAGAACACATAAAAATTTGTACAGTTGGGGAAGAATATTTCATATTTCTAAGACATCAAATACACTTTGTTTCATAAAAAAAAAATAGAAACAAAGGCTCGAAGCAGTTGAAACAGATTATAGAAATTTACAGAAGATACATTTTCTCTTGTTGCATACACAAAATAATGAACGGAGTACAGCACACAGCTAATCAAGCAAATGTGAGGCAAGTGTCACGGGCCTAGCCATTTCGGGCCCCACATGATGCCCGTGCGGCACCCCGGACCACCCGGGGCCCAATCACTGGTTTCGCCCTGCCTTGGGCTCATCAGGAATGCGGCTCTAGCATCCGACCAGTTTGGATAGGGATGGCCAATTCCCTTCTTCGCCGTCAAGTCCAAGACTAGCCACATATACAACCATTCTCAGTACAATCCATCAGTAGTCGTACTGAAAGACACCCGAACGTCATGGGGCGCGACACAAGGATGCTATGACAAAATTTCCCCCTCTTCTAAATCCAAAATTGCATCTTCATCTTCTTCCAAATAATCATCCTTCAAATCCAAAGGGTTTCCACGGTGAGTCTTCGACCCCATATAGTGAACCATAACATAACATCTCCAAGTCTTTTGAGATATCTATGTTTTCGTATATCTCAACTGTTTTCTCCATCTGCAAAACAAAGGAGGAAACTCTTGATGCCAGCAATTCAAAGAAATCCAAGAAACAACCACTGCACAGAATTACGGATATTTACAAAAATCCCCCAAGGTTTGGGCTAATTACAAGAATAAAAACCTTGAGTTTGATTGTTTCTTTAATTTAAGGGGGTAGTTGTAATATTTTGATAAAACATAAGGGGAGCTTGAAATGTTTTTTACATGTGAAGAGGAAAAATTTAAGACGGGTTAAACCCTGAAGGGGTTTTTGTAATATATGAAAATCTAGGGGTTTTTTTTTTAATTATTTCACAGAATTATTAACCAAAAGATGAATGGAATATAGACCTTTTGCAATGTCATCCGAGCAGCAATTCTTTCTTTCTCAATCGCTGCCTTAATTTCAGATTCAATCTTTGCTTTCTCTGCACATCACAAACCCGAGTTTTATAGATTGAATTGCAACAATTTAGTCAATATAATTGATCAAATTGCACACAAATGCAAATAGATAAGTCCAATCAAAGATGTACCTTCTTGTTTTTCTCTTTCCAATCTCTCTCTTTCTTGCTGAATCCTTAAAGGGTCACACTTCTCAACCTGATGTGTAGCTTTAAAGATAGTATCGGCAAAACGGCGTTTCAGCATAGCTGACCGCAAAGCCTTCTTGGGTGACATTTCGACATCGAATGAAGTTCGGCCTATAAAGGAGTGAAACGATTCAGAGTTCAGGCAACAACAACAGGAAGACACGCATGGATAGTATTTTGATTATGGTAAGACGGAATTAAACGTCAAGTGGGATTTTTTGTATTTTTACAAACTTCTATGGGTTTTTTTTTTTTCTGTAATAATTCCAAATATCAGGAGTAGTTATGTAATTATACCGAAACAAAAAGTACATTAGTACGAATCATTGCTCAAATGCATAAATCACTGATTTATTCTCTAATTTTCCATATGCAAAGTTATATGTTTACTGCCACTAAATCAGGAAAATGTCACTTTACTAGCTTGGTTAAGAAACAGTGAAATCAACTTAAATACAACTTAAATCATATAAATGTATGTAATTAATTAAGAATGAGACAATTCAGATATGCCCAGAAAGGTTCAAAAAAAAAGGTAGAGCTAGAAAGAATGAGGACTAAAAATACTTCTAATCATCAACAATCCATACTCAATCGAGACATCAAAAAACTAGGACTGGCAATTACTGACACGACAAACCTAACACGCGATAAGCGGGTAGGATTTAGATTTGGTGGGTATTGCAGAATCACGTTCGGGTTTCCCTAAAACATATGCATACAAATCGAAGCTTCAAGGACTACATTTGTAAGGATTTAACTCACCGTTTATAGATTCATGAGCTGAACTACTTTTAGGCCGGCAATGGCATGTCAAGCTACCACATGAAGAACATTTAGCTTGAGTAGAATCGACTGATTGTCCTTGATCGGCAGGCGCACAAACACTTCGACGACAAGGTTCTGAGCATATACGACACGGAGCCGATTAGCTCCTAAAGTGAGCCAGAAAGCAAAAAGATTACTCTTCAAGGACTACATTTGTAAGAATTATACTCACCGCTAATGGATGTACGAACAGAACTATTTTTAGGCCGGCATTGGCATTTCAATCTACCACATGAAGAGCATTTAGCTTGAGTAGAATCGACTGATTGACTTTGATCGGCAAGCACACAAGTACTTCGACTACCGGGTTTTGAGCCTATACGACACACGTCCAATTAGCTCCCAGAAAGCGCTAGAAAGTAGAAACATTTTTCTGCCAAGTGCCACCTCATACCTTTCTGGACATTAGGCTTGGCCTGTTCAAATGAACAAAACACTCAAGCATTAGCATCATGTCATGTGGAACTATCTAAAAAAATAAGCTTGCTAATTCTGGAAAGTCATAATCAAAATCCACTTTCCCACGCGCAAAAAAGGAAAACGAAAAACTAAATATACAAACCAAAAGATTTTTTAATATTACCAAAATAAAAACCTTGAGTCTGATTTAAGGTGGTAACTGTAATATTTTCATAAACATAAGGGGGTCTCTTGAAATATCTTTTGCATATGAGGGGAATAATGTAAGATAGATCAAACCTAATGGGGTTTTTGTAATATCTGAATATCTCTGCGTATTTTTGAAATCTCGGCGGTGATTTGTAATTATTCCACAGAATTATTAACTAAAAGATGAATGGAATATAGACCTTCTGTAATGTCATCCTAGAAGCAACTTTTTCTCTCTCACGTCTCGTCTTCAAATCCTGTTGCTTCCTCCTTTGTGAGGAAGCTTTAGCAGCTTTAGTTTTTGCTTCAATCTTAGCTTCCTCTGCACATCATAAACCCAAGTTTTATAGATTGAATTGCAACATTTTAGTCCATATAATTATTTAAATTGCACACAAACACAAATAGATAAGTTCAATCAAAGATGCGGAGGTAACCGTGTTGATTTTCTCTTTCTAGTCTCTTTCTTTCTTGTTGCATCCTTAATGGGTCGGACTTCTCGACCTGATGTGTAGCTTTGAGGATAGTATCTGCAAAACGGCGTTTTGGCATAGCATCCCGTAAAGCCTTCTTGGGCGGCATTTGGATTTTGGACATCGAATGAAGTCCGGCCTATAAAGAAATGGAACAGTTCAAAGTCGAGGAAACAACAGGAAGATATATACAACCTACTATCAAGCTTACATTCGCATTTGCACCAAAGAAAACAAGGAGACACACATGGATATGCATATCTACGTCGTGTCACATCTGCATAAAAATCGAAGCTTCAAGGACTACACGTGTAAAAAATTTACTCACCGCTTATAGATGCATGGACAGAACTATTTTTAGGCCGGCAGTGGCATGCCAAGCTTCCACACGACGAGCATTTAGCTTGAGTAGAATCTACTGACTGACTTTGATCGGCTGGAGCACAAGTACTTCGACTAGAATGTTCTGAGCCTATACGACACGAGGCCAATTAGCTCCTAAAAAGGAGCCCGAAAGTAGAAACATTAATCTGCCATGTACCACCTCATACCTTTCTGGACAGTTCTCCTCAATGAAGGCTTGACCTGTTCAAAACTCAAGCATTAGCATGTCACATGGAACCACCTAAAAAAGATGGAAACAACATCTAAAAAAGAAAATAGAGAAAATAATTGTTTGCATCCTGAACTTAGGCCATTTTTACACTTTGCAACCTAAACTATAATTTTTTTCAACTAACAACCTAAACTATGTGGATTTTTCACTTTGCAACCTCCGGCCAACCGGAGTTGGAATATTCCAGGAGTATACCTGGAATATTCCGGGTCACATGAGAGAATATTCCTGGAATATTCTAATTCCAGTTGGCCAGAGGTTGTAAAGTGAAATACTCGCAAAGTTTAGGTTGTTAGTTGCAAAAACAAATAATTTAGGTTGCAAAGTGTAAAATTGATCAAACTTCATGTTGGGAAAAATATTTTCCCAAAGAAAATACAAAGAAAGTTGTACTTACTTTTTCTCTTTTTTTCCCTCTTTGATCATCAACAGACACTTCCGGCTTCCGTTTGCAAGACTTCGCCAAAACACTTGACTCGGAGCTATGTCCGTTGTTAACGGTGTTATCCCGTGGCTTAAATTCTGAAACCCTCCGTACTCCTTTCATAGTTATTATGAACTTTAAACTAGAAGAGGCCATGATTTTTGCTTTGTTCTCAGCTACCATAACCATTGCATCAATATCAATGACACGCTGGACAATAAAAGAAAAACAATCAGGCATCATTAATTCAATAGATAATACACAATCCAAACAAAAAATTTCCAACCAATGCTTGAGATCACTTTTTCAACAACAGAAAACAAAATTATACTAAGATTTTTTTCAGCAAAAACGCAAAATTAAAATTTTAACGAAAATCGCACATTTCACCGAAAACCGCAAATCCTAACACGATTTACGTTGCCTTTTTTCAATTAATTTCCGTTAAAATAGCAAATGTTATCGCGATTTTTATGTGATCTTAAAAAAGTATAAAAATAATATTTATAAGAAAACAACTTTTGGTATTAACGGTTCTGTATGCATAAAAGTAAATCTTCAGACAATCAAGAAAAATAAAGAAAAACCCCAGAATGATATTTTAAAAAAAATTAATTAACCTAAACTTACTGAAATAGAAAGAAAGGGGGAAAGATTCTGTACTGCTTTTCTTTTTTTTTCCCCATAATTCGCAGAAAAATAAATCTTATGACAATTTTGATAAAGAAAGAAAAAAAAACTCAAGAAAGATATACGAGATTTAAGTAACCTAGACATAGTGAAATGGAAAGAAAAGGGGAAAGGGAAGGGCGTTACAGGTGAGGATAGGTGGACCGCCGCCGTCGTAAGAATCCCGGGTGAAGGGAGGGGGCGGGGAATGTGTTGGGTTTTGCGGAATGGCAGAAAAATTAATCGGATGAAGTTTCGAATTATTGCCTTTAAAAGAATTAAAGGTATGAATAATCTTAGTTCTCTGGAAAATTATTTGGGTACCAGATAGAATCCGGGTCAAATAAAATTCGAATCAAAAGAAAATTACCTTGTTCTTGTACTTCGTTCCTTCACTTCTGTTCTTCACTTCTTCCAGTAAAACTAAATCGTTAAACCTTACCGATAGGTAAGTCAGTTTCTGTTTTTTTTTTTTTTTTTTACAATAAGGTAAGTCGGTTTCTTATCTAATTTAAAGTTTATAGTCTAAATAGATTTCAACTATTATGGATATTTATTCAATACAATTATATTATTTAATATTAATATTATAAATATTTTATATTTATTTAATTTTCGATATAGCTAAAACCATATAATATCATATATTCCAGTAATTAATGGATATTAATATATTAACCCAAATCTTATGGAAAACTATTTCCCTTAAATCCTTAAGAATCAAAACTATTATTTTTAACCCGTTTACACTATAAAGGTAAATCGGGGACCATGGACTTATAATATATATATATATAGACTATTCTTAGAATAGTAACTTGAATATTTTCCCATCTAAATCACATTACTAAAAAAATTATATTGAAAAATAAGAAATAATAAACGTTTGGGATTTGATTGTTTCTATAGTCAACTTTTTTTAAATAAATTATTTTTTAAAATTATGTAAAACAGTAGAATTATATAAAATGAACTTTCCAAATCTGTGTGTATTGTATTAATTATTATATTTGTCACTTTTCTTATTTTTTAAAAACTTAATAACTTTTTTTATTTTTTTAACGTTTTTGAGGTATAATATATCTATTTAATCGTCTTTTTACGATCTTTAATTTTACACCAATATTGCATATATACAATAAAAAGTAAATATAACAAATAAAAAATATAAGATATATATTTATCACTATTTTGTAATGGGCTTTTAAATCATGCATTCGGGATATTAGACATTAATTTGTATATTAATGTATTCCTAATTATATAGAATTATATTTAAGTTGATTAAATGTAATTAAGACAACGCTTATTTTAATTAAAGAAAATATCTCAAAATATGTATCTAAATATTATATATGACATATATCCATTCATAATATTACGTTTATCTATATGTAAGAAGAAATTAAATTTTATTTAATATAAAATTTTATTCATAATAGTTTTTTATATAGATAAAATTATTTTTTATATTAACGTACTTTTCATGTAAATAAAAATTATTTTTCATATTTGTCAACTTATTTTGATATTCAACTTTCAAAGTTGTTTAATGACCATTAGATATAAATTTATTTGTTTGATAATTTTGTGATATATGTGTATATATAAAAAAAATAGAATAGATTTTTTCCCTGAAATCATTCATTGTTTCCTAAAATTATGTTGTTAAATATAAAAGATGTTTTTTGTTTGATCCCTTTAATAATTATGACGTTCAACTTTCTAAGCCCTGAAAATATTGGAATTTGAAATGGTTTTATTATTGATTGTAATGAAAATACAATGTATTAAATATCTAAAAACATTGGGCAGTTAAGACTTTTTTCAAACGTTTACTTTCTTATAGATAAACATGCTCTATAAACAGATACAATTCACACTCACAAAATTTGTTATGAATGAAATATTTGTATTCGAAGAGGTTTTTTTTTCATAGTTTGTAATAATTTATTTTTCTATAGTTTAATCGGATAATTTATAATCAAATTAACTATCTTTATATTTTAATTATCTATAGAATTTTTTAAACTTTTTGCAAATTACTAAAATTATTTTTATAAAATTAAAGTTTGTGCATTGCATGGTCTGAAACATATCAAATATGAGAACTTGAATAGAGAAAAATAATTAAACAATTCAAATATATATCACAGCTATCAATAACAAAGAATGATAAATAAATAAAAAATTTAATCACAAATTTTGACATAAAAAAATCTCTCATTATTAAAGGAAAATAAATAGCCAATCCAACTATATTTTTACATATTATTATGAAATACATTTTTTTTTCCGCATTTCTGAGAAACTATTCAATTCAAATATGAAGAAATGCAAATAAATATACAAGAGCTGTAATACTAATTATGTCTGGGAAATTACAATAATTTAAATTTGATAGCACTGGGAATACAAATTCGTAAATGTTGCATGCAGTACACATGATCATCAATATATATAGACCGAATTATGCATTCGTAACTCATCCTTGGTTATCCGAGCCATAGAGTGCATAAACATTACAAATACACAACACCTCTTTCAAGATCCCTCGCTCGGATATCCGGAAAATGCCCCCAACAAAGGTTTAATACACAATGACAAAGGTTCATTTTTCATATATACACAAATGAGCTCTGGATAAATAATTTTGAGGTCTATGTCAAATGACATAATTTCAAAGGCTTATTAAATCGATATTCTAGACAAATTTTGAAGTTTTCCAATAACAGGTTATGTCTCTTTCCATTTTTTATTTTTCTCTGACTCCATACATCCTACATTTATAGCATCTACAGATCTACTCACTTTCCATACATTTTCATACAGATTAAAATACTCATTTTTTGAAGAAAGAAGGATTTGAAGTAACAAAAGAAATACTTACAAGTTTCATGGAGTTCAAACAACATGAATATTACGAAGTCAACAGTCGTATCGAAAATAAAAGAAAGTAAAAAAAAGCGGCTGGAGACATTAAAGAGAGGAAAAAGCCGCGGAAGTTTTGCTAATGAAGAATGTGTTTTTAGGGAAAATTAGATGGCGGCATCGTTTTGTGTGTACATGGCCTTAATCTAGCATCTCCTCAACAATTGAGTTGGTTATTGACTTATTGTTATGTGCTAGATGTAAATGGCCCCTAAAAATTTATTTGTTTTGTAATTTTCTAAACAAATCTGGTTTTTTTGTCCATGAATTATTAGGCCCGTATTAATGTTCGTCTTTCAATGGTTTAGATGATGTATGCAAATATATTTCATTTAATGGCCCATTTTTTCTTTATTTATTTTCATTTTTTATGCGTGTTTTTGTTTACTTTAGTATTTTAAAATATATTATAAATGTGTAAGTTGGGTATATGAAAATATTTCCGCCATTGTTAATCCTCTACAAATTTGGGACTTTTATCTGGGCAATACGTAATGTATTTCATAATTTTGCATTGTAAAATTGTACTTTAACATCATATCCATTAATTGCACCTTCACCTTTTTTATTTTAGCTGGAAAAAATGTAATATTGGGACCTTAATTTTCATTACATAGTGTTAGGAATTTTATTGTTTAGATTTTGATGAATGCCATGTAAAACTTAGAATAGAAAGTTGGCACCCCAATTCTTGTTGTAAAATGCTTTGTAACAATTAGAGTCGGCTAAGCCGAGTTAAGTCAACTACGCCCTAACATGCAAGAAGACAATCAAGACTGGAAGGAAGACTCACGTGAG
Source organism: Rehmannia glutinosa (assembly GCA_016081115.2). NCBI lineage: Eukaryota > Viridiplantae > Streptophyta > Magnoliopsida > Lamiales > Orobanchaceae > Rehmannia > Rehmannia glutinosa. Next base: position 302,349 of record JABTTQ020002416.1, read on the forward strand.
AGGCTAAGTATGGCAAAGAAAGAGAGAGACGGGAACTCTATCAAGAAGCGGTGAGATGCGGCTAAGTGGAGTATCGGATCACCAAGTCAACTCGAGAAAAGCCAAGTCTCAAGTTGAAGTGACAAGAGTCATCCATGATTGGAAGTCGACTCTAAGTCACCTGGGGGAAAGCAAGGAAATGCGTCAAGTCGAGATAATCAGAAAAGATCCGTTGCACGTAAATCAAGAGATTTACTTAAACAAGTAATATCTCCATACCACCTTTCTCGGAGTGCTCGGTCCTTAAGCGTGCAAATGGAATGAACCAATGGGAAGCACTACACCGTGTCGAACTCGAAAAGGTGAAAGAACAATTCATACGAGGAAATGGCAATTCCAAGGATCGCAACAAGACAAGCCAACGATTGAAGTGACTTTCAAAATTAGCCTATCTCTTCAACGGGCAAATTTTTGAAAGATCACTATAAAAGGCCGAGGAGTTTAATTGAAAAAAAAAAAAGAGACAAGTGACACAAGAGATAGACAACCAAAAGACGTTCAAGAAATTATTAGAAAATCAAACATTCTCAATCCTCAAGCCTAAACTACGAAGAACATCAATCCGACACTCACCGTGAAGGAAAGATAACTTCAATCGAGTTGAAGAGGAAAATATCAAAAACAAGGGGTCTACATTCCACGAAGGATTGTAGGAAGGTTCAAGATCGAACCAAGTCTTAAGCTTTTGGAGGGCTTCGTGATCAAATCCAAAGAGCTTGAGCAAGTGAGTAGTAGCAAGCAGGCTACTTATTTGTGAAGAAAAAGCCGAGTCGCACGAGAAGCCGATTGAGTGATCAAGGCGTCTCTGATCGAGTCCCAAAGGATCAAGTCATGTGTGTGATCAAGACTTGTATCCGGGATCATTACCACTTTGTAAACCGATCATTACCTAGTGGATTCCTCCAGGAGTTGGAGAAGAGAGGAGTAGAAGAATTACCCCATCTTCGAACCTCTATAAAAATTTCACTGTGTCATTTACATTTCAAAGATTTTAATTCCTCGCATTTTTAATCGCTTATATCTCACGATAAATTTGTTATCCACCGATAATTTATAAGTACTAAATCAAGCACTAAACTCTTGCTTAATCAAACTTAAGGGTGTTAAATCTTCCAATAAAAACAAAACCACAATCGAGTTAATTTAGAGCCAACGGTGAGTTATTCCATCAACGGCTCTCGGTTGAGTCATTTGAGAGATTAACTCTACCGAGTGACTAAATTGATTTGTCCATCTAGACACAATTGTGTAGTATCAACTCGAATATTTAAAAAGGACTAAATCGAAAATTTGGTAAGGTTTATTCAACCCCCTTCTAAACCTTACACTTACACCCCTTGGGACCTACAAGTGGTATCGTGAGCGGTTGGTTCATTGAACCCTCCGCACCGGTTCTCGAACTAGATCTCCAAACTTTTTCAAAGGTTGCTTTAGTACTTAAACTCTCAAAACTCCTTTTATCATTAAAAGTTATTATCATGGAAGCAAATTTGACACGCATCCCTATGTTCACAATTGAAGAATTTGATGATTGGAAAATTCAGATGCAGGTGCTCATCTATCAAAGATTACATGATGAGATGTGGATAGTGATAGAAGATGGGCCTCGCAAATCTTAAAGGTGAACACAACAAGCACGAAGAGTTGCGGTGAAGGAGAAGATGATGTTGCTCCCTGCATCACGGTCATGGTTGAAAAACCAAGAATCGAGTGGACAAATGATGATAGAAAAAGATACAACCTGGACAATGTAGCAAGGACATTCTTTACAAAACCCTGGACAAAGCCATGTTCAATAAAGTCAAATCATGCAAAACGGCTAAAGAAATGGGACAAGTCGACATTGATTTGTGAAGGCTGAGCAAATCAAAGAAAACAAATTATCAAAATGGTCGTTGTCTGTAAATTTGAGAACTTCAAAATGATCTCGGAGAGAACCTGGATCAACCGGATGCTCGGTTCACGTAAATCACAAATGAGCTATCCGCACTTGGAAAGGAATATACACGAAGGAAATGTGTATGAAGATCCTAAAAAGTCTCGGTGAATGGGAAATAAAGGTCATGGCATCGAGACATTCCATGGACCTATCAAAGACATCCAACCATGAACTATTCTCGACCTCAAAGCCTACGAGTTTGAGCCGAGAAGAAAAGACCAGGAAGAGACAGTTGTACCCAAAACAATTTGCTTCTAATTGTTAAAGATGGAAAGAGAGTTGAGGTCAAAGAAGTCATTGATCCGGAAGAAATAGCCACGATGGTTAAGAGGTTCAACAAGTTCTTCAATAAGAACTACAAGAGAGGAAAGGGTGAATCTTCCGGAAGACACTCGGCTCCCCCCTCCAAATCAAGGGAAGATAGGCCAACCAAGAGAACAAATCATCAAAAATTTGAGTATCAAAGGGTTGACAATTCAAGAATAGAAAGAGTCGATCAAAAGGTCTGAATATCTATGTTGAATCAGTAGACAACCAGGTCACTATGCCATTGATCGCTCATATCCTCGTAGTCAACAAATACGGGAATGAAGAAGAAAGAAAGGTCTTGAGAGAAAGAAGACAAGAAAAGAAAAAGGCAATGATGGTGCAGAGATCAGCCGATCTTTGAGGCTAAGTCAAGAGAGACGGTGATTCGAGAGCGGTGAAGCCGACTACTCAAGTGACTCGAAGAAGAAGCCCGATCGCTTGATGGCCAAGGAACAAGATCAATCGACCAAGAAGATGAGGTACAATCTAACTCATCAAACTCGACACTAGTGATAGTGATCGTGACACACACACTTCATCACCCACTCGATCTTTATGATTCATTAGGCAAAATGATGAAATATTTTGAACACATTAAATCCTCACACACACTATTAAATGAGGAAAACAGCCTACTCAAGAGTCAAAACTCAAAGTCGACTAAGAAGTTCGAGTACTCTAAGTCAAATAGCGATGAGAATGGAAGTTTAAAAAGGCCGAAAATGCTAAATTAATAGCAGAAATTGCTTTGCTATAGAGAAGAGGGAGAATGACCTCAAAAATGTTATTGCCTCATTCACTAAGGCATCTAAATCATTGGATGATCTTATTATGAGTCAAAGAGAATGTGGAGACAAGAAGACAGCTTAGGATTTAATTCCTCTCGTGCTATGTCAAACCTCAAAAGTAATTTTGGAAAAAGGATCTTCAAGTCATGAAGAGTCCGAAAAATCCAAAACTCTAAATGTTGCACACACATTCAATCCAAAGCACCATAACAAGCAAACTGGCCTTGGTTATAAAGGAAAAGAAAAAACGATCGAGTTGAGTCTTACTGAAAGGACAAAGTGAGAAGAGATTCAATGAGTTCCTCAAAGCAAACTCCAAAGTAAAATACTCAGTAAAGAAGAAGCAGAGCTACCAAAAACCCCAGAAAATCTATAAGAGAAATACATATGATGGGAATGGTAGAAAATATCCAAGCCAAGCCGATTGGAATAATGTGAACTATCAAAGATAGACTTATGGAATATAAGCCCAAATGGCAAAGGCCTAGAACTCAAAGAAAGGCCATTCCAAAAGTATAAGAGCTTTCATCAAAGACACCTATGCACCTAGGCACCACACTCAAAGACACCACAACTACCCAAGAAAGGCAAATCGCTAAAACACATATGCAGCATACGACAAAAGAGACAATTTGTATGAACCTAGAATCCCCAAGCAATTTGCCAGGATTAATTATGATTATGGCATCGATAGATGGCAAACCCTTAGAGTCAAATCATTTGGCTATAAGTTGGTTGGATCATCTTACAATTTAACCCCTCGGGACCTGACAAGTATGGGTACCTAAAACTTAATTTCCTTGATTGCGGGTTCAAGGAGAAGTGAGTGCCAAGGAACTGGTACATGGATAGTGGTCATTCCCGGACACATGACAGAAACAAGAAAAATCTGTCAAAATTCAAGGAAGTAAAAGGAGCAAAAGTCATATTTGGAGGAAATGAAGCTCTGGTGAAATAAGAGATATTGGATCCATCAAGAGGAATGGATTAGAAATCACAGACGTTGCATATGTTGAAGGACTCAACTTCAACTGCTAAGCATCACCAACTCGTGACAAGGGCTACAATGTTGGATTTAACATGGGTATATGCCAAATCAAGGATATTGAATCAAATGAAGTTGTCTTTGCAAGGATGTAGAGACGAGAAGAATATGTATGTCGTAGATTGGTCGATCGCAACACCCAACACTTGTCTACTAGCAAAGAGCACAGCTGAATCAAGTTGGACGTGGCACAAAAAGCCGAGTCATCTAAATTTCAAAACGATTAACAAGCTTGCAAGAAGTCATCTTGTGGAAGGACTACCAGACTCAGTATACAAGAAGGAGAGTATATGTGATGCATGTCGAAAGGAAAACAAATCAAATCTTCATTCAAAGAAAAGCATGCCAATCTTCAACAAGAATATTGCAGACCGCTTATATGGATCTATTTGGCCAAAGTGGAACCAGCCAAAGATAAGTGGAAAGAAATACACCTTGGTGGTAGTAGATGATTACTCAAGATATACATGGACAATATTCATGTGTAAGAAGAAAGAAACTCTACAAAAACTACCACACGGTGATGAAGAGGATTCAAAACGAGAAGAGTCAAACCATTATCAAAATAAGATCGATGAGGAATCGAGTTTGTCAATGGAATAATAACTCGATTGTATTGAAAATGGTATTGGTCATGAACTATCGGAGCAAGGACTCCACAATGAGAATGGAGTTGCGAAAGAAGAATTAACCCTCAAAAAGAAAAGCAAGGACCATGTTAGTCAAGCAAGGTTACTAAAAAGATTTTGGGTCAAGCAATCAACACACAGCCTTGCTACACCCAAAATAGATGTATGATAAAGGACATAACCGACAAAGACTCCTATGAGATTTGGGACTGGAAGAAAACCAAATGTTGCATATTTGAGAATATTTGGATGTAAATGCTTCATCCACAACAATGGCAAAGACAATCTAAAGGCTTTTGATGCTAAAGTCGATGAAGGTATCTTCTTAGATACTCGGTGAAAGCAAAGCCTACTGAGTACTCAACAAAAGAACTATGGTTGCGAAGAATCCATTCATGTGGTATTCGATGAGTCAAATGTAAATGGAGAAGATATTGAAGAATCGGTGATAATTTGAATCATCCAAACATACGTAAGAGTCTATCTTTATGTCAAGTTTGCCGAATTATCAATTCGAAGAAGATGAGATAGTGAATCTCGTAAACAATTTGGAAAATTTGCGCCTAAGTGATTACGAGAGAGTCGACCACAAAGAACACGGTACCGCAAGTCGATCAATCCAGCCTAACTTACTCCAACCTCGATGTAAGATGGGCCGAGAGACCATCCACGTAACTTGTCATTGGAGATATAAAAGAAGGTGTCAAAACAAGATCCGAACTCAACAAGAAGCCATGTTCACATGCTTCATCTCGCAAATAGAGCCCAAAGACGTGTCACAAGCTTTGGACGACACACATTGGATTCAAGCTATGCAAGAAGAGTCAATCAGTTTGAAAGAAATAAAGTATGGGAATTAGTGCAAAGACCCATACATCAAAATGTTATTGGCACCAAATGGGTGTTCGTAAATAAGATGAACGAGGAAGGTTCGTGATAAGAAACAAAGCAAGATTAGTAGCCAAAGGATATTGCCAAGAAGAATGGATAGATTTTGATGAAACATTTGCCCCTGTAGCAAGATTAGAAGCTATAAGGATGTTTCTTGCCCATGCAGCTCACAAGAATTTCATTGTATATCAGATGGATGTAAAAAGTGCATTCCTAAATGATTTATTGGAAGAAGAAGTGTATGTTGAACAACCTCCAAGATTTGAGCGAGAAAGAGTCTTGGAGATAAGGTATACAAACTCAAGAAAGCTCTATATGGATTGAAACAGCACCCCAGCATGGTATGACACTTTGTCACAATTCCTAACCAAAAATGGATTCACAAAAGGAAAAGTAGATAGAACACTTTTAAGTCAAGACAAAAAGAGTATACCGCTTGTTCAAATATATGTAGATGACATCATCTTTGGATTAATCAGCTGGAACAATGGTGCCTGATTGAAAACGGAATCGGTGCGTGGTAGCGTGCTTGTTCATTTTCTGACTCTTCATGGAGGTCCGGTACTCCAGGGGAAAAAGGAAAGGATTCTATGAAGGATTCATCACCGCCCACCGGGATTTGTTCGATGATGGCGGCGCGCGTGAAGTTCTTCTTTTTTTAGGAATCGATCCCCGCTGCGCAGCTTGAGGAGCTCGCGCAGGTGGTCTTTTATTCAAATTGGGTTTGTCGTGAAGTGGACCCAGCCTTGCGATCCATTTGTCTCAACAGCCTTCGTTGGTCTGATTTCTCCAATTGAGTAGATCGGTCCTCGGCCTTATCGAGCGTCATCGGACGATGATGAGATTTCCATTGGTGGCTCATCATCAAAGTTAAAGGTTTGACGAGTAGTCTTGGGATCGACTTGCTCGTGCTTGGAACATCCGCTGGTGAGTCTTTTGGATTTATCACGGGGATGACTCGGCCTTCTTCTTCGCCTTCCGATCCCGAAAGGTTACATCGGGATTATCCCGGGAATCATGAAGTGCGCTTATCTCCTTCTCGGATGGGTCGATGATAGCAGGAGGGATGTTAGCTACTTCATTTTTCTTTACCCCGGAAGTCTCAACCTCCCGTGGCCATCATTACCTCCAGCAGCTCTCTCTACCGCAATGAGTCCTTGGTCCTCCATTTCGACGATGTGTCACTGCCTTAGGGTCTTCTCGCGGTGGCATCCATTTGAGTCTCAACCTCATGGATCGCACTTTCATCGCCCAGTGTTAACTCGTGGCATTGTTCCTTCTGTGCCTCGACCGCATCAAAGATCGTCATTAGCCTTCGAGTAGATTGGCACCTCACCGAGACAGTCTCAATCGCCCCGAGCTTCGTTGATGGCAACTTGTTGTTCTTCTTGTGTTTGTATTTTCTCTATAGCGCCTCCTTGATTCGTTGTGGAGTCATCCGCAAAGATCCTCCAACCTTGCCGCTGCGGTGGAGGAGTTTCCCCACCGGGCGCACCACGGTGAGTGACTTGGAATGGGGTCACTCATCTCCAAACACCCTACTGCTATTGCGATTGAATGTTCAGCCGTGGGGCGGGTGGTAAAACACCTTCAATAGAAGTTGGCTCGACCGGGGTCTCCACTATCCCGATTTCATCGCCAAGTCCCTTATCGCTTTCTTCCGAGTGAGGAAGTGGTAGAAGAACAACATTGGCGATTTGTTGAACCACTCCCATTGGATCAATTTCACCGTGTTCGGAGGACTCTCCTGGTCCCTCCATCGATCTTTGCTCGTGAAGGATTCTTGATTCGTGCAATGCTTGCCGCATTTGCAACTCTTTCGTGGTAGCAAAGATTCTCCGATCGATCCTCATCACGTCGAGAGGACATCAAGGAGAGGATGTGTGTGTTCGTGGTGGTGGAGATATGACAGATGCTTGCCTTCTCACGTGCCTCTCACCTTCATCTCCGCTTGCTTTTCTTTTCTCCTTGTCCTTGTAGATCTGCAGGATGTCCGTGCGCTTGTCTTCATCCCGATCTTTGGGAGTACAATGGTCGACCCAAGAAAGCTCAACAGATTCCTCTTCTTCTTCTATGAACTCGGCCGTTGGAACTGTTCCTAGATCGACTCAACTTCCATTTCCTCCACTCACGCAGACGATTTTGGATGTCCGGGTAAGGTGGAGATAGGATCATCACATCACTATCCACTTTATCGCCTTCTTTTGTGTTTGTTTGTGTGGGCTCTGTTGTGTCTTCGGTTGCCTCTCGCGATCGCTTCAAAGCAGACTTCGTTGTTTCATCAATTACATCCGGAGACTCTACTTCTCCGTGATCTCCCAGATCTCTGCTCTGGCCGAGTGGTCGACTCACCGGTTTCTCAAGCTCGGAGTGCTTGACAATTCTTCTTCGTCTCCTAGTTTGTACAGGAGGGATTTTCGGTTCGAGACGGTTTTTCTTCCGAGTCTTGGGGCGGCGGGGGGTCTTGGTGTCTTTTTCTCGAGGAGTCGGCCGTCTTGGCTTCTCGATTCTCCTCCTTTGACGATCGGAGAAGGTATTTGGGAGTCCTTCTCGATCGCCGCCGCAGGGGTTGAGACACGGCCTTTCAGCCGGGGCAGTGACTCGCCGCGGGCGGAGCATGTTTGGTTTTCTTTATCGCAGGGCAATGATTTTTCTTAGCAGTGCGCAGGGCGCTTTTTTTTTGGGTGGGGAGGAAACAATCGTATCTTCAGTGGTCACCGATTCCCCCTCACTCGTGCTCTCTTGGCGTAAGCTCTCTCTTCGTGCGCCAGAGAGATTTGCTCGAACATCCTCTTGTTAACATGGAATGCTTTCCCATGTCTAAGAGGACTCCCTTTCACCTCCATTAGCCGCCAATCACTAGGCCATATCCTGGGATCCTCCAAATGAGCCATCTTCCTTGAAGGATTTGTTCCCCACGTTCGGGCAGAGTCCATTGTGAGACAAACTCGGCCCGTTTATCTTCTTTTTTTCTCGCGATGATTGCGGCCATTACAATCGGTTTTGCCTTTTTGACAAGTTGGTCAAAGTCGCCAAATTTGATGTCGATACATTTGGCAACTATGTCCCAACGACTTGTGATAGTCCTCTTTCAACGATCTCTTGTTTTTTGTGTATACTATTTTATCAAAGAGATCGGGCTTGGCTATTTCTTTTTCCAAGCATCGGCCAAGTTTACATCGCCTTCGTTAATCTCGATGCGCCCTCTGCGGGTAGTGAGCAATGTTCGGCCAAATCCTCGCGAGAGATAGTCACCGCTTTCCATGAACAGATGACTTTATTCCTTCATCGTGAATCTCAAAGATTCACGTAGAATTGTGCGACCTCCTCCACATATGTCATCGGATATTCTAACGTTAGAAACGGTTTCACGGGACGTTTCCAACTTTTCAGCGATTTTCTTCACTAGGGTGTCGTCGGACCCCTGTTTCACCATTCCGTCGAAATCCACCGTAGAGCCGGTGTGGATTTGCTTTCCTAACTTGGTAAAGTCATAAGTTGGTGCCATTTTTCAGATTATATCGAAGAAAAACTCAGAAATTGATTTGGAGATAGATAGGGCTTCGAGAGTATTTTTGCCTGTGCTTTTGAGAGAAAGAAATGAACAGTTTTAGAAGTGTGAGAGAGAAATGGACGAAAATGGTTTAAATATGGTTTATGAAAGGACGTGCGAGTGGTTTTTGAAATGTGATCGAAATCAACGGCTTAGATTTTGCACGCTTATTTAGCATTTAATGTCTCGTATTTAATGCGGCAACATTTATATCCAATCATAAGCTTGGTGTGCGGCTTTATGTCCGTACACATCATCATTATCCGACGTATTCCTTAAAACATTCCCGCTTAGTCAAAACGATTGCGTTTTTGTTACTTTGCTCATAAGTGACTCAAACTTATCCCTTAGCCGATTTAACTCTACTTCTCACGTTTTTTCTTGGTGACTCACCTATCACCGACTCGGTGTAGTCATTGTCTTTCCGACTGGTGATTTACTTAGCCGATTTGTGAGTTGACTCTTTTTCCTTTTTGTGTTCCAATTCTTTTCTTTGATTCTTCCGAGTGTCATTTCACTCAATTAACCCTAACTCATGTTTGAGTTCTTCAAATCTTGACTCACATAAAGGTTTTGTGAAGATGTCACCAATTGTTTATCGGTTGAGATATATTCCAAGATGATATCCTTCTTTTCAACGTGATCTCTTATGAAATGATATCGACATCAATATGCTTTGTTCTTGAGTGCAACAGGATTTTGAGTGATTGCTATTGCACTTGTGTTATCACACATGATTGGAATTTCTTTTTCCTCAACTTCATAGTCTCTCGATTCTTTGTCTCATCCATAGGACTTGGCACACTGTTTGCCCAGACTATGTATTCGCCTCGGTGTAGAGGTGGCTATTGAATTTTGCTTCTTGCTAAACCAGAAATCACTGTTTCTAAAGCATTTGACATGTGCCTGAAGTGCTCTTCCGTCCACTCTACATCCAAAGATAGTCGAGAATCGAATAGCCAATTAGCTTGAATCCACCTTCCTTGGATATCATAGCCTACTTCTTGGCTTCCTTTCAAGTATCTCAATATTCTCTTAGCTTTGCATGTCATATGGCTCTCTTTTGGAGCAGATTGAAATCTTGCACATACACCTACAAAGAAAGGTGATGTCCGGCCCGCTTCTTTGTGAGATAGAGCAATGATCCAATAAGTGCTCAGTATCTTGTTTGATCTGAGTTTGCCATTTGCATCCATGTCCATTTTTGATCGATGTGTTCATTGGTATTTTTACGAAGACTTCTCCTCCATACCAAACTTCTTCATTAGATCTCTCGGTGTATTTTGTTTGACTTATGAAGGTTCCATCCTTCAATTTGTTTCACTTGGAGTCCAAGGAAGAATGTCGCCTCTCCCATCATGCTCATTTCAAATTTACTTTGCATGAGGTTTGAAAACTTTTCACACTGACTCTTCTTTGTGTTGTGGATCTTGATTTTGACGCCGCATGGCCATCGATGCAACGGAAGAATCACCAAGTCCGTGAAGTGTTCAAGGCACTATTTGCTGAGATTGAACGAATGGAGAGGCATCAGGCCTCTTTGGACATGCGACTGGACCACAGAGATGCCAACTTTACAGCTGATTTAAGAGGCATAACAGTCCGGATCGGGAATGATGGCAACAAAGAAGAAACAATGCGTGTGGAACAAGTGAGATACTTGTAACATTGTTCAACAAGGCTTTGCTGGTGTGAGAGAGTCGAAAATACCGATGCAAAAACGGCCGAGAGAACATATTGAGCACATGCATGAAGCTCACATTGATGAGATTAAGTCATTGCGTGAGCAAAACAAAAGTGATCTACAACGTTTGGAAGAGACCATGAATACAAAATTCAGCCTTCTCTTGGCCGAGATGAAGCCGATTTCAGCAGAGTCCAACGCTACTCGGTCGAATTTCGTGCCGCATACTCTGCAGCAGCAGACTCGAGACAAAACTCAACTATCGCCAGGCTTGACTTCCCGCTTGCAAGTCTATTTCCGGCGTTTCTTCTCTCCTTTGATGATGCCAAAAAGGGGGAAGAGGAATACCTAAAGCGCAAGGGGATCGAAGTTGAGAAGGAAGGAAGAGAAGGAAAATCGGTGAAGTCTTTGAAACAAAAGAAGAAAAATCACGAGGGGGAAGGATCAAAAGATATGACCTTGATGATTGCACAAACCCCTCAACAGGGGGTCACACACGGTGACATTATCGACAAACTCCCCGTGACTCGCCACTCCAACACACTATGTATCTATGGCCGAAAAGAGAAAAACAATTGAAGCAGGGATGAAGGAAGTGGAAGGAAGAATGGATGCCCGAGTTATGAACATCTTGAAAGAACACGGAGGCATTCCAAGAGACAGAGACACTTATGCCATCTCGGATGTCGGGACAGAGCCACGATCGTTGATGAATTTAAAACGCTCGAATCGGGGATACTTTGCAAATATGTCTATGGCTCAAGCTTGGGACTCAGATCGGGAAAAGGGTCTCACGTTATGTGAAGAAGGCGACAGCAGCGAGACTACGGATCACTCTGCTGGTCACTCGGGAAAGGAGAAGACCCCAAAGACAAAGATACGCCCGCAGGTAGAGGAAGAAGCGTGGTGGAGGAAGAAGCTTGAGACCCAGGCCTCCGCCCAAGAATATTGAATATGTAGATCCGGAAAGAAATGAGGGATCTATCGGGCCGGGCTTGACCAAGTGGCAAATTTGCAAGTGGCTAAAAGTAACGCTGAGTATGCAAAAAGATTAGAAGAAGAAAACAAGAGACAAACTCAGCTATGGGAGGAAAGACAGGAAAGAATAAGAAGAGATGAAGCTGCCAGGAAGGCATATGAAAAGAAAAAGAAGGCAGCTGACGATGAGAAAAAGAGAAGAAGAGAAGAAGATGCTAAACAAGATGAAAGAAGGAGACAACGAAGGAGATGAAGTGTTGCTGTCCACCCCTTCGTGTATTTTATAATGTAAATACATACCATGTAAGTCTTCTGAAACAAAGCTGCAAATTCTTTATTTTTTTTGGCAAATATGTACTCTGATACACCTTGTAAACAGTTGTGTAAAAGAACAAGAATGATATGATCAATAAAAGAATTGATTCTGCGCATACATTCTATGTCAATACACTATCTGTATGTATCTTTGATGTTTGCATTTTTGAATGGTTTAAGTTTTGGCATCATCAAAAAGGGGGAAATTGTTAGGAATTTTATTGTTTAGATTTTGATGAATGCCATGTAAAACTTAGAATAGAAAGTTGGCACCCCAATTCTTGTTGTAAAATGATTTGTAACAATTAGAGCCGCCAAGCCGAGTTAAGTTAAGTCGCCTACGCCCTAACATGCAAGAAGACAATCAAGACTGGAAGGAAGACTCGATGTGAGACACTAAGTATGGCAAAGAAGAGTAGACGGGAACTCTCATGAAGAAGCAATCGAGATGCGGCTAAGTGGAGTATCGTTAAGTCAACTCGAGAAAAGCCAAGTCTCAAGTTGAAGTGACATAAGAGTCATCCATGATTGGAAGTCGACTCTAAGTCACCTGGGGGAAAGCAAGGAAATGCAATCAAGTCGAGATAATCAGAAAAGATCCGTTTACGTAAATCAAGAGATTTACTTAAACAAGTAATATCTCCATACCACCTTTCTGAGTGCTCACCCCGAAGCGTGCAAATGGAATGAACCAATGGGAAGCACTACACCGTGTCGAACTCGAAAAGGTGAAAGAACAATTCATCATACGAGGAAATGGCAATTCCAAGGACTGCAACAAGACAAGCCAACGACTGCAAGTGACTTTCAAAATTAGTCTATCTCTTCAACGGGCAAATTTTTGAAAGATCACTATAAAAGGTTGAGGAGTTTAATTGAAAAAAAAAAAAAGAGACAAGTGACACAAGAGATAGACCTGAACCAAAAGACGTTCAAGAAATTATTAGAAAATCTGAAACATTCTCAATCCTCAAGCCTAAACTACGAAGAACATCAATCCGACACTCACCTGTGAAGGAAAGATAACTTCAATCAGTTGAAGAGGAAAATACTGAAAACAAGGGGTCTACATTCCACGAAGGATTGTAGGAAGGTTCAAGATCGAACCAAGTCTTAAGCTTTTGGAGGGCTTCGTGATCAAATCCAAAGAGCTTGAGCAAGTGAGTCGTAGTAGCAAGCGCACGCCCGCCTGTGAAGAAGTTCGAGTCGCACGAGAAGCCACTTGGTGAGTGATCAAGGCGTCTCCAGATCGAGTCCCAAAGGATCAAGTCATTTTGTGTGATCAACTTGTATCCGGGACTGTTACCACTTTGTAAACTCTGATCATTACCTAGTGGATTCCTCCAGGAGTTGGAGAAGAGAGGAGTAGAAGAATTACCCCATCTTCGAACCTCTATAAAAATTTCTTCGTGTCATTTACATTTCAAAGATTTTAATTCCCGCATTTTTAATCGCTTATATCTGCACGATAAATTTGCTATCCACGATAATTTATAAGTACTAAATCAAGCACTAAACTCTTGCTTAATCAAACTTAAGGGTGTTAAGTCTTCCAAAAAAACAAAACCACAATCGAGTTAATTTAGAGCCAACAGTGAGTTATTCCATCAACATTTCACCAAATTTGAGTCTGTTGAGAGATTAACTCTACTGAGTGACTAAATTGACTGTCCATCTAGGACACAGTTGTGTAGTATCAACTCTGAATATTTAAAAAGGACTAAATCGAAAATTTGGTAAGGTTTATTCAACCCCCCCTTCTAAACCTTACACTTACACCCCTTGGGACCTACACATAGTATTTATTTAATACAATAATGAAGAAAACAATCTATAATTACACATGCAATATTTTGTTTTTCATGTTTGAAACTTTGTAATATATATTTTATTTTTCAGAATTTGATTGTTTCGGGAGTCTTTCACCTAAATGATCTATAGATGAATCTTAAAGTACCTTACATCTATCAACCCTTTCTCCATTGTCAATGTTACAAACGGTATATTAATGATTTTGACAAGTAATTCAATTGCATATTTATTATGATGTCCTGTATTATTTGTTATTTTATTTTGTAGGGAATACTTCATTAAATTTTTCAGAAAATTTCTATTTGCCACGATTTTTGTCATTTACATCCTCAAATATATCAACGGACATCCATTAACGAATGACCAAGATTGTCCTAATAATGATTGTCTTAATGATGTACTTAACAAGAAAAGATAGATGAAAATTTATATGTACATCAATGTAATAATAATCAGTTGTTTGTCTAGATTTATTTTTTGTCGCCCATTTAAATATTTAATTACAATAATTTTTGTAATTAAACCATATTTATCAAATGCACTCTTTATGATACGACAATATTCTACTAATTTTAGTTAATAAGATTAGAAACTATAATTTGTATATAAATTAATTGGTATGATTATTGCATTATATAATTCTCATTGTAATTTGTTTTTTGTAATTAATATATTCTTGAAACTTTAATAAATTTGTAATCTAGGTCTTGCCTATAAAATTTTTATAGTAAATTTTAATACGTTTTATTTTCTTTAAACTTTGATAAATAATTCAACAATAATTTAAATAGTACAATTTTGAAACTATGTTTTTTTGCAATTAAATTTTATTATGTTTTAATATTCTCATTTTATTATTTTTATATGATTTTCTCTTTTTCTAATTTAATTTTCATTCAATTTGTTTCGTAACGTGGCATTATTAATTTAATTAATTATTATTTAATTCTTTATTTGATTTTATAATTAAATAATATATTAAAATTATAATTAAATTAACAAAAATATTTGAATTACATTTAATTAAAATATAATCAGTGCATCGCACGGGTGGACTGCTAGTTTTATAAAAAATCAATATACTTTTTAATTGTAACTTTTAAACTTTAATAATTTTAAAATCATCATCATTTAACATTTTATAATTACAAAAAGTATACTTGAGGTTTGACCTAATTATAAAAAGGCCCAATTAAGTTTTGGAATTACAAAAATACCCTTGAGGTTATTTTTTGTCTAACATTTATCCCTTTATAAGCAAATATTTCAAAACTCTCTCGTAATATAATTTTTTTACAATTAACCCTATAATATAACAGTGAATCAAACCTCATAGTCCATAGCTGCTTTTTGTAATTCTGGAAGTTAGCTGAATTTTTTTGTAATTACGTAAAATCTACTTTTTGTAGTTATCCCTTATATAATCTTTATCTTATCCAAATATTTCAACAATACAACATTTTTAAACTCTATATAAAAGATCATAGGTATATCAGAACACATAAAAAATTGTACATTTGGGGAAGAATATTTTATATTTCTAAGACATCAAATACACTTTGTTTCATAAAAAAAATAGAAACAAAGGCTCGAAGTTGTTGAAACAGATTATAGGAATTTACACGAATAGAAATTTACAGAAGATACATTTTCTCTTGTTGCATACACAAAATAATGAACGGAGTACAGCACACAGCTAATCAAGCAAATGTGAGGCAAGTGTCACGGGCCTAGCCATTTCGGGCCCCACATGATGCCCGTGCGGCACCCCGGACCACCCGGGGCCTAATCACTGGTTTCGCCCTGCCTTGGGCTCATCAGGAATGCGGCTCTAGCATCCGACCAGTTTGGATAGGGATGGCCAATTCCCTTCTTCGCCGTCAAGTCCAAGACTAGCCACATATACAACCATTCTCAGTACAATCCATCAATAGTCGTACTGAAAGACACCCGAACGTCATGGGGCGCGACACAAGGATGCTATGACAAAATTTCCCCCTCTTTCTAAATCCAAAATTGCATCTTCATCTTCTTCCAAATAATCATCCTTCAAATCCAAAGGGTTTCCACGGTGATAGTCTTCGACCCCATATAGTGAACCATAACATAACATCTCCAAGTCTTTTGAGATATCTATGTTTTCGTATATCTCAACTGTTTTCTCCATCTGCAAAACAAAAGAGGAAACTCTTGATGCCAGCAATTCAAAGAAATCCAAGAAACAACCACTCCACAGAATTACGGATATTTACAAAAATCCCCCAAGGTTTGGGCTAATTACAAGAATAAAAACCTTGAGTTTGATTGTTTCTTTAATTTAAGGGGGTAGTTGTAATATTTTGATAAAACATAAGGGGAGCTTGAAATGATTTTTACATGTGAAGAGGAAAAATTTAAAACGGATTAAACCCTGAAGGGGTTTTTGTAATATATGAAAATCTAGGGGTTTTTTTTAATTGTTTCACAGAATTATTAACCAAAAGATGAATGGAATATAGACCTTTTGCAATGTCATCCGAGCAGCAATTCTTTCTTTCTCAATCGCTGCCTTAATTTCAGATTCAATCTTTGCTTTCTCTGCACATCACAAACCCGACTTTTATAGATTGAATTGCAACATTTTAGTCAATATAATTGATCAAATTGCACACAAATGCAAATAGATAAGTCCAATCAAAGATGTACCTTCTTGTTTTTCTCTTTCCAATCTCTCTCTTTCTTGCTGAATCCTTAAAGGGTCACACTTCTCAACCTGATGTGTAGCTTTAAAGATAGTATCGGCAAAACGGCGTTTCAGCATAGCTGCCCGCAAAGCCTTCTTGGGTGACATTTCGACACCGAATGAAGTCCGGCCTATAAAGGAGTGAAACGGTTCAGAGTCCAGACAACAACAGGAAGACACGCATGGATAGTATTTTGATTATTGTAAAACGGAATTAAACCTCAAGTGAGAGTTTTTGTATTTTTCCAAACTTCTACGGTTTTTTTTGTAATAATTCCAAATCTCGGGGGTAGTTATGTAATTATACCGAAACAAAAGTACATATATACGACTCATTGCTCAAATGCATAAATCACTGATTTATTCTCTAATTTTCCATATGCAAAGTTATTTGTTTACTGCCACTAAATCAGGAAAATGTCACTTTACTAGCTTGGTTAAGAAAACAGTGAAACGACAGCTTAAATCATATAAATGTATGTAATTAATTAAGAATGAGACAATTCAGATATGCCCAGAAAGGTTCAAAAAAAAGGTAGAGCTAGAAAGAGTGAGAAGGACTAAAAATACTTCTAATCATCTACAATCCATACTCAATCGAGACATCAAAAACACGACAAACCTAACATGCGATAAGCGGGTAGGATTTAGATTTGGTGGGTATGGTCAGAATCACGTTCAGGTTTCCCTACAACATCTGCATTAAAAATCGAAGCTTCAAGGACTACATTTGTAAGGATTTTACTCACCGTTTATAGATTCATGAGCTGAACTACTTTTAGGCTGGCAATGGCATGTCAAGCTACCACATGAAGAACAGTTAGCTTGAGTAGAATCAACTGATTGTCTTTGATCGGCAGGCGCACAACCACTTCGACGACAAGGTTCTGAGCATTATACGACACAGAGCCGATTAGCTCCAAAAATGAGCCAGAAAGCAAAAAGATTACTCTTCAAGGTTCAAGGACTACATTTGTAAGAATTATACTCACCGCTAATGGATGTACGAACAAAACTATTTTCAGGCCGGCATTGGCATGTCAAGCTAGCACATGAAGAGCATTTAACTTGAGTAGAATCGACTGATTGACTTTGATCGGCAAGCGCACAAGTACTTCGACTACCGGGTTTTGAGCCTATACGACACACGTCCAATTAGCTCCCAGAAAGCGCTAGAAAGTAGAAACATTTTTCTGCCAAGTGCCACCTCATACCTTTCTGGACATTAGGCTTGACCTGTTCAAATGAACAAAACACTCAAGCATTAGCATGTCATGTGGAACTATCTAAAAAAATAAGCTTGCTAATTCGGAAAGTCATAATCAAAATCCACTTTCCCACGCGCAAAAAAGGAAAACGAAAAACTGAAAATACAAACCAAAAGATATTTTAATATTACCAAAAAAAAAACCTTGAGTCTGATTTAAGGTGGTAACTGTAACATTTTCATAAACATAAGGGAGTCTCTTGAAATATCTTATGCATATGAGGGGAAAAATGTAAGATAGATCAAACCTAAAGGGGGTTTTTGTAATATCTGAATATCTCTGTCTGGGGGTGGTTTGTAATTATTTCACAGAATTATTAACTAAAAGATGAATGGAATATAGACCTTCTGTAATGTCATCCTAGAAGCAACTTTTTCTCTCTCACGTCTCGTTTTCAAATCCTGTTGCTTCCTCCTTTGTGAGGCTGCTTTAGTAGCTTTAATTTCTGCTTCAATATTGGCTTTCTCTGCACATCACAAACCCGAGTTTTATAGATTGAAAATTGCAACATTTTAGTCCATATAATTATTTAAATTGCACACAAACGCAAATAGATAAGTTCAATCAAAGATGCGGAGGTAACCTTGTTTTTCTCTTTCCAGTCTCTTTCTTTCTTGTTGCATCCTTAAAGGGTCAGACTTCTCAACGTGATGCGTAGCTTTGATAGTATCTGCAAAACGGCGTTTTGGCATAGCATCCCGCAAAGCCTTCTTGGGCGGCATTTGGACATCGAATGAAGTCCGGCCTA
The DNA here is from genome assembly GCA_016081115.2 of Rehmannia glutinosa. Taxonomy (NCBI): domain Eukaryota; kingdom Viridiplantae; phylum Streptophyta; class Magnoliopsida; order Lamiales; family Orobanchaceae; genus Rehmannia; species Rehmannia glutinosa. The sequence continues at coordinate 321,069 of JABTTQ020002416.1, forward strand.
TAAAGAAATGGAACAGTTCAAAGTCGAGGCAACAACAAGAAGACACGCATGGATAGTATTTTGATTATTGTAAGACGGAATTAAACCTCACGTGAGATTTTTTGTATTTCTCCAAACTTCTATGGGTTTTTTTGTAATAATTCCAAATCTCAGGGGTAGTTATGTAATTATGCCGAAACAAAAGTACATTAATACGAATCATTGCTCAAATGCATAAATCACTGATTTATTCTCTAATTTTCCATATGCAAAGTTATTTGTTTACTGCCCCACTAAATCAGGAAAATGTCACTTTGCTAGCTTGGTTAAGAAAACAGTGAAATCAACTTAAATACAACTTAAATACACTAAAAAACTAGGACTGACAATTACTGACACGACAAACCTAACACGAGATAAGCGGGTAGGATTTAGATTTGGTGGGTATGGTCAGAATCGCGTTCGGGTTTCCCTACAACATCTGCATAAAAATCGAAGCTTCAAAGACTACATTTGTAAGGATTTTACTCACCGTTTATAGATTCATGAGCTGAACTACTTTTAGGCCGGCAATGGCATGTCAAGCTACCACATGAAGAACATTTAGCTTGACTAGAATCGACTGATTGTCTTTGATCGGCAGGCGCACAACCACTTCGACGACAAGGTTCTGAGCGACACAGAGCCGATTAGCTCCTAAAATGAGCCAGAAAGCAAAAAGATCACTCTGCAAGGACTACATTTGTAAGAATTATACTCACCGCTAATAGATGTACGAACAGAACTATTTTTAGGCCGGCATTGGCATGTCAAGCTAGCACATGAAGAGCATTTAGCTTGAGTAGAATCGACTGATTGACTTTGATCGACAAGCGCACAAGTACTTCGACTACCAGGTTTTGAGCCTATACGACACACGGCCAATTAGCACCCAGAAAGCGCTAGAAAGTAGAAACATTTTTCTGCCAAGTGCCACCTCATACCTTTCTGGACATTAGGCTTGACCTGTTCAAATGAACAAAACACTCAAGCATTAGCATGTCATGCGGAACTATCTAAAAAAATAAGCTTGCTAATTCTGGAAAGTCATAATCAAAATCCACTTTCCCACGCGCAAAAAAGGAAAACGAGAAACTGGATATACAAACCAAAAGATTTTTTAATATTACCAAAAAAAAACCTTGAGTCTGATTTAAGGTGGTAACTGTAACATTTTCATAAACATAAGGGGGTCTCTTGAAATATCTTTTGCATATGAGGGGAATAATGTAAGATAGATCAAACCTAAAGGGGGGTTTTGTAGTATCTGAATATCTCTGTCTAGGGGTGGTTTGTAATTATTTCACAGAATTATTAACTAAAAGATGAGAGGAATATAGACCTTCTGTAATGTCATCCTAGAAGCAACTTTTTCTCTCTCACGTCTCGTCTTCAAATCCTGTTGCTTCCTCCTTTGTGAGGTTGCTTTAGCAACTTTAATTTCTGCTTCACTCTTGGATTTCTCTGCACATTACAAACCCGAGTTTTATAGATTGAATTGCAACATTTTGTCAATATAATTATTTAGAGGCAGAGGTAACCTTGTTGTTTTTCTCTTTCTAGTGTCTTTCTTTCTTGTTGCATCCTTAAAGGGTCAGACTTCTCAACATGATGTGTAGCTTTGAAGATAGTATCTGCAAAACGACGTTTTGGCATAGCATCCGCCTTCTTAGGCGGCATTTGGACATCGAATGAAGTCCGGCCTATAAAGAAATTGAACAGTTCAAAGTCGAGGCAACAACAGGAAGATATATACAACCTACTATCAAGCTTACGTTCGCATTTGCACCAAAGAAAACAAGGAGACACTCATGGATATACATATCTACGTCGTGTCACATCTGCATAAAAATCGAAGCTTCAAGGACTACACGTGTAAAAAACTTACTCACCGCTTATGGATGCATGGACAGAACTATATTTAGGCCGGCAGTGGCATGTCAAGCTTCCACATGACGAGCATTTAGCTTGAGTAGAATCAACTGATTGACTTTGATCGGCTGGAGCACAAGTACTTCGACTAGAAGGTTCTGAGCCTATATGACACGAGGCCAGTTAGCTCCTAAAAAGGAGCCCGAAAGTAGAAACATCAATCTGCCAAGTACCACCTCATACCTTTCTGGACAGTTCTCCTCAATGAAGGCATTACCTGTTCAAAACTCAAGCATTAGCATGTCACATGGAACCGTCGGCAAAATTGCAAAATTTGTACATTAATTATAAGACAGTAGCAAAAAGGTCCTGTAAAAATTACATTTTGCAAAAAAGTTGTGTAACTATAGCAAACTCTTGGTTTTGGTCCCGCAAAATGCACAGTTTGCAAAATAGTCTTGTAACTATATGGAAATCTTAATTTTGGTACTAATTTCACCGAATTTCAGTCACGTGAACGGCACATGTAGTTCCCAATTAAAGGTGATATTAGGACCAAATTTGAGATTTTCATATAGTTACATAAAGCATTTTGCAGGACCAAAATTGAGATATTTATATAGTTAAATGACCTTTTTGCAAAACGTAATTTTTACATGACTTTTTTGCTATCGCCCTATATTTACAGGACTAATTTTGCAATTTTGCCTGGAACCATCTAAAAAAGATGGAAACAACATCTAAAAAAGAAAATACAAAGAAAGTTGTACTTACTTTCTCTCTTTTTTTCACCCTTTGATCATCAACAGACGCTTCTGGCTTCCGTTTGCAAGACTTCGTTAAAACACTTGACTCGGAGCTATGTCCGTTGTTAACAGTGTTGTCCCGTGGCTTAAATTCGGAGACCCTCCGCACTCCTTTCATAGTTATTATGAACTTCAAGCTAGAAGAGGCCATAACCATTGCATCAATATCAATGACACGCTGGACAATAAAAGAAAAACAATTAGTCATCATTAATTCAATAGATAATACACAATCCAAACAAGAAATTTCCAACCAATGCTTGATATCACTTTTTCAACCAAAAAAAAAAACGAAATTATACTAAGATTTTTTTCAGCAAAAAACAAGTAAAACTGAAATTTTAACGAAAATCGCACATCATAATTGCGTCTTCACCGAAAACCGCAAATCCTAACACGATTTAAGTTGCCTTTTTTCAAATTAATTTCCGTTAAAATAGCAAATGTTATCGCGATTTTTATCTGATCTTGAAAAAGTATATATAAAAATAATATTTATAAGAAAACAACTTTTGGTATTAACTCAAGAAAAATCTTCAGACAATCAAGAAAAATAAAGAAAAACTCAAGAATGATATTTAAAAAAAAATTAATAATTAACCTAAACTTACTGAAATAGAAAGAAAGGGGGAAAGATTCTGTACTGCTTTTCTTTTTTCCCATAATTCGTACAAAAATAAATTTTAGGACAATTTTGAAAAAGAAAGAAAAAACTCAAAATGGAAAGAAAAGGAGAAAGGAGAGGGGATACAATTGAGGACAGGTGGCCGGCGTAAAAATCCCGACGGCCGGCATTCCACGTGATAATATAGGGCCAACTTTCGAATTACTCTTTAAAAGAATTAAAATTGGGAAACTCACGGGTTAGAAGAAATCTGAATTTTCTGACAAAAATCCAGTTGGGACGTCAATCAATGATTAATAGATAAAAAATCTACTCATTTTTAAGCTAATTTAACACAATATTGTGTTTGCAACAACAAAATTGGGTTTTTTTCTTTGTAATCTCCATCTTTCCGAAGTTATTTGGGTCGAATTCGAGATTCGGATCAAATAAAATCTGGCTTTTCGAATCTAATCAAAATAAAGTGGAAGCGAGTGATTTCACGACGAGGTTTATATATAAAAACACAATATCATGCATATTAAAATATTAAATTTAATCCAAAGAAAAAAAATAAAAAAAAATAACCTTGTTCTTCGTTGTGTTCTTCACTTGTTCTTCAAGACGGGTTAATTGAATTCAAAAGAAATTGAAATCTACTTTGGCCGAAAAAAGGTTATCACTGATCATAAGTGTGTTTACAATCTACTTACCATCCTTTTTATAAATATATAGATCGTAAATGGGCTGGCCCTAGCCCTAATTCTATAGGCACAAGATCTTCTTAACGGCAGGTATATGATTTTTAAATGAGTCATTATTAAACGGACTAGCGAACCTAATCCTAACCCTAACTCTAACCCTAGCGGACTTCGGGCTAAACGGGCAACTGTCAGGCTATAAGTCAAAAAAATTAAAAGTTATATATTTAAATCTAAAAATTTAAATTCTCAAAAAAAAATCTAAAAATTTAAATTCGGACATATACAACATTTAAGTTTAACATGTTAAGTTAAAATATTCATTATAAAAAAATCTTGCATAGTTTATAATTATATTACATGCATTAACAAAATTATAAAATTTAAATATTCCATGATCTAAATTTTAAAAATAAAACAATAATAATAAAAGATAGCCTTATATAATATATACTCATATAAAATGAAAAGTATTTTTTTAAAAATATATTCATATGACTATAAATCATAATTTTAAAAATTAAATATTTAAATCTATTAAAGACGAGGAGATGTGAGTTTGAAAAAATATATTTATAATAAAATAGATTTATAATATTAGACATATATTTATTTTATAAAAAAAAAACACAATTGGTGGGCTGGTACGGGCTAGCCCTAACGAGCCTCGGGCTAAAAGGGTCAAACCAAAAAAAATCCGAATTTAAATGGGCTAAAATAATTCGGCCATAACTCTCTTTTTTCCCGATTTAAACGGTCTGGGCCAACGAGACGCGGCCCATTTAACATCTCTATTTATAGGTCAGTATTCAATCAATATCCAACTTCAAGTCAGTTAGTTCCTTATCTATTTTAAAATTCATAATTCTAAATAAATTCTAACTATTGTTGATAATTATTCAATACAATTATCTTAATAAATTATATTGATATCATAAATATCTTATATTTATTTAATTTTCAATACAGTCAAAACTATAAAATATCAATTATTCCTAGAATTAATCAATATCAATATATTAGCTCAAATCTTATGGAAAATTATTTTCCATAGATCCTTAGGAATCAAAACTACTATTTTTAACCTGTTTACACTAAGAAGATGAATAAGAGAACACTATGAAGATGAATAAGAGACTATGGACCTATAATTATAAGATATAATAAATAGAATAAATAATTAAATTCTTTAATTAATTAATCGACTTATGAAATTAATTCTGATATTACTCCACTATAAATTCGGAACTGCATCCCTATAATTATAGAATATCTTACTCTACGAATTTGAGCAGTCTATTGATATAATCATTACATATAGATTAATCATCTATAGACAATTCGTAATTAAAGCTAGAGTATCCGTTAAACATCTTCAATTACTTTTTATCATCACTTACCATTAATTTACTAGTGAATTGTTAATTTATAATAAGATTATAAATTAGGGATCTCAAGTCATTGTTTTAAAAATCGGACCGGCGAGCGAACCGATCATGTTAATGATTCACAGTTCAATCGGTCAAAATGATTCAACCACCGGTCCAACCTGTTTAATAAAAAAGAATAAATTTCTCTTGTTTTATTGTATATAACATATTAATATATCAATTATTATTAACACATTTTTTTATGAAAAATATATAAACATGCAACTAAAATAATTTCTAACATAGCTCAAAATTCAATAATCATATAAATGTAGCAATAAAAAATTTAAAACTCTAAAATTACTAAAAAGTTAAAAATAAATAAAAACAAATAAAAAGGATTCTAGTCGGTTCAACATATTTTTGTCTGTATTGACTGATTTAATCAATTTTTGGTCGATTTTGATTGATTTTGACCGGTTCAACCATTACAACGATTTCTGATGCCTAATCGGAACATCCCAATCACTAGTTTCCGGTTCAACCATTCGAACCGAACGGTCCAGTTTGGTTTTTAAAACACTATCAAACCATTCCATTCCAGAATTAACGAATGAGATAACCATATTTCTACTTCTCGTAAGAAGGAATATATTTATATCTGTGAATTTATATTTTGAGCTATTTAATTCAAATGTGGATCTAAAATGCAAGTGTCGGGATTATCGTAGGACAAACTTAAACGATTAAATTAAGAATCACACAGAAATAAACATGAGTCTATAATCACACGGGATTAAGATTTATCTACATATGATCATCTAATGATTTAATTTGATTTTATATTTCTACAAGGGAATTTGTACGAAATATTCAAATTAAATCGGTCCAAGTCCTATATGATCAAATCAAATCATATATAAATGACTCCATTAAGATGGCTCCACGTCGACAGTCCAGATAAGACGGTCACATTCAATTTTTGGGGGGAAAATTAGTGATCTTTTAATTAAAGATGTCAAATTTTAATTAATTATATTAAGGACTTTATTTTAATTTATTATCTATAATCTCAACTCTCTTGTATATAACACTTATATACCAAGATTATGATTACATTAACAAATTAGGAATTTTCATGATGTTCAAGAAAATGCATACGAAAAATATATGTATTCGGAAAAAAATATCGTATTTATTAATAATAAAAAAGAAGTCATAAAAAATAAGTCATAATTGTTTTAAGAGCACTATTCCCAACATGGAGATGGGAGGGGAAGGGCTGGGCAGTGGATACATGCGGGGTTGGTTCGATTCAAGAACTTATATCAAAATATTTCATAGTTTATGACATCTTCACTTTCGACGTTGTGGATGTCTTAGAACCCGAGGAGCAGAAGTTTATTTTACTTAAACGGGCAATCAAAGAATCCTGGAGTTGTTTAAATTGATTGTTAGCAAAGTGAAGATCTTTTCACAAAGTAACCACATGTATCAAGAAAAGAGAAGAAATAAGAATGTTGCCATATATGGTGGACAGTAGAGCTGTCAATTTCGGCCCGGCTCAGTGGCTGGCCCGACCGGTCCACTAAAAGTACCATGTTGGGCTCTAATTTTAGAGGCCCAAAATGAGCTGGACTTTTTTGGCCCGACCCGTTAGGCAAAAAAATCTGGATCGGCCCGATTTTTCCAACATATTTTTGTGGATTGGGTCGGGTTGGACTCAAAAAATAGCGGTCCAAACACTATTTGGCCCAACTCAGCCCGATTATTTTGTTTGGCCCGACGGCCCGATATCGGGTTGGCCCAGCCCGTTCGACACCTCTAGTGGACAGCTTCCCGAGTCAAAGTTTGAATATAAAGATTCGGCAATATTTCAATCAATTAAAAGTGGAGAAGGAGTTCATTGGCCACTTGGTGATAAAACATATGTTTCGTTCGTCAAACAATTAAACAAAATATGGCTGTCGGCTAATAAACAACTCCAACCCAACAAGATGCAAGTTTTTTTTCCTTCGAAAAATTCGGCCTCAATCATTGCAGAGACTCGAATTCGAGCCACTTTATTGAAGATTAATAGTGTAATATCCGTGGCCACTAGGCTAACCCCAATGGTTAACAAGATTAATAGTGTAATACCCGTGGCCACTAGGCTAACCCCAATGGTTAACAAGATGCAAGGTTTTACTCGACCATCATTGCCAACAATGGGAGATGCCAAAATAAAGATGAAGTATAGTATGAGAAGGTTCCTACTCAAATATAGAGTTATACGGTGTTTGAACCCTGGCCAACACTTTTACAAAGAGTAAATAATACCACTTGAGCTACGAGCTAGTAGTTTCCACTTTAAGTTGAATTGGTGGGAAATACTCATGCATGGTACATGAAAATCGCATATTTACTTTAGTCCCTAGGTTTTGGTCTCTTGCAATTTTAGTCCCACATTTGTGAAATTGGTCTCAATGAACGATTTTTATTTTTTTTTTTTTTTTTTTGGCAAAAAGGGTTCCACCATTATATTTTGATAAAAACTCCTATCAGATGGTCTAAGGGCCAAAATTCGTTAGACGCATCTTAGAAACTGACCCAGTGATGATTTTATTTTATTAGCAGGGACTGATATTAGCAGTCTTTCTGAAAAGTATGAGAACGTAGTTCATTTGAAAGTATTAGCTTTTTAGTATTGAACAGTGATATAATATCAATCACGAGGTCACTGAAAAGTATTATACTTTCATCTGAAAAGTATTAGTAGTTATCTTAAAAGTATTAGTAGTTAATCTGAAATTTAAAACCCCAATCCTTTATTTTTATGAAATGTTAAGGTTGTATATGAGCTGTGTTTGTTAATTTAAGATTGATAAAGTGCATTCTTTGCATTTAATTCTTCAATGGAACTGTAATCAATGGTGATTTTGATATCAGTATCATTTGGTATCAATATTTAGGGTGTTGTTTTGTATTTTGGACTAATTTTATTTAGATAAATTTTTGTGTAATTCCACTTAGGTATCTCCCATGAGGAATTCTGACGTTTGCCTCCACATATCAACCTACAAGCCCTAGAAATCAAAATGAATGAGGGAAATTAGGGGAAAATCAGTTTTTATTCCCACTATTTGTCGGAAAAATCAGTTTTGGCCTTTCATGAGAGTGGGGATTGACGAAAAAGACCCTGAAAAAGGGGTGTGGCTCGCACATGATGGAATATTCACGGAATATTCTCACTCTGGTGGACCGGAGGTTGCGACGTGAAAATCCCGCAGAGTACAGGTTATTATTAATAAAAAAAAAATTGAGGTTGCATGTGTAAAAACATGCAAAGTTTAGATTTCTTAAAAAAAGTTCCAATTTTTTGTTCTCTCGATCTCTCTTATATATATAGACAAAAAAAATTCTTAATGAAATTTTTACTTCTTAGTCTACCCTACTACTAATTCCTAGATCCGCCACAGATAATCTCAATATATATAAGTATATATTTATTTATGTAAATTATTAATATATAATAAACATGTCAAAAATAAACTTGATTTGATCCAATTAATATTGTTGGACTCTACGAATGTTTTTGAATAGATTTTTTTTTTTAAAAAAAAAAGTTAAATATTAGAGCCCAATAAGCCCATTTCTCAAAGTTCATTAGAAATATCTTTAGAAAAGATTTAGAAAATAAAAGTTGTAGAGAATTCTAAAGTAGTAGATATTTTGTTAGACTGTTATAGTAGTTTAATTGTAGCCATTAGATTAAATAAATTCTAACCATTGGTGAAGAGTTGTCTTAGTATAAATAGAAGAAGAATCCAAAAATTAGAAGAATCAAGAAAATTTGTCTTTAGCAAAAGCATATTTTAAATAGTCTCTCCTTCCTACTAAGAAAATATCTCTTATTCTAAATATTTAATTAAATGACCTCTTTTGTTCAAATTAATTTCTTTTAGATTTAAATTTTTATTTCAATCTAATCGAAAAGAAGCAGAAGCGAGGAATTTTAAAATTCGAGTTTTAGATATAAATACATAAGATCATAATTTTGGTAATAACGTACATACAAATAAATCTTGGGACAATTTTGAAAAAGAAAGGAAAAACTCAAGAAAGATATACGAGATTTAAGTAACCTAGACATAGTGAAATAGAAAGAAAAGTGGAAAGGGAAGAGCGGTACATGACAGGTGGACCGCCGCGGCCGGCGTAAGAATCCCGATGGGTGAAGGCAATGGGGCGGGGAATATTGTTGATGGGCAAAGAAATTAAAATTTTACAATAACATCCGTCACGTGAATTAATAGGACAAGAAGTTTCGAATGACCTGTTCTTCGTTCTTCACTTCTTCTATAGGACTGGTTAAAGTTTCAAATGCAATCAGTGGTCGTACTTCCTTTTTATAGGCATAGATGTTAAACGGGCTGGTAACAGGTTTTGGGCTAAACGTACTTTGGGCTAAACGGACCACTATTAAACGTGCTAGCATATTGTGAACCTACCCCTAACTCTAGCGGGCTTCGGGCTAAACGGGCCACAATCGGGCTATAAATTACAAAAATTAAAAGTTATATATTTCAATCTAAAAATTTAAAATCGAACATATACAACATTTAAGTTTAACATGTTAAGTTAAAGTATTCACTATAAAAAAATCTTGCATAGTTTATAATTATATTGCATGCATTAACAAAATTATAAAATTTAAATATTCCATGATCTAAATTTTAAAAATAAAATTATAATAATAAAAGATAGCATTATATAATATATACCCATATAAAATAAAAATAATTTTTTTTAAAAAAAATATTCATATGACTATAAGTCATAGTTTTAAAAATTCTATATTTAAACCTATTAAAGATGAGGAGATGTGAGTTTGAAGAAATATATTTAGTAAAGCAATATGTAATAAAATAGATTTATAATATTAGAATTATATTTATTTTTAAAAAAAAATTGGCGGGCTAGCCCTGACGGGCCTCTGGCTAAAAGGTATGGGCCAAAAAAGGTCTGAATTTAAACGGGCCAAAATAATTCGACCGTAACCCTCCTTTTTCCCGGTTTAAATAGGAAAAGATTGAAAATAGCCTAATTTTAAAGCACATGTTCAACTTTAGCCTCACTTATTCAAAAGTTTCAAAAATAGCATTTTTATTTGATAAAACCCCAAAATACCCCTTATACAAGGTTGAAGTTAAACTAATGGTTTTTAAAGGTTTTAGGGGCCGTAAAAATGGTATCAGAGCCTAGGTTTATTAAGAACTTTTAGTTAAATTTATTATATTTATGTAATTAACAATTGGTGAGGAGAAATTACTACGAGATTATGGATCCGGACCGATGTCCGAGATGTCCCCTTACAGGACATATCGTCAAATATGACGATGTATGCACAAGAACACCTTAACCAGGTTTCATATGGGAATACCAACATGAAGAAAAAGAAAACAGCAGAGCCGACGGGGAAACCTTAAGGCAATGCAAAATGCGAGCAGAATATTATAAGCGCTTCCGGATGCTTAACTGCACTTATATGTTCATTTGATGAACCTTCAAGAAACGGTTCATGAGAATTCCCATCGAACAATGATTCACGATGGAGTACCCGAGTGGAAAGAGATACTTCCAGATAAATCTAAATTCTCCGAAGATCTTAGAGAAGTCCGTAAGGAAAGGCGCAATTATGGCAACCGCCATATTCATCTACCAAAGACAAGTTCATCGAGATCCAGAACTGGATGGAGACGATGGTGAAATATCGAAGGAAACTCTTGAAATCCTTCATGATATTGAAACGAGTCAAGAAACCTGGAGGAGCCGAGTTCTTCCGGAGGAAAGAAGCAGATCGATTTCGGGACAAAGACCTATTTACACCAAAAAGGGAAACCAACAAAAGTTATACGAAAAATGACAGATGAGGAGAGACTCATTGCTTTAATCAAAGGAAAATCCATCAAAAATTAAAAAGATGGATATGGAAAAGATGAATCTTAAAGATCTACATGACCTTGCGTAATCCTTCGCAGATTATGAATTGTAGATTTAAAGATGAACACAGGAGATGGAACATTGGTCACCTATGATCCAGGAAGACCAATTCCACCACCACCACCAGTTAATCCTCACGTCGAAGAAAGTATGGGTTCGAATCATGGAGCTCGGGACGAGAGGATGCCACATGGTGGGGATTTCACGACGGGAGTGATCCACTTTCGGGATAGGAGGTCGAAACCCTTCGGGAACTCGACAACCTAGGAAGGCCGAATGTTTATCGACGCCTTATGGAAGATCGCACCTTGACCCGATACATCCATATGGGTTGATGTTAAACTGGACATCCTGCATTTTAAAAAGAGAAGTTCTCATTGATGAATGGCTTCAATGATGAGAATTTCAAAGAGAACCCTCGATCTTACAAAGGATTCATTCATTTTACTCCTTGAAATGAGTCTGAAGGATCGGTGAAGATTGCTCAGGATATGACCGATGCTAGTACAAAAGGTTCGGTCACATCGGAGAATCACTTAAAGGAATTGTCGATGGTATGGCAAAATTATTCAAAATCCAGTTCATCAAGCACAAAGTTATTTCGAGGGATTAGAGGATGAAAAAAGAAAGAGATATAAACAAGCCCTCTATAGCCTTAAGTTACATGATATTTGTCATATTGACGAATATATCAAGTTGTTCACCGAATACCGGTGGAAATCCAAGATTGAAAAAAAGGAAGCTGCACAGCTATTCTTTGCCAAGATTCCGAGTCCCTAGAGCGAAATGCTTATCAGGGAATATAAGGATGGAACAAAAGTAGAAACTGTGGCCAGAAAAATGTCTTTCCTAAAGGCCAAGTTATCTGAATGGTGCTACCAAGTAGCTCTGTACAGGAATTACAAGAAATTAAGAGGAATTAACAAAGCAGTTCATCTATGTTGCGTGGATAATGACATCCCAACAATTGTGGGAGGTCAACCAAGGCGGCACAGAAAGAAGAATGAGCGAAGCCATCCATATCGTCGGGGAAGCAGCAACAAAAAAAGTAGGTCTTCATGGAGACCTAGAAGGTTCTGGTCAAAACAAAGCCCGGCTACAAATCGGGGCAAAGACAAAGACCAAGCGGGGAGTAGAGCCTCATCGTCGGGTTCTAATCAAGCAAGTACCGTGAGTAAATCCGGGGAAGGAGAACTTTTAAAGCGAGCTCACACGAGCTAATGAAAGTTTCAAAAAGCGTAATTGTTGGACATGCGAGCAAGAGGACATATCTCAACAGATTGTCCGGACAATCAGAAACGAGGAATTAGACAGTTCGAAGCTACACCAGAAATTGAGGAAGCTGTCTACTATCAAGATCTTATACAGGTGTATCAATTTGAGGATATACCCTCAGATGAAAGCATCTATGAAGAAGAGATCTATTTCGATGATGGAAGTGACTCCAGCTCAGAATCGGAGTGAAGAAGAAATTCTTCAGCAGACAGTCAGCGAGGATATGTCAGGATTCCTTTCTCATACGACGGTTTCTCATAAAACTCTTATGAGAATCATGAAGGAATATCCAAAGCTTCAAGTCTATGATGGATTTACAATCGGAGCTATGGAAAAAGTATTGGATAAAATAGGGTTTCGTAACAGAAAACACCAAATTATCCATAGGGTAACAACCGGAGAATTTGCTATTTTGATGGAGTTTACCGGTAACCTGATCGAGATGCAGTTGGTCCCTATTAAAGAAATTCAGGATATCAAAAGCAGAGTTAAAAGAGAAGTTGCAAATACACTCTCATGGATTCATATCGGAGCCGTAAGAGTCATTATTAAAGTAACATTCAAAGAAGGGATAGATTCGCCACTCAATCTGGCTATCTTTGACAAACGAATCTCAAACATCAAAGATTCATGCCTTGGAGCGGTTCAGGTGAAATTTGTATCTTTGTCGGGAAATTGGCATTTAATGTCTATCCTAGAATTGCATACAACGGGAGATCGAGATTTCAAGAGAGTCCTAACCCTTCATCAAGATTTCAAAAGAGATGATTTAATGAAAGAAGGGAATAGACCCTACTCGATCACATACAAGATATCCTATGCTCTCTCGAATACACATCATTCAGAAGTATTCTTGAAAAAGGAATTTATTGAAGTCCCAAGAATATTCAAGGACTTTGCCAGGGTGGTTTTACCAGATATCATAGAGTCTCCAACTATCAAGGAGATCGATATGAAAATACAAGATCAATCTGTCTTCAACAAAAGTCAAAGTTTCAGAGTTGAGCCAAGAAGAATGTCTTTCCAACAAGACAAAATGACGAGTAGTAGCCGTTGGGAAGAAAAGAGACCAAGTACAGTTCAGCGAATTCCCGATGTTTTCAAAACAGCAGGAGAGCTGAAATGCCCAGAAGGATGGCGAGAAGTTGAAGTAATATATGACATCACTCAAAAGGATAATAGTTTTCCTTGTGATGTTCTATATTATCTCCAACAACCCATAGTTGTAAGGTATCAAGGAAGCCTAAAGATGGGTGAAATTGAGCTGACTATCACAGGTATAGCAGGAAAAATCCCAGAGCAATTAATACTGGGAATTGAATTTCTTGAGGATCATAAACCTTGGGAAAGATTACAAGATGGAATGGAGTTTACAATGGCGGACAAAAGATACAGAATCAGATGACCACTAGTCCATTCTCCATATACATTTCTATTGGAATGTTATATGCTGAATACAAAGCCGAGTATTTCGCCGCCTATATTGATTCAGGTGCCGGAATATGTACTGCAAAGCCGGATGTTTTTTCCAAAGACATTGGAGAGAATTTGCCAGCTATTGCAGGAAGAGATTTCTCTAAAAGGATTCTTATCCTTAATAGAGGAATTAAGCAAGCAGAAATCATGATCGGAGGCGTGGGTGGTACCCCATGGTACAAAGTGAAGACGCCACCAATATATTTTCATGACACAGGTGCAGATGTCTTGCTAGGAAATAATTTCCTACAAACATTCAAGCGATTCACACAGGAGAATGAGACAAGAAGGCTTATTTTCACAACATTATATGATCATAAGATTATTGTCTAAAGACCGCGGGAAGCATTTTACAGAAAAATGTCTATTAATCTTCGCAGCAAGCATGGTGATGAAACCAAACTTCGGAATCCAAAGATGGCGGATCAAAGAAAATTTGGTGAAGCATTATTATCCTATAGACAATTTGGTTCGAACCAAAAGGATAAGAAAATATGGGATAATAACTTGTATTCATCCAGAATACAAGGAGAAGAACGAGTACCTCCAGAGGCAATTGCAAAATTGATGATGAGCCTAATGGAGAATCCGCAAAGTGATGTTACAATAGAAGAACAAATATCACTTGAGGATATTAAGAAGAAGATCCAAAGGAATTATAATGAAGATCATTTGGCATGGTGGGACAAGAACGAGCTTAAAGCTTCCTTAAAGGTTAAATCCAGAAAGGAGTACGAGTTCGTGTGATTCAAACCAATCCTTATGAATCAGGAAGATCGTGAGGATATGCAGAAGATACTTAAGGAACATCTGGACATTAAGTTAATTTCACCAGGAGTTTCTCCATATAGCAGTCCATAATTCTTAGTCAGAAACCATGGAGAAATCAAAAGAGGAAAGCCAAGACTTGTTATTAATTACAAAGGGATTAATAACATTCTGGAGTTCGACGAATATTATATCCCAAGTAGGGAACATCCGGTTAATTGCATCAAAGGTGCCAAGATATTCTCAAAGTTCGATTGCAAATCTAGTTTCTACCAGATTAAGATGGATAAAAAAAGCAAGAAGTTCACAACTTTCTCTACACCACAAGGACATTATATTTGGAACGTGTTGCCTATGGAATTGGCTAACGCACCCCAGATATATCAAAGGAAGATGGATAATCTTTTCAAAGATTATTTCAGTTTCATGTTCGTGTACATTGATGATATCCTTATCGCATTGAAGAACATGAAGGAACATCTCAAACATTTGGAGATATTTTCAGATGTTTGTCACAAGGAAGGATTAGTGCTTTCGGAGAAGAAGGCAGTAATTGCAACAAGACTAATCGAATTTCTCGGGATTGAGATCGATGAATCTGGAATCATCCTACAAAGTCATATTGTGGAGAAAATACAGGGATTTCCAGATACGCTGAAAGACAAGAAGCAGCTTCAGAGTTTCCTTGGAGTTGTTAATTTTGTTGGGATGTTTATCAACAATCTAGCACATTACAGGAAGGTGTTTAGCCCATTGCTTAAAAAAGATGCAGTATTCAAATGGGATGATGAACATCAAGAAGGAATTAAGCAGCTTAAAGAAATTTGCAAAAAGCTTCCTAAACTTGCAATTCCACGGGATGAAGATGAATTGGTTCTCTATACAGATGCCAATGATTATTGGTGGGCAGCAGTTCTTACAAAAGTCACACCAAACGGAGAAGTGCCATGCAGATATTGCAGCGGTCTATTTACAGATAGTGATGCAACTCGGTGGCATATCAACGAGAAAGAATTCTTTACAGTCAGAAAGGCTTTCAAAAAATGGCCTTTATTTTTACTGGCTAAAAAGTTTATCTTAAAAATAGATAATTCAAGTGTTAAAGCTTTTCTTAAAAATAAAATTGAATCAAAACCAGAAAAAGCTAGAATACTTAGATGGCAAGCTGAATGTCAATATTATGATTATGATATTGTCATTATAAAATCTCATGAAAATGTTCTTGCATATTTTCTAACAAGAGATGGAGGGAATTGAAGCTGATTCCATCCTCACAGTCTTAAGACATCTTGGAGACCAGCTTGAAATGCTACTCCGAGAATTTGATACCCTGGTCATCAATGCTGATTTGGCCGGAAAATTACAAAGGAATGATCGAGACAAAGTAACTGATCGTATACGAACATGTGTCCGGTCTCACTCTCAGTTGAGGACGGCATTTCAAGGGCCACTCCTCTGGGCCGCTAATAAGCAAACGGAGTGTTTAAAGTGTAGGGCTCCCCAACCTGTAGCAGAGGATTCCAGTACCTCTAGCACAAGTCCTAAGCTGGTAGAAATGTTGGCACAAGGAAAAACTGATACTCTGGAGTCAAATCCCGAGTTATCACATCAACCCAGCACGTCCGGGGTAAAAGATGAAGAGATCAATCTTAGGCCTATGATGGGCACTTCTAAGATTGATATTAACGAGATTAAAATTTCTTCTTCTTGGTAGGAATATCAGGCAAATTGGGAGAAATTGATTACCAAGCAAGAAATATCTCCAGAAAAAACAAAGATCGATATTTCTGGAAAATATCCAAGGGTTTGGATGTTACCAAATTCCAGCCCTGAAGAAGTAAAGAGGTGGTACGAGTTTGGGGCTTTGGCCTCGATCTATACTACTTCACCAGCCTTCCCGGAGATCACAAAATTGCCAAAGTGGATCCATGAAGCTGTTTACGAGTGCTGGTCCAACAATGACAGCTTAAAACGAGGGGATACATTGGAGCTGTATTTCATAAGTATAGCGACAAAGCCCATCGGAAAGGGTGGACATGAAGCCTTCCATTACATCAGGCTTCGACGACCAGATGAAAGAGCCTTCAAAAATATCAAGGAGGCTAATTCAGAAGAAGTACAATTGGTCATGACCTTCACTGAAGATCAAATTACAACAAGAAGGACATGGGGATTGTGGGCCTGTCTCACTGAGGTGGACAAAGTCAAGTTTCCGTTCAAGTTTTATCAAAATTCATTGAACGGATCATTCCTGTTGAATACTATGACAGGAAAAACAACAAGATTTGCAGAAGACCTGTTCGAAAAGAAAAGAAATCTTCTGTGGGAAAATAAGCTATCGGGGAGTAAAAAAACTCGCCGAAAATACTGCAATATGGCTCACATCGGCCATTGGGAACTTTGGGTCTATCCCGAATGTCAAAACCAGAAGGAACCGAAATTTGGCAAAGGATTCCGACCAAAAATCGATCGGAGAAGACCCGGCGACGGAGAAGACAAGTCACAGAAGTATCCAAAGTTTCGGGGACCACCAAAAAAGTAGATTCCCGACAAAGTTAGTGAAAGCATGTGACTCAAGGATAACCCACTCAACAAAGAGACAAAAGGTGGGTCAGATCTAGTAATTGACATCCAACTAATCAAGATGCTGATAATTCAAGTAAATGACGTAAGCAATGACGTCATAAGATTCCATCTAGCTAAAAGACGGAAAAAGAAGAGACAGCTGGCTTTGGAGCTTTATCAACTTGCCTTGGATATCAGACAAAGAGGGACCCGAGCCATGTGAAGATAGTAAAGTATTCCACTATTTTCAACAAGTGGATGGGAGAATCCAAGGAATAGAGGCAGCCCTTACCTCTATATAAACAAGAGTTTTCAGAAGGCTAAAGGCATCGAATATTCCCCTTAGTCTTCTAACAATAAATTTCCTTTGTAAAATTTGTGGAGTGTTTAGAATTTCCAGAGTGTTTTCCAATTTTAGTTTTCAATTTTAATTTTATGTACAAGAGTGTGATAGTCTTTATGAGAGACTAAACAAGTTTTCTCCTCCCAAAAGGAGATTACCGATGTAAAAAAAATTTCTTTAAGTTCTTAATAAAATAAAGGTTGTTTGTTCAACATGTGTTCATAATGTACTATTGATTCATCCCTTCAAAGAATTATTTCATACGCCTGGAGTAGGAAACGAACCAAGGTTGTGCTGAGCAGTTGCTGAAGGAGTCGGATAACTTGCAGATCATCTTCCCTGAGGGTGAGGTTGAGCAGTGAGGAGAGTCGTTTGTCAAACGATCCGGGGGGCGATAATTTCTTTGACCGGGTGGTGTTGCGAGCTATCTCACCCGGTGTTGTTTCAGTCAAAAAGAATTTTAAGGGATTTATTAATTTTACGGAAGCATGTTGGGCCTGATATGGTCGTAATGGACTATTTTCATTTTCACCTGTAAACCTTAGTTTGAAACTGATAACACGGAATTGAACATCTTTTAATTCTATAACCTGTTAAGTTTATCGGTTGGAAACCTGACATGATCTTTTTAAAACCTCCGAATGGAGACTGGATCTAAGTAGGTGTAACAATGCCACGAATAAAACATGTGATTAAACCGAAAGTGTTCATATTCTGTGATATCCGGAACGAATTTAATCATGTTTCCTTATTTGTTATAAAGGGTATAATGGGAACTTCAGTGAATATTTGAACTCTTTTAATATGGAAGGCTATAGTTGTAACTGAAACATCAAAAGAGGCCATTATTGAACTTACCCCGGTTTACACGGTGCGGGCCAACGAGCTGCGGCCCGTTTAACATCTCTATTTATAGGCCAGTGTTCAATCAATATCCAACTTCAAGTCAGTTAGTTTCTTATCTATTTTAAAATTCATAATTCTAACTATTGTTGATAATTATTCAATGCAATTATCTTAATAATCTATATTGGTATCATAAATATCTTATATTTGTTTAATTTTCAATACAGTCAAAATTAGAAAAAATATCATATATTCCTATAATTAATCAATATCAATATATTAGCTTAAATCTTATGGAAAATTATTTTCCATAAATCCTTAAGAATCAAAACTATTATTTTTAGCCTGTTTACACTATGAAGGTGAATCAGAGACTATGGACCTATAATTATAAGATATAATAAATAGAATAAATAATTAAATTCTTTAATTAATTAATTGACTTATGAAATTATCGATATTACTCCACTATAAATTTGGAATTACACCCATGTAATTATAGAATATCTTACTCTACAAATTTGAGCAGTCTATTGATATAATCATTACATATAGATTAACCATCTATAGGCAATTCATAATTAAAGCTAGGTAGTATCCGTTAAATATTTTCAATTACTTTTTATCATCACTTACCATTAATTCACTAGGGAATTGCTAATTTATAATAAGATTATAAATTAAAGATCTCAAGGCATTGTTTTAAAAATTGGACCGGCGAGCGAACCGATCGTGTTAATGGTTCACGGTTCAACCGGTCGAAACGATTCAACCACCGGTCCAACCAGTTTAATAAAAAAGAATATTTTTTTCTTGTTATATTGTATATAATATATAATATATATATTATTATTAATACATTTTTAATGAAAAATATATAAACATGCAACTAAAATAATTTCTAACATAGCTCAAAATTCAATAATCATATAAATGTAGCAATACAAAATTTAAAACTCTAAAATTACTAAAAAGTTAAAAATAAATAAAAAAGATTCTAGTCGGTTCAACATATTTTTGTCGGTATTGACTGATTTGATCAATTTTTGGTTGATTTTGATTGATTTTGACTGGTTCAACCTTAAAACGATTTCTAATGCCTAATCAGAACATCCCAACCACTAGTTTCCGGTTCAACCATTCGAACCGAACAGTCCAGTTTGGTTTTTAATACACTGTCTCAAATTATTCCGTTCAGAATTAACGAATGAGATAACCATATTTCTACTTCTTGTAAGAAGGGATAAATTTATATCTGTGAATTTATATTTTGAGCTATTTAATTCAAATGTGGATCTAAAATACAAGTGTTGGGAATATCGTAGGACAAATTTAAACGATCAAATTAAGAAATATACAGAAATAAACATGAGTCTATAATCACACACATGATTAAGATTTATCTATATATGATCATCTAAAATTTAATTTGATTTTACATTTCTACAACCGAATTTGTGTGAAACATTCAAATCAAATCGGTTCAAGCCTTATATGATCAAATAATTTATAAATACCCCAATTAAGATGTCTCCACATCGATAGTACAGATAAGACAGTCACATTCAAATTATTTTGTGCCGTATTATTAGTGATATTTTAATTAAAGATCTCAAATTTTAATTAATTATATCAAGGACTTTATTTTAGTTTATTATCTATAATTTCAACCATCTTGTATATAACACTTATATACCAAGATTATGGTTACATTAAATAAATTAGGAATTTCATAATGTTCAGGAAAATGCATACGATAAACACACGTGTTCGGAAAAAAATATCGTATTTATTAATAATAAAAAACAAGTCACAATTACTTTAGGGGCACTATTCCCAACATGAGATGGGAGGGGAAGGGTTGGGCAATAGACACAGGCGGGGGTTGGTTCGATTCAAGAACTTATATCAAAACATTTCATAGTTTATGACATCTTCACTTTTGACGGTGTGGATGTCTTAGAACCCGAGGAGCAGAAGTTTATTTTACTTAAACGGGCAATCAAAGAACCGTGGAGTTGTTTAAATTAATTGTTAGCAAAGTGAAGATCTTTTCACAAAGTAACCACATGTATCAAGAAAAGAGAATAAATAAGAATGTTGCCATGGTGAACAGTAGAGTTGTCAATTTCGGCCCCACTCAGTGGCTGGTCCGACCGGCCCACTAAAAGTACCGCACTGGGCTCTAATTTTAGAGGCCCAAAATGAGCTGGACTTTGTTGGCCCGGCCCGTTAGGCCAAAAAATCTGGATCGGCCCGATTTTTCCAACATATTTTTGTGGATTGGGTCGGGCTGGACTAAAAAAATAGCGGTCCGAACACTATTTGGCCCAACTCAGCCCGATTTTTTGTTTGGCCCGACGGCCTGACATCAGGTTGGCCCAGCCCGTTCGACACCCCTAGTGGACAGCTTCCCGAGTCAAAGTTTGAATATAAAGATTCGGCAATATTTCAATCAATTAAAAGTGGAGAATGAGTTCATTGGCCATTTGGTGATAAAACATATGTTTCGTTTTTCAAACAATTAAACAAACATATGGCTGCCGGCTAATAAACAACTCCAACCCAACAAGATGCAAGTTTTTTTTCCTTCAAAAAAATTCGGCTCCTATTATTCCAGAGACTCGAATTTGGATCTCTTTATTGAAGAGCAGTGGCGCCGTAGCCACATGGGGCCCAGTGCGGTCGACGGACCGCACTGGATTTTGGAATTGCCCTATCAAATTTGGGTTAGACTGCAGTGGAACTCAGAGTGACCCTGTTAAATTTGGGTTGGACCACACCGAAAATTCATCCAAGAGAAAAAATTAAGTTAAAATTCAAAAGGTCAAAAGAATTAAGAATCACCTAGCCCAATTAAGGAATTGAATGCTTCAAACTTGATAATATACAACTTTTTGGGAATATTCTTCAAATAAAATTTTGGATCTAAAAGTCCATTTTTCATAATAATAATAATAATAGTTGTTTGGTTGTTAATTTAGCATTGACTTTTGGATAAGTTGCTTCTCTGAAAAATTCATTCAAGATAATCCCAAATTGGATAGTATGAAAATCGGCAAAGAATTGCTAAATGTATGACCTTAAAATTTGATTTTTTATTAAAGTATTTTCTACTATTTTTTAAAATTTCGGCTCGATAATTGCCCAGTTGAAACAAATTTATTTTGACCGCACTGACCAAAAATCTTGGCTACGCCAATATTGAAGAGTAATATATGTGGCAACTGGACTAACCCCAGTGATTAACGAGATGCAAGGTTTTACCCGGCCATCATTCCCAACAATGGGAGATGCCAAAATAAAGATGAAGCTGGAAAAAGGAACAAAAGAGCAAGGGAAAATTTCTTTTGTTCTTCTTAGATTTGAAAAAAAAAATAAAAAATAAGCACCAAACCACCCCCATATAGATGGTGAGAAGTGGATGATTGAACGGATTTGAAGTGTTTGCTATTTATTATCCAAACAATTTGGAGTATAGTATGAGAAGACTAGTGATGATTTTATTTTATTAGTAGGGACCGATAATAACAGTCCTCTGAAAAGTATTAGTACGTGTTTGGTAAATGGTTTTATCATGATTTTGATGATTTTGTTTTTATACCAAAACAATATTTTTAAAGGTTGTCCAAATACTCCAAAATGATTTAAAATGATTTCAATATTTTCCGGAGTATTTCTTCAAGGTTATTTTCGACAAAATTGGACAACGCTTTTATATGATTTTGTGTCAAATGTTTTTACATCAAAACAATGTCCCTGTATGTTGTCCTAATACTCCCGATTGGTCTAAAATGTTTTTACTATTTTTCGGAATATTTCTTGAAGTTTATTTTCGATATAAAATTGGACAACACTTATGTTTTAGGCTCGACCGGTCGCCCTATAGGGCAACCCGAACCTGTGTTGAGTTTTGGAACAGAAAAAGGGACGGAGGGAAACTCGAGGGGGGCGACCGGTGCCTGGGCGCCCCTCGAAGGACATGAACTTCTGTTTCTTGATTTCTGTCTCCTTCGACCGGTCCAACATGAGGGAGACCGGTCGAACCCCCCCTCGACCGGTCCCCCTGTGTAAAATTCACAGAGAATTCAATTTCAGCTTATCTCTGCGCGACCGGTCAAGCCCCTCCTTTGACATCAAACTATCCGTTGAGTTTACAGACAACTTTTCCTTGATTTGAGGGGTTGATTTCTCACAGATCTTTTCTTCAATTGTCTTGGTATTTTTTACAGAATTCATGTCCCCAAGAGGAGCCTATCATGTACAAGACATCTTCTATAAATAGAGGAAGAATTGAAGCAACATGATAAGAGAGAAAACTACAACACAACAAGATACACTCAAGAATACACTTGTTCTTACATTGTCTTATTTCTTGTTGTAATTTGCCTAGCTATTCACTTTCACATTCTTGAGGTCTAGGCTTTTCTTGATTACACTTGCACTCTATTGTATTATCAATCATCGAGTTGTAATCTTGAATTTGGGTAATCATTCAAACACAAGATATCCTTGTGAGTCTTCTTGTGGTAAGAACACACTTGGGTGATATAGGTGTTAGGTGTAAGAAGATTGTGGTAATCTTCTTGTTGAGGTGTTGAAGAGTGTGGTGCTCTTCAAGAGTGAAGATTGTGGTAATCTTCACAAGGTGCCGTTTGGAGATTGTGGTAATCTTCAAGAGAGATTGTGGTAATCTCATAGGTGGTGTTGAAGAAGAGTGTGGTGCTCTTTAAGGTGTTGGTGTAAGATTTTGTTGTAATAATTGTGGTAATTATTAATAAAATCTTTTTCTTTTCCGAAACCCATCCCGAAAATACTGGGGTGGTAGTAGATTAGGCCCTAGGTGGATTGAACTACTATAAATTGACGTGTTCTATTTACATTCCGCACCTTTGTTATTGTCTTTGAGCATTCGGTTCTAAAAAGAGGGCGAAATCAAAAAGATGGAGATAATTTATTCACCCCCCCTCTAGATTATCGTAGCCGCTTGGACTTACAGTACGTAGTTCATTTATATTAGTTTTTTAATATTGGACAATGATATAATATCACGAGCGCAAAGAAAATTATTAAGTTTTCATCTGAAAAGTATCAATAGTTCATCTGAAAAGTATTATTACGTAGTTCATTTAAAAATATTTAATAACCCCTAAAAAAATATTAGTTTTTTTCCGTCAAAAGTATTAGTAGTTCCCGTGAAACGTACTAGTTGTTCCCTTAAAAAGTTTCAATAATTCCCCTAAAAAATATTAGTTTTTTTAATAAGAAGTATTAGTAGTTCCATTGAAAAATATTAGTAGGTCCTCTAAAAATATTAATATTATGTTGGGTTATTGGGTCCGCGGGTCGGATAGATCCATTAGACTATATCCGTTTGACCGTCCAAGAGACTACCTCTTATATTTTTTTCCAGAGGTAACTACCAGCTCTTTTAATATGTCATCAGAGGGGTGAAAATTTCATATTTAGTCTTACAAGGTTTTTGTTAGGAATTTTATTGTTTAGATTTTGATGAATGCCATGTAAAACTTAGAATAGAAAGTTGGCTCCCCAATTTTTGCTGTAAAATATATTGTAACAATTAGAGCTGGCCAAGCTGAGTTAAGTCGCCTACGCTCCAACTTGCAAGAAGACAATCAAGGCTTGAAGGAAAACTCACGTGAGACAATTTGAGTCACAAAGAAAGAAAAGCAGACAGAACTCGATGAAAAAGCGGTGAGATGCACGGTGAGTGGAACATCATCAAGTCAACTCAAGAGAAGCCAAGTCTCAAGTCAAGGTGAGAAGAGTCATCCATGATTGGAAGTCGACTCTAAGTCACCTGGGGGAAAACAAGAAAATGCAAGTCAAGTCGAGATAACTATAAAAGAACCGTTTACGTAAATCAAGAGATTTACTTAAACAAGTAATATCTCCATACTACCTTTTTCTTGGAGTGCTCACCCCGAAGCGTGCAAAAGGAATGAACCAATGGGAAGCACTACACCGTGTCGAACTCGAAAAGGAGATAAAATAATTCATACGAGGAAATGGCAATTCCAAGAAGCGCAAGCCAACGATCGCAAAGTGACTTTCAAAAATGAGCCTATCTCTTCAACGGGCAAATTTTTGAAAGTTCACTATAAAAGGCCGAGGAATTTGTTTGAGAAAGATGATGAATGACACACACATGAAGATATACAAGCTTATCAAAATCGAAATATTCTCAACCTCGAGCCTACACTTCAAGTACATCAATCCAACACCTACCCGTGAAGGAAAGAGAACTTCAATCGGTTGAAGAGGAAAATACGAAAACAAGGGGTCTACACTCCGGGAAGGATTGTAGAAAGGTTCAAGGTTGAACCAAGTCTTAAGCTTTTGGAGGGCTTCGTGATCAAATCCAAAGTGCTTAAGCAAGTGAGTCAGAGTAGCAAAGGCCGCCCTGTGAAGAAGCCGAGTCGCACGAGAAGCCGGTGAGTGATCAAGGCGTCTCAGATCGAGTCCCAAAGGATCAAGTCGTTTGTTGTGATCAAGACTTGTATCCGGGTATTACCACTTTGTAAACCGATCATTACTTAGTGGATTCCTCCGGGAGTTGGAGAAGAGAGGAGTAGAAGAATTACCCCATCTTCGAACCTCTATAAACATTCTTCGTGTCATTTACATTTCAAAGATTTAAATTTCGCACCTTTAATTGCTTATATCACGATAAATTTGCTATCCATTTGATAATTTATAAGTACTAAATCGTCTGTAAAAACTTGCTTAATCAAACTTAAGGGTGTTAAGTCTTCCAATAAAAACAAAACCACAAAGTTGAGTCAATTTATAGCCAACAAACAGAGTTACACTATTAAACTCAAAAGTCTGTTGAGAGATTAACTCTACCGAGTGACTAAATCGATTGTCCATCTAGACACAACGGTGTGTAGAACTCAGAGATTTAAAAGGCCTAAATCGAAAATTTGGTAAGGTTTATTCAACCCCCCTTCTAAACCTTACACTTACACCCCTTGGGACCTACAAGTGGTATCGGAGCGGTTGGTTCATTGAACCCTCCGCACCGGTTCTTGAACTAGATCTCCAAACTTTTCAAAAGTCTCGCTTTAGTACTTAAACTTTCAAAACTCTTTTCTATCATTAAAAGTTGTTATCATGGAGGCAAATCTAACACGCATTCCTATGTTCACTATTGAAGAATTTGATGATTGGAAAATTCGTATGTGCTCATCTATCAAAGATTACATGATGAGATGTGGATAGTGATAGAAGATGGGCCTCTGCAAATATTGAAGGTGAACACTACTGCACGAAGAGTTGCGGTGAGGGGAAGAAGATGCGAAGACCTGCGGACGGTCATGGTTGAAAACCAAGAACCGAGTGGACAAATGATGACAGAAAAAGATACAACCTGGACAATGTAGCCAAGGATATTCTCTACAAAACCTTGGACAAAGCCATGTTCAATAAAGTGAAATCTTGCAAAAGCGCTAAGGAAATGGGACAAACCGACATTGATTTGTGAAGGCTCGGAGCAAATCAAAGAAAACAAACTATCGGTGGTCAGACAAAAATTTGAGAACTTTAAAATGATCTCGGAGAAAACCTGGATCAACCGGACGCTTTCGGTTCTGAGAAATCACAAATGAGCTGTCTACACTTGGAAAGGAATATACACGAAGGAAATGTGTATGAAGATCCTAAAAAGTCTTCCATTGAATGGGAAATGAAGGTCATGGCATTGAGACACTCCATGGACCTATCAAAGACATCCAATCATGAGTTATTCTCGGACCTCAAAGCCTACGAGTTTGAGTGAGAAGGAAAGACGAGGAAGAGAAGAGACAATTGCACCCAAAACAATTGCTCTCTAGTTGTCAAAGATGGAAGGAGAGCCGAGGTCAAAGAGGCAATTGACCCGGAAGAAATAGCCCGATGGTTAAAAGATTTAACAAGTTCTTTAACAAGAACTACAAGAGAGGAAGGGTGAATCCTCCGGAAGACACGGCTCTCCTCCAAATCAAGGGATGATAGGCCAACCAAGAAAACAGATCATCAACAAGTTGAGTATCGGAGGACCGACAACTCAAGAATAGAAAGAGTGATCAAAAGGTGAATATCTATGTTGGAATTGTAGACAACCAGGTCACTATGCCATTGATTGCTCATATCCCGTAGTCAACAAGTACGTAAACGAAGAAGAAAGAAAGATCTTGAGAGAAAGAAGACAAGAGAAGAAAAAGGCAATGATGGCTGCAGAGATCACTGAGACAACCAAGTCAAGAGAGACAGTGACTCAGAGAGCAAAGTGAAGCCGACTACTCAAGTGACTCGAAGAAGAAGAAGCCTTGATCCGCTTAATGGCCAAAGAACAAGATCAAGAAGATGAGGTACAATCTAACTCAACAAGCTCGACACACTAGTGATAGTGATCGTGACACACACACTTCATCACCCATCGATCTTTATGACTCATTAGGCAAAATGATGAAAGATTTTGAGCACATTAAAACCTCACACACACTATTGAATGAGGAAAACAGCCTACTCAAAAGTCAAAACTCAAAGTCGACTAAGGAGCCGAGTACTCTAAGTCAAATAGCCGATGAGAATAAAAGTTTAAAGGTGAAAATGCTAAATTAATAAGCAGAAATTGCCGCTATAGAAAAGAGGGAGAATGACCTCAAAAATGTTATTGCCTCATTCACTAAGGCATCTAAATCATTGGATGATCTTATTATGAGTCAAAGAGAATGTGGAGACAAGACAGCTTAGGATTTAATTCCTTTGTGCCATGTCAAACCTCAAAAGTAATTTTGGAAAAAGGATCTTCAAGTCATGAAGAGTCCGAAAAATCCAAAACTCTAAATGTTGCACACACTTTCAATCCAAAGCACAATACTAAGCAAACTGGCCTTGGTTACAAAGGAAAAGGAAAACGGCCAGTTGAGAGTCTTTGAAAGGACAAATTGAGAAGAGATTCACCGAGTCCTCAATGCAGACTCCAAAAGTAAAAATACTCAGAAAGAAGAAGCAGAGCTACCAAAAATCCCAGAATACTCATAAAAGAATTACATATGATGGGAATGGTAGAAAATATCCAAGCCAAGATGACTGGAATAATGTGAACTATCACCTAGACTTATGGAATACAAGCCCAAATGGCAAAGGCCTAGAACTCAACAAAGGCCATTCCAAAAGCACAAGAGCTTTCATCAAGACACATATGCACCTAGGCACTACACTCAAAGACACCACAATTACCCAAGAAAGGCAATTGCTAAAACACATATGCAGCATACGAGACAAAAGAGACAATTTGTATGAACCTAGACTCCCAAGCAATTTGCCAGGATTAATTATGATTATGGCATCGATAGATGGCAACCTCTTTAGAGTCAAATCATTTGGCTATAGGTTGGTTGGATCATCTTATAATTCTAACCCCTCGGGACCCGGCACAAGAATGGGTACCTAAAACTTAATTTCCTTGATTGCGGAGTTCAAGGCAGTGAGTGCAAGGAACCTGGTACATGGGATGTGGTCATTATTCCGGACATATGATAGGAAATAAGAGAAATCTGTCAAAATTCAAGGAAGTCAAAGGAGCAAAAGTCATATTTGGAGGAAATGAAGCTCCTGGTGAAATAAGAGGCATTGGATCCATCAAAAGGAATGGTTTAGAAATCACAGAGATGTTGCATATGTTGAAGGACTAAACTTCAATTTACTAAGCATCACCAACTCTGTGACAAGGGCTACAATGTTGGATTCAACATGGGAATATGCCAAATCAAAAATGTTGAATCTAATGAAGTTGTCTTTGCAAGGATGTAGACAGAAAAATATGTATGTAGTGGATTGGTCAATCGCAACACCCAAAGACTGTCTACTAGTCTAAGAAAAAGCACAAATTTGAATCAAGTTGGTGTGGCACAAAAAGCCGAGTCACCTGAATTTCAAAACAATTAATAAGCTAGCAAGAAGTCATCTTGTAGAAGGACTTCCAGACTCGATACAAGAAGGAGAGTATATGTGATGCATGTCGAAGGAAAACAAATCAAGTCGTCGTTCAAAGAAAAGACATGCCCATCCTCAACAAGAATATTGCATCGCGCCATATGGATCTATTTGGCCCAGTGGAACCAAAGCAAGCATAAGTGGAAAGAAATACACCTTGGTGGTAGTAGATGACTACTCAAGATATACATGGACAATATTCATGTGCAAGAAGAAAGAAACTCTACAAAAGCTACCACACGGTGATGAAGAGGATACAAAATGAGAAGAGTCAAACCATTATCAAAATAAGATCGGATAGAGGAATCGAGTTTGTCAATGGAATAATAACTCGATCTTGTATTGAGAATGGTATTGGTCATGAACTATCACCGCAAGGACTCCACAAACAGAATGGAGTTGCGAGAAAGAAGGAACAGAACCCTCAAAAGAAGAAAGCAAGGACCATGTTAGTCAAGCAGGTTACCAAAAAGATTTTGGGAAGCAATCAACACGACGACTTGCTACACCCAAAACAGATGTATGATAAATAGACGGTGACAAAGACTCCTATGAGATCCTGGATGGAAGAAAACCAAATGTTGCATATTTCAGGATATTTGGATGTAAATGCTTCATCCACAATAATGGCAAAGACAACCTAAAGGCTTTTGATGCTAAAGTCGATGAGGGTATCTTCTTAGGATACTCGGTGAAAGCAAAGCCTACGAATACTCAACAAAAGAACTATGGTCACGTGAAGAATCCATTCATGTAGTATTCGATGAGCCAAATGTAAATGGGGAAGACATTGAAGAGTCGGTGATAAGTCAATCATCCAATCTTACGAAGAGTCCTATCTTGTCAAGCCGAGGCAAGCAGAATTATCGATTCGGAAGAAGATGAGATATTTGAATCTCAAAAGCGGTGGAAAATCTGCGCATTTGAGTGATCACGAGAGAAGCGACCACAAAGAACACGGTACCGCAAGTCGATCAATCCACTAACTTGCTTCAACCTAACGTAAGATGGCCGAGAGACCATCCAGAACTTGTCATTGGAGATATAAGAGAAGGTGTCAAGACAAGATCCGAACCCAACAAGAAGCAATGTTCACATGCTTCATCTCGCAGATAGAGCCCAAAGATGTGTCACAAGCATTGGACGACACACATTGGATTCAAGCTATGCAAGAAGAGTCAATCAGTTTGAGAGAAATAAAGTATGGGAATTAGTACAAAGACCCATACATCAAAATGTTATGGAACCAAATGGGTATTCGTAAATAAGATGAACGAGGAAGGTTACGTGGTAAGAAACAAAGCAAGATGGTAGCCAAAGGATATTGCCAAGAAGAAGGGATAGATTTTGATGAAACATTTGCCCTCGTAGCAAGATTGGAAGCTATAAGGATGTTTTTGCTTGCCTATCTTGCTCACAAGAATTTCTTCGTATATCAAATGGATGTAAAAAGTGCATTCTGAATGGTTTATTAGAAGAAGAAGTGTATGTTGAACAACCTCCAGGATTTGAGCGAGAAGACTCTTGGAGACAAAGTATACAAACTCAAGAAAGCCTGTGCACGGATTGAAACGAGGCACTTCGGAGCATGGTATGACACCTGTCACAATTCCCGATCGAAAATGGATTCACAAAAGGAAAAGTAGATAGAACACTTTTGAGAATTCAAGACAAGAAGAGTATCTTGCTTGTTCAAATATATGTGGATGACATCATTTTTGGATCCACTAACAAAGAGTCTGTGTGAAAAATTCTCAAACCTCATGCAAAGTAAATTTGAAATGAGCATGATGGGAGAGCCGACATTCTTCCTTGGACTTCAAGTGAAACAATTTGAAGGATGGAACCTTCATAAGTCAAACGAAATACACCGAGATTTAATGAAGAAGTTTGGTATGGAGGAGAAGTCTTCTCGTAAAAATACCAATGAACACATCATCAAAATGGACATGGATGCGGATGGCAAGCCTGTAGATCAAACAAGATACTGAGCACTTATTGGATCATTGCTCTATCTCACACGGCTAGCAGCCGACATCACTTTTCTTTGTAGGTGTATGTGCAAGATTTCAATCTGCTCCAAAAGAGAGCCATATGATTGCTGACTAAGAGAATATTGAGATACTTAAAAGGAAGCCAAGAAGTAGGCTATGGTATCCAAAGGAAGGTGGATTCAAGCTAATTGGCTATTCCGACTCGACTATCTTTGGATGCAGAGTGGACAGAAAAGTACTTGTGCACATGTCAAATGCTAGGAAACAGACTAATTTCTGGTTTAGCAAGAAGCAAAACTCAATAGCCACCTCTACAAACCGGCGCGAATACATAGGCTGGCAAATTGTTGTGCCCAAGTCTATGGATGAGACAAAGTGAGAGATTATGAAGTTGAAGAAAAAGAAATTCCAATCATGTGTGATAACACAAGTGCCATTGCAATCACTCAAAATCCTGTGTTGCACTCAAGAACAAAACATATTGATGTCGATATCATTTCATAAGAGATCATGTTGAAAAGAAGGACATTATCTTGGAATATATCTCAACCGACAAACAACTAGCCGACATCTTCACAAAACCATTATGTGAGTCAAGATTTGAAGAACTCAAACATGAGTTGGGGCTAATTGAGCTAAGTGAGACACGGAAGAATCAAAGAAAAGAAATGGAACAGAACGAAGGTGAAAAAGAGTGAAAACAAAAATTAGCTCAAGAAATTAGTCAGATCGGAAAGTCGGCTATATCAAGTCGGTGATAGCCGAGTCACTAAGGAAATGTGAGAAGCGAGTTAAATCGGCCTAAGAGATAAGTTGAATAACTTATGAGCAAAGTGACAAAAACGCATCGTTTTGACTTAAGCGGGAATGTTTTAAGAGAGACGTCAAAGATAATGATGATGTGGACATAAAGCCGCACACCAAGCCTATGATTGGATATAAATTTGCCGCATTAAATACGAGACATGAATCGCTCAATATGCGTGCAAAATCCAAGCCGTTGATTTCGATCACAATTCAAAACCGTCGCACGCCCTTTCATAAACCATATTTAAACCATTTTCGTCCGTTTCTCTCTCACACTTCTAAAAACTGTTCAATCTCTTTCTCTCAAAAGGCAAAGGCAAACACTCTCCAAAACCCTATCAACCTTCAAATCAAATTTCGAACTTTTCCTTGAAATTATTCGAGAAATGGCACCAACGTATGACTTTACCAAGTTGGGAAAACAAATCCACACCGGTTCGACCGTGGATTTCGACTTTAATGGTGAAGTTAGGTCCGACGACACCCTGGTGAAGAAAATCGCGGAGAAGTTAGAAACGCCGGGATCAAAACCGTTCCTAACGCTGGAGTATCCTATGACCTATGTGGAAGAGGTCGCGACAATTCTACGTGAATGCCGAGATTCACGATGAAGGAATCAAGTCATCTGCTCACGGAAGCGGTGACTATCACCGCCAAGGATTTGGTGAATATTGCTCACTACCAGGTGAAGGAGCAATCGAAATTAAGGAAGTTCGATGTAAACTTGGCCGACGCATGGAAAGAAATAGCCAAGTCCGACCTAGCCGATAAAATTATATACACAAAGAAACAAAAAGCTGGCTGAAGGAGGATTATCACAAATTGTTGGACATAGTTGCCAAATGTATCGACATCAAATTTGGCGGCTTTGACCAACTATCAAAGGCAAAACCGATTGTGATGGCGCAATCATCGAGAAAAGAAGATAAACCGGGCTGAGTTTATCTACAGCAGACTCTGCCGAACGTAGGGAACAAGTCCTTCAAAGAAGATGGGTCATTTGGAGGATCCCGGGATATGGCCTAGTGATTGGCCGACTATTGGAGGTGAAAGAGTCCTCTCGGACATGGGAAAGCATTCCATGTTAACAAGAGGATGTTGAGCTAACCTTTCTCGGTGCTCGGAAGCGAGCTTACGCCAAGAGAGCGACACCGGTGAGGGGAATCGGTGACCCGAAGACACACCGCCTCCTCTCCAACAAGAAGAAAGCGCCCCCGGTGCCAAGAAATCTCGCCCTGCGCAAAGAAAGAAAACCAAACATGCTCCCGCCCCGCAGAGAGTCACCGCCCCAAAAGAGCCATGTCACCGCCCGCCCTGCGGCGATCGAGAAGGACTCCCAAATACCTTCTCCGATCGTCAAAAGGAGGAGAATCGACAAGCCTGGGACGGCCGGCTCCTCGAAACAAACACAAGCACGGCCCTGCCGCCAAGACTCGAGAGGACACCGCCCCGAACTGTAAATTCCCCTGGTACAAACCGGGAGACGAAGAAGACTCGTCAAGCGATCCGAACAGAGAAAAAAATTTGAATCGGCTACTCGGCTAGCACAAATACGGAGACTCCGGAGAAGTAGAGTCTCGTAAGTAGTTGATGAAACTTGCCCAAGTCTCTGTGAGGCGTCAACAGAGGCAACCAAGACACAACTGTTGTAGCTCACACAACAAACTCAAAGAAGAACCCCAAGCGGATAGTGATGTAATGATCCTATCTCACCTTGTTAGTCCAAGTGGCTACGATAATCTAGAGGGGGGTGAATAGATTATCTCGGTTTTGATTTTTGCCCTCTTTTTCAAATAATCAAACAAAGACGAGAAAGTAAATGCGGAAATAAAACAACACTCGTTGATTTAAAGAGCTTCACCCTACCTAGGGACTACGTGCTCTACCACCCCAAAGATATCAGGGATGGGTTTGAAAAGAAAAAAAGATTTTATTAATTTCCAAAATTAATACAACACCTTGAGGATTACCACAACCCTCTTACAACACCTTTAAGGAGATTACCACAATCTTCCTTCACCACCTTTGAAGAGTACCACACTCTTCAAACACCTATCACCTAGATCACCCAAGTGTATTCTTACCACAAGAATACTCACAAGGATGTCTTGTGTTGAATGATGACCAAAATCAAGATTACAACTCAATAAAGATTGATACAATATGAGTACAAGTGTAATCAAGAATTGAAAGCCTAAACCTCAAATGTGTGCAAGTGAAAGTGCTTAGGCTAATACAACAAGATATATGAAAGTGTTTGCTTGTTTGCTCTTTGCTTGTGTAATGTGTTGTATCTTGTTGCTTGAATGAAGCCTCTATTTATAGGAGAGGTCTTGGCTTGATTTCCGGACATTGGCTCCTCCTTGGGGAGTGATTTTCGCAAAAGAAACCATATAAAATCAAGATTATAGCTGTTAGAAATCAATCCCACAAATTAGGAAAAGTCATTCGAAAATGCAACGGATAGTTTTCTTTGTCAAAACAGGGGTTCGGCCGGTCGCGCAGAGATAAGTTGAAAATGAAACTCTGCGATTTTTACGGGGGGGACCGGTCGAAGGGGGTTCGGCCGGTCGCCCTTGTGCTTGACCGGTTGGAGGAGATGAAAATATATACCGCAGAATCAGAACTCGGGGGACTCCAGTGCACGGTCGCCCAGGGTCGACCGGTCGCCCCTACCGGCCGACCTCGACCTCGGCCGTCGCCCGGCACCCGACCGGTCGACCCGACCGGCCGCCTCCCCCATTTTCCTTGATCCCGTTTTTGTTCCAAAACTCAACTCAGTACGGGTTGCCCTATAGGCGGCGACCGGCCGAGGTCGAAACTGAAACAAATGTGATGTCCAATTTTAAATCGAAAATAAACTCCAAGAAATACTCCGAAAAATAGTAAAAACATTTTAGATCGATCGGAAGTATTGGGACAACATTTAGGGACATTGTTTTGGTATAAAAACCCATTTTAATAAAATCATCAAAATCATAAAAACATTTATCTAACAAACTCCCCCTTTTTGATTATTACATACCAAAAACAATTTACAAGAGGACGATTTTGAAAACAAAACAATTTTCCGGTTTAGAGTGAACTATCCGTTTAATAACATTTTACAAAAAGCTCCCCCTATCAATAAGCATATCAATAAGAAGTATTGTATAAGCTAGAAGCACTAGCTTTTACAAAATAAACAACAACTCCATGAGCTAGAAGCTCCCCCTATCACAAATACTTAATATCCATGCAAACAAGTCCATAAAACAACCATTGGACTAAGTTTTCTTCACAACTTATGGCCTAAACAAGCCATAGCTTATAGCTTCTATTTCGAGCTTTTATTAGCTTCTTTGAGCTAACGAGCCATTTTCTGTTTCTCCCCTTTGGAATCATCAAAAAGAATGTTAGGACAATAAAAACATCATACAAGTATATCAAAGTGCGCCAAAGAGACGATTTATCAACCATTCGAGAAGATAAGCTTATAATCCAAAAAAAATGGGAGAAAAGTATCATTTGATATCCATAAGCTCGTTTTAAGTGTCAAGACAGGATCTCAATAAGTATATAAGACATATGAAAGCATAAGAGTCATGTAAAAGTCGAACAATTCATTGCGACAATTCATCGAACACCTTGTGGGTGTAAAAAATAAAAGAGATTGTATAAAGCCCTTGTAAGAGATTCAAGCCAAAAATTTTCATCACCAAATCATACCAATCATCATACAATACAGCATAACAACTAAGCTCATCATGATCATAAAATAATTTCATCAAGTAATATACAAGAAGGCCATAAACTCGAGGTTCAACCCATTTGAGCAAAAGGAATAGAATTCTTACCATTCGATCGGTAAAGATGAGCGATGATGATGATAAACAAGCCATATAAGGTGTATGATATGAATTGAATTCATGAAAACAAATTTTGAGTGAAATTAGTGTGAATTTGGCAAAGGGGACGAAAAATGGCCAAAATGAGTGAAAATGACTAATGCTGAAGACAGAACGATTTTAAACCAAAAAATGGCTTAGGCGACGGTCGTGGTTGAGGGCGACGGTCGACGTTGAGGGCGACCGGTTGCCCTCAACCTCTTCAGCCCAATTGTTTTGCAAATTTTCCAAAATCCGAATTTTCAACCAAAAATCCGATTTTTCGCCCCTAAGTTTGAAAATCGTGCAAAATACAAACGTAAATTTCATTCAATATGCATTATGCCTAACCGAGCTCGTATCGACGCAAAAGTCTCGGAAGTTAGCGGTTTTGTGAAAATATCCGCTAATTGATCTTGAGATGGTACAAAAGATATCTCAATTTTACGTTTTGAGACACAATCCCTTAGAAAATGATGTCGAATCTCAATATGTTTAGTACGGTTGTGATGAACCGGGTTTTGAACAATATTTATAGCGGATATATTATCACAAAATATAGGAACATTTTCAAAAGAACATTTGTAATCCGCTAAGGTTTGTTTCATCCAAAGAAGTTGAGTACAACAAAAGGCGGCGGAAATATATTCGGCCGGCCGTTGAAAGTGAAACACAATTTTGTTTCTTTGAGAACCAAGAAACTAGGCAATCGCTAAAAATTGACATGATCGGAAGTACTTTTCCGATCATCAATATTTCCCGCATAGTCCGAATCACTATAACCTTTAAGAGAAAAATTTTCATTCTTTGGATAAAATAAACCATATTGAATGGTGCCTTTCAAATATCGAAAAATCCTTTTAACGGCACTCATATGAGATTCTTTGGGATTGCTTTGAAAACGAGCACATAGGCATACGGCATGAAGAATGTCCGGTCTACTAGCGGTTAAATAAAGTAAACTACCAATCATACCTCGATACTTGGATTCATCAACCGACTTGCCTTTTTCATCTTTGTCAATTTTGACATTGGTTGCCATAGGAGTTGAAACGGTTCTTCCTTCTTCAATGCCGAACTTTTTCAAAAGTTCCTTTTGTATATTTTGATTGTGAAATATAGATACCTTCTTGGCATTGCTTGATTTGTAGTCCAAGGAAGAAATTTAGCACCCCATCATGCTCATTTCAAATTCACCTTGCATCAACTTAGAAAATTTCTTGCACAAAGATTCATTAGTAGCACCAAAGATAATATCATCAACATAAATTTGCACAAGTAAGCAATCTTGCCCTTTTTCAAAAACAAAGAGTGTAGTATCAACTTTACCTCTTGTAAAACCATTTTGCAAAAGAAAAGAGCTAAGTCTATCATACCATGCACGGGGTGCTTGTTTCAAACCATACAAGGCTTTTTAAGTTTATAAACATCATTAGGCCTAGAAAAATTTTCAAACCCCGGAGGTTGTTTAACATAGACTTCTTCTTGAATAAGACCATTTAAGAAAGCGGATTTAACATCCATTTGGTAAAGCTTGAAATTTTTGAAACAAGAATAGGCAAGTAAAATGCGAATAGCTTCTAAACGTGCTACGGGTGCAAATGTTTCATCATAATCAATACCTTCTTCTTGACAATATCCTTGAGCAACTAACCTTGCCTTATTTCGAACAATATTGCCTTGATCATCAAGTTTGTTCGGAATACCCATTTTGTACCAATAATTGTTTGAGATGGAGGACAAGGTACTAATTCCCATACATCATTTCTTTCAAATTGATTCAACTCCTCTTGCATTTCTAAGAACCAATCTTCATCCTCAATAGCTTCCTTAGCATTTTTAGGCTCTTTTTGAGATATAAGAGCTTTCTCGGCAAAATTTCTTGAGTCATTACTTTATCAAGGGGATCACCAATAATAAGATCTTTTGGGTGATCTCCTTAAATTTTAATGCTACGGGAAGATTCAAGTATCACCCCTATCTTCTTGAGGAACATTTGAACTTGAAGGTTGATCATTTGAAGTAGAAGGATCATCATTTTGAGCATTACTTTGAACAATTTGTTCAACAATATCCTCTTCATCACTATCATCATTGGGTATCCTTTCAACACCCAAGGCTTCATTAAATTTGACATGAATAGATTCTTCAACAACCATGCTAGTCTTATTGTAAACCCGATATGCTTTGCTCTTGATTGAATACCCCATAAATATTCCTTCATCGGCCTTAGGATCAAGTTTATCCAATTGATCCTTAGTATTCAAGACAAAGCACTTACAACCAAATATTTTGAAATAACTAATATTTGGAGTTCTTCCTTTCCAAAGCTCATATGGAGTTTTATTCATTTTAGGACGAATATAAACTCGATTGATAACATAGCAAGCGGTACTTACTTACGCGGCCCAAAAATATTTTGGAAGTGAAAATTCATTGAGCATGGACCGACTCATTTCTTGAAGTGTCCGATTCTTCCTTTCGGCTACTCCATTTTGTTGAGGTGTCCTGGAGCTGAAAAATTATGTGCATATCCCTTGGTTTCACAAAAGACTCTAAATTCACCATCAAATTCTCCACCTCGATCACTTGAATAGACTTAATAGTATCTTCCTTTTCATTCTCAATAAGTCTACACAACTTAACAAATTCATTAACGGCATCGCTTTTATTTGCAAGAAAAAGTGCCCAAGTATATCTAGAGAAATCATCGACAATAACGAAGGTGTAATGTTTTCCACTTAGACTAGCCGTACCAATATCCCCATACAAATCAAGGTGAAGCAATTGTAGGGGTTTGGTTGTGGAAATTTCATTTTTGGGCTTAAAACTACTCTTAACTAATTTGTTCTTTTGACAAGTGTCACATAAGCCAAGATTTTCAAAATTCAATTTGGGTAGTCCTTTTACATGTTGGTTTTTGTAAATATTTTTCAAATTCTTGTATCCAACATGTCCAAGTCGCCTATGCCATAAACTCGTTAAATCATTATTGGCGACAAGACAAGAAACATTTTGACTAACCAAATCACTAGTACAAATTTTGT
This sequence comes from Rehmannia glutinosa, assembly GCA_016081115.2. Classification (NCBI taxonomy): domain Eukaryota; kingdom Viridiplantae; phylum Streptophyta; class Magnoliopsida; order Lamiales; family Orobanchaceae; genus Rehmannia; species Rehmannia glutinosa. Next base: position 359,411 of record JABTTQ020002416.1, read on the forward strand.
AAAGATTGCCTTTTCTATTTGCTACACAAATAATATTACCATTTTTAAGAATGAGGCATTTTTCTTTATTAAAGGAAACATCATAATTTGAATCACAAATTTGGCTAACACTTATCAAATTAAACTTAAGCCCTTCTACTAAAAGAACATTACTAAGAGAGAAAGAAGAGTTACCAATTTCTCCATTTTCAAGAATTTTTCCCTTGCCATTGCTGAACATGACCATACCCTCTTCTTGGAGCTTGATGTTGGTAAAACGTTCTCTCCTTCCGGTCATATGGCGTGAACATCCGCTGTCCACGAGCCATTTCGAATCCTCCATGGTTGTTATAGCCCCTATTACCTACAAAAGCATTTCTTTTAGGTACCCTATAATTTTTTGGGGTCCATGGGGGGTTAGTTTTGAGACCTTTGGGTCTCCAAACATAACTAGAGCTATTTCTCAATTTGCAATTATTAGCATAATGTCCAACTTTGCCACAATAAAAACAAGTAGGAGTATGAGAGCTATTAGCACGAATGAAAGTCGGACCTTGGTTATTTTTCTTAAAAACTTTTGAAATGGTTTGTAACCAAGTCCTTGTTTTGAATGCTCACCTCTTTGTGCATCTAAAATTTTTGTAACCTTATCCGTGCTTAAATTAAAACGATGCACATCCTTTTTCAAATTGTCAATATCATTAGTGAGCATTTGTTTCTCGGTTTCAAGAGTTTGAATTTGAGTAAGGGTAATAGCGTGAACATGATCAAGAGTCTCATAAGATGTAAATATTTTATCTTTTTTCTATTTTAAGCTCTTTATGCTCCTTTTTCAAACTCTTGTATTTAACAATCAATTTTTGAAATTCATTTTGCAACTCATCAAAATCACATTGCAATTCATCAACTAAGGAGGAGGTAGAGGAGTTAGAACGCACCTCATTATTTTCATCGTCTATGGCCATAAGACCATGTTCGGTTTCACCTTCCTCGTCGGATGTCTCGAGTAATTCATCCCAAGTTTTGACGTCCGCATTTAGAGCCTTCTTTTCGGAAAAGGCTTCTTTTTCTTTGTTCCTCCTCATTGAGTTTTGGGCAATCGGTTATGAAATGCCCGGGTTTTCGCACTTAAAGCAAGCATTATCTCTCGGTTTTCTTGCTTTATTTTTATTCACAAATTTTGCAAATTTTCGAACAAGTGCGGCGATCTCCTCATCATCATCATCATTATCATAGTATGCATTATTAGAAGAAGAAGCAAGACCTTTAGGAATATTTTGCATACCCGATTGATTGATGGTTGGTTTGGTATTTTTCCTCTCCTTGAGATAGACTTCATAGATGAGGAGGTTCCCGATGAGCTCATCAAACTTGAGTGTCTCAAGATTTTGTGCTTCCGTGATTGCCGTCACCTTTTCGGACCATGAGCCGGGAAGAGCATTCAATACCTTAGTCACCTTGTCTTCCGGAGATGACTTTACCGAGGGCCACAAGAGGATTGACAATGTTGTCAAGCCTTTCCACCATCTTGGAGATGCTTTCACCATCATACATGTTAAAGTTTTCAAAGTCTTTAACAAGCATGGTCTTTCTAGCTTGCTTGACCTTCTTTGTAACTTCATATATAGTCTCCAATTTTTCCCAAACCTCATGTGCCGACCTTATGCCTCGTATGCGATTGTACTCGGTGGCGGTAAGTGAGCAATGCAAAATATTTAAGGACTTACCGTTTAGAGAGAAAGCCTTCTTGTCATTTTCATCGAACTCCTTGAAAGGTTTAGGAGCCAAGGTGCCATCCTCCATTTTCTTGGTTGGTTGATCAACTCCTTCAATAACCACATTCCATATGTCAAATCCGCACCCTTGTAGAAAGCACTCCATACGGTCTTTCCAAAATGCGTAGTTGTTGGCGTCGAACAATGGTGGCTTGTTGGTGGAGGCGCCGGTGGTGAGATAAGCGTCATTCGTAGCCATGGATCTTTCCTCTTTACTCGGAACGAGCTAGCCAAAGAGTTTGGCTCTGATACCACTTGTTAGTCCAAGTGGCTACGATAATCTAGAGGGGGGGTGAATAGATTATCTCGGTTTTTCAGATTTTTGCCCTCTTTTTCAAATAATCAAACAAAGACGAGAAAGTAAATGCGGAAATAAAACAACACTCGTTGATTTAAAGAGCTTCACCCCACCTAGGGACTACGTGCTCTACCACCCCAGTATATCCGGGATGGGTTTCGAAAAGAAAAAAAGATTTTATTAATTTCCAAAATTAATACAACACCTTGAGGATTACCACAACCCTCTTACAACACCTTTAAGGAGATTACCACAATCTTCCTTCACCACCTTTGAAGAGTACCACACTCTTCAAACACCTATCACCTAGATCACCCAAGTGTATTCTTACCACAAGAATACTCACAAGGATGTCTTGTGTTGAATGATGACCAAAATCAAGATTACAACTCAATAAAGATTGATACAATATGAGTACAAGTGTAATCAAGAATTGAAAGCCTAAACCTCAAATGTGTGCAAGTGAAAGTGCTTAGGCTAATACAACAAGATATATGAAAGTGTTTGCTTGTTTGCTCTTTGCTTGTGTAATGTGTTGTATCTTGTTGCTTGAATGAAGCCTCTATTTATAGGAGAGGTCTTGGCTTGATTTCGGACATTGGCTCCTCCTTGGGGAGTGATTTTTCGCAAAAGAAACCATATAAAATCAAGATTATAGCTGTTAGAAATCAATCCCACAAATTAGGGAAAAAGTCATCGAAAATGCAACGGATAGTTTCTTTGTCAAAACAGGGGGTTCGACCGGTCAGCGCAGAGATAAGTTGAAAATGAAAACTCTGCGATTTTTACAGGGGACCGGTCGAAGGGGGGTTCGACCGGTCGCCCTTGTGCTTGACCGGTTGGAGGAGATGAAAATATATAACAGAGAAGTCTCAGAACTCGGGGGACTCAGTACGGTCGCCCAGGGGTCGACCGGTCGCCCCTACCGGTCGACCTCCGGGTCGACCGGTCGCCCTCCCCCATTTTCCTTCAGTCCCGTTTTCTGTTCCAAAACTCAACTCAGTGCGGGTTGCCTATAGGGCGACCGGTCGAGCCTGAAACAAATGTGATGTCCAATTTTAAATCGAAAATAAACTCCAAGAAATACTCCGAAAAATAGTAAAAACATTTTAGATCGATCGGAAGTATTGGGACAACATTTAGGGACATTGTTTTGGTATAAAAACCCATTTTAATAAAATCATCAAAATCATAAAAACATTTATCTAACAAACTCCCCTTTTTGATTATTACATACCAAAAACAATTTACAAGAGGACGATTTTGAAAACAAAACAATTTTCGGTTTAGAGTGAACTATCCGTTTAATAACATTTTACAAAAAGCTCCCCTATCAATAAGCATATCAATAAGAAGTATTGTATAAGCTAGAAGCACTAGCTTTTACAAAATAAACAACAACTCCATGAGCTAGAAGCTCCCCTATCACAAATACTTAATATCCATGCAAACAAGTCCATAAAACAACCATTGGACTAAGTTTTCTTCACAACTTATGGCCTAAACAAGCCATAGCTTATAGCTTCTATTTCGAGCTTTTATTAGCTTCTTTGAGCTAACGAGCCATTTTCTGTTTCTCCCCTTTGGAATCATCAAAAGAATGTTAGGACAATAAAAACATCATACAAGTATATCAAAGTGCGCCAAAGAGACGATTTATCAACCATTCGAGAAGATAAGCTTATAATCCAAAAAAATGGGAGAAAAGTATCATTTGATATCCATAAGCTCGTTTTAAGTGTCAAGACAGGATCTCAATAAGTATATAAGACATATGAAAGCATAAGAGTCATGTAAAAGTCGAACAATTCATTGCGACAATTCATCGAACACCTTGTGGGTGTAAAAAATAAAAGAGATTGTATAAAGCCCTTGTAAGAGATTCAAGCCAAAAATTTTCATCACCAAATCATACCAATCATCATACAATACAGCATAACAACTAAGCTCATCATGATCATAAAATAATTTCATCAAGTAATATACAAGAAGGCCATAAACTCGAGGGTTCAACCCATTTGAGCAAAAGGAATAGAATTCTTACCATTCGATCGGTAAAGATGAGCGATGATGATGATAAACAAGCCATATAAGGTGTATGATATGAATTGAATTCATGAAAACAAATTTTGAGTGAAATTAGTGTGAATTTGGCAAAGGGGACGAAAAATGGCCAAAATGAGTGAAAATGACTAATGCTGAAGATAGAACGATTTTAAACCAAAAAATGGCTTAGGGCGACCGGTCGTGGTTGAGGGCGACGTCGGCGTTGAGGGCGACGGTTGCCCTCAACCTCTTCAGCCCATTGTTTTGCAAATTTTCCAAAATCCGAATTTTCAACCAAAAATCCGATTTTTCGCCCTAAGTTTGAAAATCGTGCAAAATACAAACGTAAATTTCATTCAATATGCATTATGCCTAACCGAGCTCGTATCGACGCAAAAGTCTCGGAAGTTAGCGGTTTTGTGAAAATATCCGCTAATTGATCTTGAGATGGTACAAAAGATATCTCAATTTTACGTTTTGAGACACAATCCCTTAGAAAATGATGTCGAATCTCAATATGTTTAGTACGGTTGTGATGAACCGGGTTTTGAACAATATTTATAGCGGATATATTATCACAAAATATAGGAACATTTTCAAAAGAACATTTGTAATCCGCTAAGGTTTGTTTCATCCAAAGAAGTTGAGTACAACAAAAGGCGGCGGAAATATATTCGGCCGGCCGTTGAAAGTGAAACACAATTTTGTTTCTTTGAGAACCAAGAAACTAGGCAATCGCCTAAAAATTGACATGATCCGGAAGTACTTTTCCGATCATCAATATTTCCCGCATAGTCCGAATCACTATAACCTTTAAGAGAAAATTTTTCATTCTTTGGATAAAATAAACCATATTGAATGGTGCCTTTCAAATATCGAAAAATCCTTTTAACGGCACTCATATGAGATTCTTTGGGATTGCTTTGAAAACGAGCACATAGGCATACGGCATGAAGAATGTCCGGTCTACTAGCGGTTAAATAAAGTAAACTACCAATCATACCTCGATACTTGGATTCATCAACCGACTTGCCTTTTTCATCTTTGTCAATTTTGACATTGGTTGCCATAGGAGTTGAAACGGTTCTTCCTTCTTCAATGCCGAACTTTTTCAAAAGTTCCTTTGTACAAGAGGCGGGGAGAGCAAAGCAAATTTGAAGAAGCCGAAGCACGTGAGAAGGCAAGCATCGCCTATCTCTCGGCACCACGAACACTTCCATCCTCTCCTTGATGTCTTCTCCGAAAGTGACGAGGAACAGGGGAGAATGCCGCCCACGAAGAGTTGCAAATGCAGCAAGCATTGCATGAATCAAGAATCCTTCACGAGCAAAGAGGCGATGGAGGGACGGGGAGAGTCCTCCGAACACAAACTAGAAATCGATCCAATGGGAGTGGTTCAAGCAAATAGCAGCGACCGATTTTCGCTACCACCTCCCCACTCACTCGGAAGAAGGCAATAAGCGATAAGGAAATGGCGATGAACCGGGCTAGTGGGGACCCCGGTCAAGCCAACCCCTATTGAAGGTGTGCCACCACCGCCCCAACGGTGAACCATCAATTGCACGGCCGGGAGTCGGAGACGAGTGACCCCACTCCAAGTTACTCGGTGGTGCGGGGGGAAACTCCCTCCTGCGGCAGCAAGGTCGGAGGATCTTTGCAGATGACTCGACAAAGAAGCAAGGAGGCGAAGAAGAGAAATTACAATCACTAGAAGAACAGCAAGTTGCCATCAACGAAGCTCAGGCGATTGAGATCGTGCCGGTGAGGTGCCAAGCGCTCGAAGGCTAATGCGTTGCTTTGATGCAATCGAGGCACATGAAGGAACGAACAGGAGTTAACACTGCGGGCGATGAAAGTGCAATCCATGGGGTTGAGACTCAATGGATGCCATTGTAGAAGACCCTAAGGCGGTGACATCGTCGAAAGGGAAGACCAGGCCTCGCGGAAGAGAGACCGCTTTGGAGGAAATGAAGGCCACGGGAGGTTGAGACTTCCGGGGTAAAGAGGTCAAGTAGAGAACATCACTCCGCAATCATCGACCCATCGAGAAGGAGATCGCGCGCACTTCATGATTCCCAGGACAACCCACGATGTTACTTTTTCCGGGATCGGAAGGCGAAGAAGAAGTTCGAGTCAACCCCATGACAAATCCAAAAGACTCAGTGCGGATGTTCCAGGCACGAGCAAGTCGATCCCAAGACTACTCGTCAAACTTTTAACTTTGATGATGAGCCACCTCTAGAAATCTCATCATCGTCGATGACGACGCCTTGATAAGGCCGAGGATAAGTCAACGAAAAGGAAAAATCATTTGAGACCAACGGTTACATTAAGGCAAATTGAGGCTCGCAAAGTTCGGTCTATTTCACAACCAAACCTAGTGAACCGGACACCTTTGCTCCGGCTCCTCAAGCTACTGGTGGATCAATTCCCAAAAGAACTTCACGCACACCGCTTATCATCGAACAAATCCCGGTTAAGCGGTGATGAATCCTTTGTGGAATCTTTCCCTTTCTTTGGAGATACGAGAACTCCACGAAGAGTCGAGAAAATGAGCAAGCACGCTATCACAGACAGCTCCTGTTTTCACTCAGGCACCATTGTTCCGGCCGACTTCGATTTCGACGTTGTATGGCCATCGGCCATCACTTGAAGAATCAAGTTAATCACCGACGAGAAGTGTTCAAGGCACTCTTTCTTTGAAGTTGAAAAGATGGAAAGGCATCGAGGCCTCTTTGGACATGCGCTGGACAACAGAGATGCCAACCTTACTGGTGACTTGAGAGGCATCACGGTCGGGGTAAGGGAATGGTGGCAACGGCCCGAAGAATCAATGCGTGTGGAACAGGTGAGATACTTTTAACCTTATTCAACAAAGGCTTTGGTGTGGAGAGGCTGAAAATGTTGATCGAAACGAAGGCTGCGGGAACACATTGAACATATGCACGAAGCTCACACCGAGATCAAGTCTGCTGCGTGAGCGAAATGCAAATGATATACGGCGTTTGGAAGAACACATGACAAGAAAATTCAGCCTTCTCATGCATTTGAGATGAAGCGATTTGTGAATCCAACGCTACTCGATCAATTCCGTGCGGCAAAGATACAATACAACGCAGCGAGACTTGAAGCAAAATTCAACCATCGAAGACTCGACTTCATGCTTGCAAGCATGTTCCCTGGGGTTCCTCTATCCTTTGATGATGCCAAAAAGGGGGAAGAGGAATACCTTAAAGCGACAAAATCAAGTCGACAAGGAAGCAAATTGACAAGGGAAAATCGGTGAGGAAATTTTGAAAGCGAAGAAAGGAAAATCTGCTTGAGGGGAAGGATCAAAAAATATGACCTTGATGATTGCACAAACCCCCAACGGGGTCACATCCGGTGACATTATAAGCGGCAAACTCCCCGTGACTCTGCCACTCCAACACTCTCTTTGTATCTATGGTCGGAGAAGAGAAAAGAAATTGAAGCGAGGGATGAAGGAGGTGGAAGGAAGAATGGATGCCAGGGTGATGAACATCTTGAAAGAACACGGAGGCATTCCGGTGACAGAGACACGTATGCCATTTCGGATGTCGGGACAGAGCAAGATCGGTTGACGAATTCAAAACGCTCGAATCGAAGGATATTTTGCAAATATGTCCATGGCTCAAGCTTGGGACTGTCTTGGGAAAAGGGTCTCGCATTATGTGAAGAAAGGCGACAGACAATGAGACAACCGCGATCACTCTGCTGGTCACTCTCTTTGGGCACTCACTTTGGAAAGAAGAAGGCCCCCGTCTGAGATACGCCCCGAGGTAGAGGAAGAAGCGGCGGTGGAGGAAGAAGCTTGGACCTAGGCCCCGCCAAGAATATTGAATACGTAGATCCAGGAAAGAAAGGAGGGATCTCCGGGTGGGCTTGACCATGTGGCGAACTTGCAAGTGGCTAAAACCAACGCCGAGTATGCAAAAAGGATAGAAGAAGAAAACAAGAGACAAACTCGGCTATGGCGGAGAGACAGGAAAGAATAAGGAAAGATGAAGTCGCCGAGAAAGGCATATGAGAAGAAAAAGAAAGCGGTGACGACGAGAAGAAGAAGAGAAAGAAGAGAAGAAGATCTTGATCAAGATGAAAGAAGGAGACAAAAGGAGATGAAGTATTCTTTGTCAACCCTTCGTGTATTTTATATGTAAATACATACAATGTAAGTCTACGTAATATAGCTATAAATTTTCTATTTTTTTGTGAAGACAAATTACATACTACGATACACCTTGTTGATTTGTGTTAAGTACAAGAATGATATGATCAATAAAAAGATTGATTATGCGCATACATTCTATGTCAATACACTATCTCAGTATGTATCTTTGTTATTTGCATCTTTGTATGATTTAAGTTTTGGCATCATCAAAAAGGGGAAATTGTTAGGAATTTTATTGTTTAGATTTTGATGAATGCCATGTAAAACTTAGAATAGAAAGTTGGCTCCCCAATTTTTTTGTAAAATATATTGTAACAATTAGAGTGGCCAAGCCGAGTTAAGTCGCCTACGCTCCAACTTGCAAGAAGACAATCGAAGGCTTGAAGGAAAACTCTGTTTGAGAGGCAATTTGAGTCTGACAAAGAAAAAAGAGCATGCATGGGAACTCTATGAAAAAGCGGTGAGATGCGGTGAGTGGAACATCGGTCAAGTCAACTCAAGAGAAGCCAAGTCTCAGTCAAGAAGTGATGAAGAGTCATCCGATGATTGGAAGTCGACTCTAAGTCACCTGGGGAAAAACAAGAAAATGCGGTCAAGTCGAGATAATCGTAAAAGAACCGTTGTATTTAAATCAAGAGATTTACTTAAACAAGTAATATCTCCATACTACCTTTCTTGGAGTGCTCGGTCCCGAAGCGTGCAAAAGGAATGAACCAATGGGAAGCACTACACCGTGTCGAACTACGAAAAGGAGATAAAATAATTCATACGAGGAAATGGCAATTCCAAGAACTACAAGCCAACGATCGCAAAGTGACTTTCAAAAATGAGCCTATCTCTTCAACGGGCAAATTTTTGAAAGTTCACTATAAAAGGCTGAGGAATTTGTTTGAGAAAGATAATGAATGACACACACGTGAAGATATACAAGCTTATCAAAAACTGAAATATTCTCAACCCTCGAGCCTACACTTCGAAGTACATCAATCCAACACCTACCTGTGAAGGAAAGAGAACTTCAATCAGTTGAAGAGGAAAATACTGAAAACAAGGGGTCTACACTCCGGGGAAGGATTGTAGAAAGGTTCAAGGATGAACCAAGTCTTAAGCTTTTGGAGGGCTTCGTGATCAAATCCAAAGTGCTTAAGCAAGTGAGTTTGTAGTAGCAAGCGCGTTGCCCTGTGAAGAAAGGCGAGCCGCACGAGAAGCCGGTGAGTGATCAAGGCGTCTCGGATCGAGTCCCAAAGGATCAAGTCATTTGTTGTGATCAAGACTTGTTTCGGATCATTACCACTTTGTAAACCATCATTACTTAGTGGATTCCTCCGGGAGTTGGAGAAGAGAGGAGTAGAAGAATTACCCCATCTTGAACCTCTATAAAAATTCTCTTTGTGTCATTTACATTTCAAAGATTTAAATTTACGCACCTTTAATTGCTTATATCTTGATAAATTTGCTATCCATTTGATAATTTATAAGTACTAAATCAAGTGTAAAAACTTGCTTAATCAAACTTAAGGGTGTTAAGTCTTCCAATTGAAAAACAAAACCACGGTTGAGTCAATTTATAGCCAACAGCAGAGTTACACTATTAATGTACTCGGTGAAAGTCTGTTGAGAGATTAACTCTCTTGAGTGACTAAATCGATTGTCCATCTAGGACACAACTATGTAGAACTCTGTAGATTTAAAAGGCCTAAATCGAAAATTTGGTAAGGTTTATTCAACCCCCCTTCTAAACCTTACACTTACACCCCTTGGGACCTACAGTTTTGCAAGTTGCAACTTTAGTACTACGAATGCAAAATAGTCCCACATAAATGATTTTTTTGTAAAAATAATTTCGCGATTGCATTTTTGATGCATGTAAGTGTCTGCTCCGTTGGAATTAGTTTTGGTGGAAAAAATAAGTCAGGGTATCAATTAAAGAAATAAAAAAACTGAATGTAGTATTTTTCTCTCAGTTTGGATAAATACCTCATGAGTCATGCGTAGCTTTAATCTTTACTAGTTAGTTAAATAACAAACCAAATCCGACATTTATACATACGGGTACATTATGAATATTCATTAAAAGTTACATCGACAAAAAATACATAAATAATTAGCATACGAACTCGTAGATGTACGACTAGAATATGAATATAAACTAATTGTTCGAAATTAAAAATATATATGTTTTTTTAACATTATTGTTTATATGGATTGTATTTATACTATTATTCGAATTTGAAAAACTAAAATAAGAATTTAAATAAGAATATTTATTCAGATTCATTTGCATGTGAATACGATATGAATGTCATTGTATTTGATACGATCTATTCAAAAGACTATTCGAATAATATTATATATATTTATATTTATACAAATGGCTCAAGCCAGTGCAAATTTTAAAAAACTCTATTTTTCAGTATTATAATTCTTACAATATTCAAAATTAGTCCACCAATGCAAAAACCAAGTCCACCCCAAAATCTAAACTCAAGTTAAAAATCAAGAATGAAAGATGTAAAACTTTTGTGTTGTCATGAAATTGATGTTATATTTAATATATTTGTGATATTTAGATTGTTTTTGTGATCCTTATCTATTATTTGTACACTTATCATGTTATTACTTTCTTAACTATTTGTATTGGTAATTTATTAGAATATATGTATCTAGGTATCAAGGAAATCATATGTTTTATTAGTTAATGGCCTAACGGTCCTAATTAAATCAATTTAATAATTTTACTTATTGTGTCTATCGTGTTGTACCATGTTTCTCGTGTTTTTAGTGTGTCGTGCTTGTGTTTAAATTTTAGGCCTAATAAGGTTAATGTTTTGTGTTTGGGCTTGAGCTTATCTTGTTGGGTTGTTATTTATCGAGACGACACGAACGATTTGCCACCCCTAAGTGTCATCATCTAGTATGAGATTCAAACGTTATCTATTTTTTTAACTCTTTTATATTTAGTTATTTGCTTCTTGTTAATTTGTGGCAAGAAAACAAATAATATTAAGAATAAAATATTTATGTGATTGCTAATATAAAATTACCACTGTATTTTTCTCCTATTAAATAGTTTCTACTCTTTATTGAGAAATAATGTAGTTTTGTAATAATTTGTTACATATATAATTTTTGTTCTCTCTGTATATATATAGAAAAATAATTTTCTTAATGGAATTTTTACTTCTTAGCCCCATCTACTACTAATTTTGGATCCACCACAGATAATCTCCATATATATAAGTATATATTTATTTAATAAATTATTAATATATAATAAACATGTAGAAAATAAACTTGATTTGATCCAATTAATATTGTTGGACTTGAAGAATGTTTTGGAATAGAAAATTTAAAAAAAAAGTTAAATATTAGAGCCTAAGAAGCCCATTTCTCGAAGTTCTTTCTTTAGAAATATCTTTAGAAAAGATTTACAGAATAAAAGTTGTAGAGAATTCTAAAGTAGTAGATATTTTGTTAGATTGTTCTAGTTGTTTAATTGTAGCCATTAAATTAAATAAATTATAATCATTGTTAAGGAGTTGTCTTACTATAAATATGATATGAATCTAGAATTGAGAAGAATTTAGAAAATGTGTCTAGCTTGTTCTTCGTTTTTTCTCTCATAGACACCATGATCGCAATGAGTGGGCACCCAAATAACAAATCAATTACTATATGAATCCTCGTAATCTTAGTTCTCTTGCAAATTATTCGGGTACAAGATCGAATCCGGGTCAAATAAAATTCGAATCAAAAGGAAATGGAAGCGAGGGATTTCATGAGTTTAAAAAAACACAACATAATGCATATTAAATTTATTCAAACTAAAAGAAAAATAAGAAAATTACCTTATTCTTGTTCTTCGTTGGTGAAAGTAAATCGTTGAACCTCGTTGTCCTCACTTTGACGCACACTATTTTACTTTGGCAAAATGTGGGTTGCGGATCACAATTACTGTGAGGGACCGAAAACTGTCTTTTTAATTGTGAGAAGGTGGTATGCTTTTTATAGGTAAGTCAGTTTCTTTTTTTTTTTGACAATAAGGTAAGTCGGTTTCTTATCTATTTCAAAGTTCATAATTCTAGATAGATTTCAACTATTGTTGATAATTATTCAATACAATTATATTTTTTTAATATTAATATCATAAATATTTTATATTTATTTAATATTCAATATAGATAAAACCATATAATATCATATATTCCCGTATTTAATGGATATTAATATATTAGCCCAAATATTATGGAAAACTATTTTCCTTAAACCCTTAGGAATCAAAACTATTATTTTTAACCCGTTTACACCAGAAAGGTAAATCGGGGACATGGACTTATATATATATATATATATATATATATATATATACACAGGGGAGGATCAAGTGAGACCATTGTTATAGGTGAGATACAATGGACTCATCCCATCTATCCACCATTATTAATCAATGGGTGAGATTTAATGGATAAACATAACATTAATGGTTTATTTTAATTAAGATAAGGGTATAATAGTCAACAAACAACCATATTCTGTTGCACATGGAAACCAAATCTTCTCATGCTGATTCTCCTACTCTCTCACGCCATCATTTATTCGAGAATTGAGAATTACACAAATCTCTGAAAATCACGTCGATCTCCATAGCTATAGCTCAAAGACACGAAAAATATTCTGCAATAATGGAGGTTGAAGAACTCAGCTTCATAACCTTCATCTCCATCGCAAATTTAGATCAAAATTCTCTATAACCACTGCCATTAACAATTCACGAAAATTACAGAGAAAAACCAGGAAAAATCGGTGCAATATTATAGAGAAACAACGAACAATGAGTTCGAATTATGATGATGAATCATTAGTCGTAGAAAAAACTCTACCCAACAGCATCAATGGTGTAGACATCGATGGAGAACTCGAAACTAGCCATTAACATCAACTCTTAAACTGTAATTTTCACGAATAAGACGATGCATAGATATTTATGTAATGATGTATAAATACTTATGAAATGATACATAGATACTTATGAAGCGATGCATATATCTATATGATATTACACATTTGATATTATGCAACAATAATCAACTATATATGCATTGCCTGAAAACTATCTATGCAGCGTAAAAAAGTAATATACAGTACATTATACCCAACTATGCAAGACGTCATAAACAATGCAACAAAATCAACTAAATATGCATTATCTTGAAACTATCTATGCAGTGTGAAATAACTTAATATGCAGTGTATTATGTAACATCCCAAAACAAAATATGCAGTATATCTTATGGTCGTAAAACAGTGCCAAGTTGCCAACAAAATAATTAAATATGCATTATTTAATAGCTAATTAAGCAGCAGAAGAACCCTAACTATACTGTAAAAAAAAATTGGAAAGAAAATTGCTTCCTTAAATTGCGCCACTAAATCCGGTAGTTTCAATACCATCCCATAAAAACAGTTTCAAAAAGTCAAACATACCAGAAAATCCGTTGGGACCACTGATTCGAATTACAAAATTACAAAAATACCCTTAAAATCAACGGAAATCAGTAAAAAAAACTAAATTAATCACATTCCTTCATTTTTTAAGATCAATGGGTAAGATGAGTCCACACTGTCTCACCTAGGGAGGATGGTCTCATTTGAACCAATATATATATATATATATATATATATATAGGATTTGGTTCAAATGGGACAACCCCCCTTATATGAGACAGTGGGGATTTATTATAGCCGCTGGATTGATTTTTTGGATGATTCAGATTCATCCCATTATTTTAGGCAAGTTGTTAATTGGTTTAAATGAAAAAAAAAATTAAAAGTCTATTTTTTTTTATATTTTGATTTTTCTAGTAAGGATATTTTTGTCATTTTGATTGGGTGTAAAAGGTAAGTTATTCTTTACTTTCTTTAATTCGCGCTATTTTGGGGGGAGTCCAAACAACACGTCTGTTTCCTGATAGAGTTCAAGTTCACGACTTTTCCTTCTCTCCCTATTCTCTCTCAAAATTTTCTCTCTCTTTTCTCCATCGCTCGGCCGCCGTCCAATTTGCATGAGTTCTTCATTTTTCACAGATTTCTTTGTGGGTTAGAGATTAATGATAAGTGCATTTTTGTTCACATTTTTATAACTCTTTTTCGATAATTTCTTTAACTTTTTAGTTCATTAATCAATAAATTCAAGAAAAATCACATTGGCTTGTTTTAAATGATGAAGGTAAAGGCTTGAAGCAAACTCATATGGATTTCGTATGAAAATACGAACAAAAACGAAGTCTAACATTGATAAAAAAGAAGGCAACAGGACCCAATCTCGTGCAAAACACACCCCTAGTGTGTTGGGAAACATGGTCATGCTTCAAAGAGAAGAAAAACAAGAAAAACAGAAAAACACAATCGGGCCGTGCTTTGAAAGCACGGCCATGTTTTGAAAGCACGGTCGTGTTCATCATGACGACAAGGAAAACACGCCCAAATCATGTCTAAAAGCACACCCTGTCAAAATCCTTAAATTGCATGCAAAACACGGCCTGGACGTGCTTCATAAGCACGACCGTGTTCGTCATTTTTTACGAACACGGCCAGGCAGTGCTTTTAAGCACGGCCATGCTTTTCCCTCCAGACTTAACTTTTCTGTGCAGAAATTATGGAGGCTTTTCCTTTTTTCTTTTAGACAACTTTTACATCTCATTCTGGTGCATTATGTCTCATTATTCCCTCAATGATCATAAGAAAATAAGGATTCAACAACCCAACTATGGTAGTGGAACAATTATTTGCAAAAGATGACATTGTTAATGTGTTATTTCACAACGAGAATGTCTATAAAAGCCAAGTGTTTGGGTTGGAGAATGCATTCCATTCATAGTTCATTATTCATCCCTCTAAGTTTCAAAGAAAAATACATTGAGAGGATAAAAGAGAGTTAGAGTTGGAGATTTAAGAGCATTAGAGAAGAAGGCTTGGAGCTCAACATCATTGCAATCAACTAAGGAGGAAGTCTTGTATTGGTCTTGAATAAGAGCTAAATACACCATGTTCATTTTATTCAAATCTTCTTGTGTAGTATACTCTTTTGTCAAAGCCATGTGTAGCTAAATTTCTAGTGTTTGAATGTAATGAACTCTAGAATGGATTTGTGATTTTTGGATTGAGTGTTTCTAATAAAATTCTCATGTTTTGTGTGATTCACTTATATCATGCTTATTTCATTCGAGTTAATATTTCCGGTATATTAATTTGATTTCTATTCTTCATCGGATAATCGAGAGATTTATGGTGAAAAGGAACTTGTATAAGTGAAAAGAGTTGCATGCAATTTTAGATATAGGATGACATAAATCTTCTGGATTAGGGTCAAACCTAATATGGGAATTCACAAATCGTTATAATGCAATCTTGGAGGTTTTAACTAGAAAAAGATTTCAGTTAATCAACTCGAGGTTAGAAATTATTCACGCTCGATAGAGAGTTTAACTTAAATCGGGAATTTCTACGGTCCACATAACATGAGATTTTATTAAAAGAGGTTGGTTTTTGCTTAAGGGCTTATGGTTGTATTTTTATCTTGTTGAATCACAAAAACATTCTAGAGGGATTTACATCCAAATACATTTCTAGCTCTTGATTTCTTATTCTACAATCTATTTTTATTTGATCTTTTGTAAGTTGTGATTTCTTTAATTTCTTTAATTTTTATTTTCCATTTTTACAAACAAAAACTCTGAAAATTGCTAGATTAGATAACAAAAAGACGGTAATTATTAGTACTTACAATCCTCGTGGGAATGACACTCGGTACTCAATAATCTATACTATAAAATGATAGGTGCACTTGCCTAATGTTTTCTAGAGTAGCTTTTGAGTCATCAATTAACGCATAGTTGTTGGTAAGTTTTCGCATAGTTTTTGTAGTTTATTGATATGTAATTGTAACCCAGTACTTGAATTTTTTTTAGAATTTGTTTTTTATAGATTCTAGGGTTTTGTCTTACGATTTTTGGGTATTTTTCGAGTTGCAGTAGTTATGTTCGATTTTTATGGAGATTTTTGACTTCTAGTGTTTTCTTGATTTGGTGTGTCGAAAATATTTGGGTTGTATTTTTGGGTTTTTTACTCCACAGGTTTCTTGATCGGGGTCGTGTTTTCTGTGTTCTTGTGGAGGTTTTCGATTTTTGCCACTATTCCACAAAAATCGTTGATAGGTTAAAATTATTCCAAGTATTCTGCAATTTTTCAGAATCCCTCATTTTTCTTATGCAATGTTTGCTTGAAAGATATGCATTGTTTCTTGGATTATGTTAAAAAGAATTATTTTTTCATGGAGAAGTTTAATTTGAAACTCAAGTTGATGAGGACATATATGAAAACTTCAAGAATATGGGCTGATTTATATTGCTTGCTATGTGTTTGATGAATGTTCTGACTGATCTTTTCTACTATTTCTGTTTTTTTATGTAGTTCAACTTATAGTTATTAGATATGATTAGGTGTATAGTTACAACACTTTTGATGTTTTAAGCTTGTCCATTATATGTGTATTTTTAAAATTGGTTGTTTAATAATTTTTATTGTATAATTAGCATTGTTTCAGGCGTATTTCATGAATTACCCATGCTATTTTTATGTGATTTGTTATATAATTGAAGAATAAGAGCTCTTTTATATTTCTGGGAATATAAATTTGTTCTATACTTAGTTTAGTTTTAGTGCTTATTTAATACAATTTTGTTGTATATTTCAATATATTTTTGTATTTGTCTTCAACATAGCAAAATTTCCATGGTAGTTATATAATACAGTTTTACTGTATTTTTCATCATAGTTTTGTGTAGTGTTAGAATAAATTTATTGTATTGTTGTATAATTGAAGAATAAGAGCTCTTTTATATTTTTGGAAATATAATTCTGTTGTATACTTAGTTGAGTTTTAGTGGTTATTTAATACAATTTTGATGTTTTACTGCAGTACATTTTTGTGTATGTCTTCAATATAGTTTAACTTCAAGTGTAGTTGCATAATACAATTTTAATATATTTGTCATCAAATGTTTGTGTAGTGTTAGAATAATTTTACTGTATTATGATGATATTTTCTTTGTCTTCTTAATTGCAGTTGCTAATTTGTGAAGATGGCTAGAGGACAACAAAAAAGGCAGCTTAATATTTGTGGTACGAGTAGTGGGGCGGGGGAAGCAAATGCTCAGCCTAAGAAAAGGAGAAAGGGGAGTCGTGTTGTCAAGATTTTGTGAATGTTGTATAATTAGTGCAGTTTTACTGTGTATATAGTATTAGAATGTTGTATAATTAGTGCAGTTTTACAGCATGCATAGTATTACAGTGATGTATAATTAGTGCAGTTTTACTGTGTAATTAGTATTAGAATATTGTATAATTAGTGCAATTTTACTGCGTGCATAGTATTCCAAATAATAATGTTTATTCACTAACTATTACTGTGTGGTTAAGAGCGTTGTATTGTATAAATGTCGAAATTTCATTGTACTATATATTTATTTAACTGTGTATTGAAGTGCATTTATTTTATACAAAAAAATAAGAACGTGTTTAATCATTCCAAATAATTTACCATACACTACATCATAGCTAAATATACAGTACAATAAATTTAAATATTTGATATATATATACATATACAGTCGAATGACATTATATGTACATTAAAATATAACTAAATATGCAGTTTTTTGCTAATAACGTTTATTCAAAGTATCATGTAAGGTGTTCTAGGTTTTTATATGCAAACAGTCAAGAGTTAATTGCATCTATGGTCCCATAAGATTTTCTTCATTACAATTTTAGTCTCACGTTTGCGCAATAGTCCCATAGGATTAAGATTGTTGCAAAAGAAGTCCCGAGATCTTAAATTCAGCATATTTGGTCCCATAATTTTCAAGGGTTGCACCTTCGGTCCCAAAATAATTCATTTCATATTATGCCCTATTTGCCTTAGAATTGTTGACTCAAAATGGTATCAGAGCCCAGGTTTATTAAGAACTTTTAGTTAAATTTATTATATTTATGTAATTAACAATTGGTGGGGAGAAATTACTCCGAGATTATGATCCGGACCGATGTCCAAGATGTACCCCTTACAGGACATATCGTCAAATATTGACGATGTATGCACAAGAACACCTTGACCAGGTTTCATATTGGGAATACCAACATGAAGAAAAAAACAGGCAAGAGCCGACGGGAAACCTTAAGGCAATGCAAAATGCGGCGAGAATATTATAAGCGACTCGGATGTTTAACCGGACTTATATGTTCACCGATGAACCTTCAAAAAACGGTTCATGAAAATTCCCATCGAGAACAATGATTCACGATGGAGTACCGAGTGGAACGAGATACTTCCCAGACAAATCTAAGTTCTTGAAGATCTTAGAGAAGTCCGAGGAAGGCGATGCGCAATTATAGCAACCGCCATATTCATCTACCAAAGACAAGTTCATCGGATCCGAGAACCATATGGAGACGATGGTGAAATATCGATGAAACTCTTGAAATTCTTCATGATATTGAAATGAGTCAAGAACCCGGAGGACAGGCCGGAGTTCTTAGGAGGAAATAAGCGTATAGATTTTGGGCGCAAGACCTATTTACACCAAAAGGGGAAACCAACCGAAGTTATACGAAAAATGATAGAGAGCGAGAAGCTCATTGCTCTAATCAAAGGAAAATCCATCAAAAATTAAAAAAGATGGATATGGAAAAGATAAATCTTAAAGATCTACATGACCTTCTTTGAATCCTTTGCGGGATTAGGAATTGTAGATTTAAAGATGAACACAGGAGATGGAACATTGGTCACCTATGATCCAGCAGGAAGACCAATTCCACCACCACCACCACCAGTTAATCCTAACGTCGAAGAAAGTACGGGTTCGCATCATGGATCTCAGGACGAGAGGATGCCACACGTTGGGGATTTCACGACCAAGAGTGATCCACTTTCGGGGACGGGAAGTCGAAACCCTCTTGCAGGAACTCAACAACCTACCGGAAGGCCGAATGTTTATCAAACACCTTATGGAAGATCACACCTCGACCCAATACATCCATATGGGTTGATGTTAAATCTGGACATCCCAGATTTTAAAAATAGAGAAGTTCTCATTGATGAATGGACTTCAGCTATGAGAATTTCAGCAGGAACCCTCGATCTTACAAAGGATTCATTCATTTTACTCCTTGAAATGAGTCGTGAAGGATCGATGAAGATTGCCTGGGATATGACCGATGCTAGTACAAAAGGTTCGGTCACATCAGGAGAATCACTTAAAGGTATTGTCGATGGAATGGCAAAACTATTCAAAATCCAGTTCATCGGCACAGGTTATTTCGAGGGATTAGAGGATGAAAAAAGAAAGAGATATAAACAAGCCCTCTATAGCCTTGAGTTATATGATATTTGTCATATTGATGAATATATCAAGTTGTTTACCGAATACCGGTGGAAATCGAAGATTGAATAAAAGGAAGCTACACAGCTATTCTTTGACAAGATTTCGAGTCCATGGAGAGAAATGCTTATCAGGAAATACAAGGATGGAGCGGAAGTAGAAATTGTGGCCAGAAAAATGTCTTTCCTAAAGGCCAAGTTATCTAAATGGTGTTACCAAGCAGCTCTGTACAGGAATTACAAGAGATTAAGGGGAATTAACAAAGCAGTTCCTCTATGTTGCGTGGATAATGACATCCCAACAATTGTGGGAGGTCAACCAAGGCGACACAGAAAGAAGAAGGAGCGAAGCCATCCAAGGGAGCAACAGCAAAAGAAACAGGTCTTCATGGAGACCTAGAAGGTTTTGGTCAAAACAAAAAGCCCGAAGTTACAAAACGGGGCAAAGACCAAAGACCAAGCGGGAGTAGAGCCTCATCATCGAGGTTCTAATCAAGCAAGTACAAAGCAGAAATCCGAAGAAGAAGAACTTTCGGGCGAGCTCACACTAGAGCTAATGAAAGTTTTAAAGACTGTAATTGTTGGACATACGGAACAAGAGGACATATCTCAACAGATTGTCCGAAAAACCAGAAACGAGGAGTAAGACAGTTTGAAGCTACACCAGAAATAGAGGAAGTTGTCTACTATCAATATCTTATACAGGTGTATCAATTTGAGGATACACCCTCAGATGAAAGCATCTATGAAGAAGAGATCTATTCTAATGATGGAAGTGACTCCAGCTCAGAATCGGAGTGAAGAATAAATTCTTCAGCAGACAATCAAGGAGGATATGTCAAGATTCCTCTCTCACACAACGGTTTCTCATAAAACTCTTATGAGAATCATGAAGGAAGATCCAAAGCTTCAAGTCTATGATGGATTTACAATCGGAGCAATGGAAAAAGCATTGGATAAAATTGGGTTTCGTAATAGAAAACATCAAATTATACACAGGGTAACAACCGGAGAATTTGCTATTACGATGGAGTTTACCAGTTGTTTTACATGTTTTTGTGTGTGAATTTTGCGTGATTTCTATTTTTCGTGTGAGTGATTGTGCATATTTTTGTGTATTTTCGTCCCATTTTACATTATCATATGTTACGTAGGGTACTTTTGTTTGTTTCGTAGGTTTTCGTAAGAAGAAACCTTGAAAACGGGCTAAAACAGTCAAAAACGGGCACTACAGGCGAAAGACGGTCAAGGCATATGACGTTGT
Source organism: Rehmannia glutinosa (assembly GCA_016081115.2). NCBI lineage: Eukaryota > Viridiplantae > Streptophyta > Magnoliopsida > Lamiales > Orobanchaceae > Rehmannia > Rehmannia glutinosa. Next base: position 380,399 of record JABTTQ020002416.1, read on the forward strand.
GCGCGCGCGCGCAAGAGAGCACGACGCGCAACGTCAAGATTGATGTAATTGAGCGCGTCGCGCAAGTATGCGCGGACGCGCACAGCATAACTGAAGGCGAGCGCGCACTAGCATGCGCAAGCACGCACAAGGAAGGCCGCGGCGCGCAACGGGCGTGCGCAAGGAAGGTTGCGCACAAGGCACGCGCTGTGCGGATGCGCACCAGCCAGCACTGCCTGGACGCGCACCGACAGAAGTTTCCAGATCTTTTATTCGTTTTTCCTTGTTCTTTTTGGATTCTTCCACCTTGTATAGGGTTTTAGGCTTATAAATAGCACTTGGGGGATCCATAATTTCGTACACCTTTATTCTTAGCATTTCTAAACTTTAGTTTTTTGTATTTTTCTCTTCCATTCAACATTGGGATTGCTTGGGTTCTTCCCCTTGAAGTTATTTTGCTTCTTAATCAAAGAGTAAGATTTCTTCATCTCTTTTGTCTAATTTCAATTGTTGGGTGATTATTATTTGCATGATTATGTTTATGATTATATTATTTCCTTCAATTGAGATTATGATCCCATCCCCAAGCATGAACTAATTTCCTTGTTCTAGGATTAGGATGATTTGATTCAAGCAAACAAGCATGAATATTGATTAATTGATTTGCTTTCCTGAATAAGTTGCTTTATTTGATAATTGATTGTCTGATCAACTTTTGATTGTTTTGGGGGAATAATTGAGACCGAGAGAAGATATTATTCATGGACTAAATTTATTCAGGGGGTTAGATATGAATCAGAAATGTATTATCTAACCTAAGGCTTAATGAAAATAGCAAATTATGTTGGGATAGCACTAACTGTGAATACGAAAGTTATCAGACCTAGGCCTAGTTTTTACATGTTTGTTATATTTGTTAACCGCATGATCAATTAATTGGTATTCTGCTTGCAAGTTTGATGAGATGAGTCCATAATTCTAGACTTTTCTCCAAATCTTTTTCTCCAAGTTTAATCCTGTTTAGTTTTAATTCATCTTTTTGATTATTTTCTTTTAGTTTAAATAAAACCAACAAATCTGGTTAGAGTGTTTAGGATTTATTTTCTGTCTATTTTGATACATAATAATTATTTGTCGGCTAAGTCTTCCTTGAGAGACGACTTGTGGTCAACTTGCTACCCTACGATTGATCTCGTTCTCTTGCGAGGATTGCTAGATTTATTATAGGTGTTTAGCGGTCGAACACCAGTAACCTGATCGAAATGCAGTTGGTCCCTATTAAAGAAATCCAGGAGATGAAAAACAGAGTTAAAAGAGAAGTTGCAAATACACTCTCATTGATTCATATCAGAGCCATAAGAGTCATTATTAAAGCAACATTCAAAGAAGGGATAGATTCGCCACTCGATCTGGCTATCTTTGATAAGCGAATCTCAAACCTCAAGGATTCATGCCTTGGAGCGGTTACAGGACATTTGTATGATAGGAAATTGGCCTTCCATGTCTATCCTAGAATTGCATACAATTTGGGAGATCGAGATTTCAGTAGAGTCCTAACCCTTCATCAAGATTTCAAAAGAGATGATTTGATGAAAGAGTGGAATAGACCCTACTCGATCACATACAAGATATCATATGCTCTCTCGAATTCACATCATTCAGAAGTATTCTTGAGAAAGGAATTTATTGAAGTCCCAAGGATTTTCGAGGACTTTGCCAGGGTAGTTTTACCAGAGATTGAGTCTCCAACTATCAAGGAGATCGATATGAAAATACAATATCAACCAGTCTTCAACAAAAGTCGAAGTCTTAGAGTTGAGCCAAGAAGGATGTCTTTCCAACAGGACAGAATGACGAGTAGCAGCCGTTGGGAAGAAAGGAGACCAAGTACAGTTCAGCGTATTCTAAATGTTTTCAAAACAGTAAGAGAGCTGAAATGTCCAGAAGAATGGCGAGAAGTTGAAGTAATATTCGATATCACTCAAAAGGATAATATTTTTCCTTGTGATGTTCTATATTATCTCCAACAACCAATAGTTGGACGGTATCAAGGAAGCCTAAAGATAGGTGAAATTGAGCTGACTATCACAGGAGGTGCAGGAAAAATCCCAGAACAATTAATACTGGGAATTGAATTCCTCGAGGATCATAAACCTTGGGAAAGATTACAAGATGGAATGGAGTTCACAGTGGATAATAAAAGATACAGAATGAGATGACCACTAGTCCATTCTCCATATACATTTCTATCGGAATGTTATATGTTGAATACAAGGCTGAGTATTTCGCTGCCTATATTGATTCGGGTGTCGGAATATGTACTACAAAGCCGGATGTCTTTCCCAAAAATATTGGAGAGGATTTGCCAGCTATTGCAGGAAGAGATTTCTCTAAAAGGATCATTATCCTTAATCGAGGAATTAAACAAGCAGAAATCATGATCGGAGGAGCGGGCGGTACCCCATGGTACAAAGTAAAGACGCCACCAATCTATTTCCATGACACAGGAGCAGATTTTTTGCTAGGAAATAATTTCTTACAAACATTTAAGCGATTTACACAGGAAAATGAGACAAGAAGACTTATTTTCACAACATTATGTGATCATAAGATCATTATCCAGAGACCGCGGGAAGCATTTTACAGAAAAATACCAATTAATTTTCGCAGCAAGCGTGGTGATGAAGCCAAACATCAAAATCCAAAAATGGTGGATAAGAGAAGATTTGGTGATGCTTATTATCCTTTCGTCAATATGGTTTGAAGCAAAAAGATACAAAACGATGGGATAATAATTTGTATTCATTCAGAATACAAGGAGAAGAGTGAGTACCTCCAGAGGCAATTGCAGAATTAATGATGGGCCTAATGGAGAATCCACAGAGTGACGTGACCATTGAGGAACAAATATCACTCGAGGATGTCAAGAAGAAGATCCAAAGGAATTATAATGAAGATCATTTGGCTTGGTGGGATAAGAACGAGCTCAAAGCATCCTTAAAGGTTAAACCAGGAAAGGAGTACGAGTTCGTGAGATTCAAACCAATCCTTATGAATCAGGAGGATCGGGAGGATATGCAAAAGATACTTAAGGAACATCTTGACCTTAAGTTGATTTCACCAAGAGTTTTCCCATCTGGCTGATCCCAGGATTCTTAGTCGAAATCATGGAGAAATCAAAAGAGGAAAGCCAAGACTTGTTATTAATTACAAAGAGATTAATAACATTTTGGAGTTCGACGGATATTATATCCCAAGCAGAGAACATTTGGTTAACTACATCAAAGGTGCCAAAATATTCTCAAAGTTCGATTGCAAGTCTAGATTCTACCAGATTAAGATGGAGGAAGAAAGTAAGAAGTTTACAGCTTTCTCTACACCACAGGGACACTATATTTGGAACGTGATGCCTATGGGATTGGCTAACGCACCCCAAATATATCACAGAAAGATGGATAATCTCTTCAAAGATTATTTCAGTTTCATATTCGTATATATCGATGATATTCTGATCGCATCAAAGAACATAAAGGAGCATCTCAAACATTTGGAGATATTTTCAGATGTTTGTCACAAAGAAGGATTAGTGCTTTCGGAAAAAAAGGGGGTAATCGCAACAAGACAGATTGAATTCCTCGGAATTGAGATCGATGAATCTGGAATTATTCTACATAATCATATTGTAGAAAAGATACAGGGATTTCCAGATACACTGAAAGACAAGAAGCAACTTCAGAGTTTTCTTGGAGTTGTTAATTTTTATGGAATGTTTATTAACAATCTGGCATATTACAGGAAGGTGTTTAGCCCATTGCTTAAAAAAGATGCAGTATTCAAATGGGAAGATGAACATCAAGAAGGAATTAAGCAACTTAAAGAAGTTTGCAAAAAGCTTCCAAAACTTGTGATTCCCCAAGACGAAGATGAACGGTTCTTTACACGGATCTTTAGTGATGATTGGTGGCGGCGATTCTTACTAAGGTCACACCAAACGAGGAAGTGCCATGCAAATATTGCAGTGGTTTATTCACACCCAGTGAAGCAAACAAATGGCATATCAACGAGAAAGAATTCTTTGCAGTCAGAAAGGCTTTTAAAAAATGGCCTTTATTTTTACTGGCTAAAAAGTTTACTTTAAAAATTGATAATTCAAGTGTCAAGGCTTTTCTAAAAAATAAAATTGAATCAAAACCAGAAAAAGACCGATTACTTAGATGGCAAGCAGAATGTCAATATTATGATTATGATATTGTCATTATAAAATCTCATGAAAATATTCTTGCAGATTTTTTGACACGAAATGGAAGGACGCGTTGCTGAGGAGGTCCTTAAACGAGTAAGACATCTCAGGGAAAACCTGGAAAGTCTAGAACGAGATTTTGGGAAATTATGTCTTAATGCAGAAGTTGTTGGACGACTTCAACAAGCTGACCAGAAATCCATTTCTAGTCAAATACGAGCATGCCAGTTCGCTCAAGGACAATTGTTCATAGCGCTGCAAGGGCCTCTCTTCCAGGTCGCATCTCCTATGGTGCAAAAAGGGGTGAATAGAGAACGGGGCTCTAACCCGGAGGTTATGAATTCAAGTACCATAATCACAAGTGTTGCAGGTGATGTATCCCCTGAGGGTGTACAAACTGTAACGAATGTTGAAGCTCCGGTGTCATAACCCAAGTCTTCAAGTCAACCCAACACCTCTGGGGTTAAAGAGGAAGAGTTGAATCTTAGGCCACAGACGGGCAAATCTAAGGTTCAAACTGACGAGATTAAGATTTCTCCTATGCATGTATATCAACGACAATGGGAGAAACTAGTTACAATGAGAGATATTAACCCAGAAAAAACTATAGTTGATATCTCAGGAAAGTATCCCAGGGTTTGGATGAAGCCAGGAAGCCATCCAAATGAAGTACAGGAATGGTATACGTTTGGAGCTCTAGGAGCATTTTCAGAAGATGAAGCTTCTACCAGACGAGCATGGGGTCTTTGGGTTTGTCTAACCGAAATGGACAAAGTCAAATATCCATTCAAGTTTTTCCAGAATTCAACAAATGGATCTTTCCTTATGAATTCGATGACTGGATCAACCACAGGATTTGCAGAGGAACTCTTCGAGACCAAAAGAAGAATTCTCTGGGAATATAAGATTCCGGCAAGTAAAGAAACTTACCGTAAATTTTGTAACATGGCGCATGTTGGTCGTTGGATCGACCGGATCTGTCAAGCATGCCCCGAACAGAAGGAACCCGAGTTTGGGAAAGGTTTCTGACCCAAACCCGACAGACAGGACCATACAGCTGGAAAGGATAAGGGCCCAGCTCACAAGACGCATTTTTTCTCGGGGACCACGCAAATAAACTTTTTAAAAGATTCCCCGACAACCATCACATGGGCTGAGTCATGCAGAAAGAAAAGGAAGACAACTGGCGAGGCAATAATGCATGATATGATGTAAGCAGTGACGTCATAAGTTTTAGCAAGATTTGAAGTCCGCCTTTCAAGTCCGGACTTACCTCTATAAATTGCAGGATTTGAAGGAAGCTGAGAACATCGAACATTTTCCTTAGTTTTCTTATAATAAAGTCTGAGAGAAATTTGTAATATTTGGAGTGTTTTAGTTTTCAAGTTTTTATGTATTTTCGAGTGCAAGCCTCATACATGAGAGGCTAAACAAGTATTCTCCTCCCAAAAAGGGGATTACTAATGTAATAAATATTTCTATAAGTTTTTAATAAAAAGGGGCTTTCTGCTTCAACATGTCTTCGTAATGTTCTATTAATTCATCCCATTTAAAGATTATCTTGTATGCCTGGAGTAAGAAACGAACCAAGGTTGTGCTGAGCAGTTGCTGAAGGAGTCGGATAACTTGCAGATTATCTTCCCTGAGGGAGAGGTTGAACAGGTGAGGAGTTGTTTGTCAAACAATCTGGGGGTAGTAATTTTTCGACTAGTGGTGTTGCGAGCCATCTCACCTGGTGCTATTTTGGTCAAAGAAGGTATGAATTTTAAGGGATATTTTAATTTTATGGAAGCATGTTGGGCCTGATATGGTCGTAATGGACTATATCCATTTATGTTAATAAACTTAGGCAAATTGAAGTATGTATACATGTTTGTAAAACTTTTACAGAAGTATGCCCTGTTAAGTTTATAGGCTGGAAACCTGACATGATCCATTTAAAACCTCTGAATAGGGACTGGATCTAAGTAGGTGTAACAATGCCACGAACAAAACAGGTGTCAGAAAAGGAAAAACTTTTACAACCTGTGATACATTGAAAAATAGGGTAGTTTGGGACTTGCATGGCAATTTTTATAAACTGTGGGACTATTTATGCATATTGTTAAAACTGTAGGACTAATAGTGCAAGATCTGAAGACAGTGGGATGACAAATGCAAAGTACGGGACTAACGGTGCAATAGGTCTAATCCTATGGGACTGAGGATGCAATTGTCTCAAACAGTCAAATAATACTATCCATACAATATATCATAGCTAAATAAATATTGCATTTATACTATTTATGAATATTAGCTCCTATAATTAAGGACTGACGTGATTGCGATTATTTGGAAAGATTTTTATTGTCAATATCACCTCCTACAATTAAGGTCAATATTTCATAAATATCACCTCCTACAATTAAGGGTTGGCGTGATTCATGGAGGATTTTTTATTAAATAGTCAATTATACCCTTACTTATTATGATTAATGATTATTAATTTAAAATTTAGCCATTAAATTTGGACTCTCAATTGGAATATATCAACGGTTTGGATGGATCCCCACTGTCTCATATAAGGGGGATGTCCCATTTGAACCATCTATATATATATATATATATATATATATATATATATATATATATATATATAACCTGAATATTTTTCCATCTAAATCACATTACTAAATAAATAATAAAATTATATAGAAAAATAAGAAATAATAAATGTTTGGGATTTGATGTTTCTATAGTCAACTTTTTTTAAATAAATTATTTTTTAAAATTATGTAAAACAATAGAATTATATATAATGAACTTTCCAAATCTGTGTGTATTGTATTACTTATTATATTTGTCATTTTTCTTATTTTTTAAAAACTTAATAATTTTTTTATTTTTTAAATATTTTTGACGTATAATATATCTATATTGTCTTTTTACGTTCTTTAATTTTACACCAATATTGCATATATACAATAAAAAGTAAATATAACAAATAAAAAATATAAGATATATATTTATCACTGTTTTGTAATGGGCTTTTAAAATTATGCATTCGGGCTATTAGATATTAATTTGTATATTAATGTATTCATAAGTATATAGAATTATATTTAAGTTGATTAAATTTAATTAAGAAAATACTTATTTTAATTGAAGAAAATATCTCAAAATACGTATCCAAATATTATATATATTACATATATCCATACATAACATTACATTTATATATATAAGAAAAAATTAAATTTTATTTAATATATTCATAATAGTTTTTTATATAGAGAAAATTATTTTTTATAACATACTTTTCATGTAAATAGAAATTATTTTTCATGTTTGTCAACTTATTTTAATATTCAACTTTCAAAGTTGTACGATGACCATTAGATTTAAATTTTTATGTTTGATAATTTTGTGATATATGTGTATATATATATAAATAGAATAGTTTTTTTTTGTTGTTGAAATCTTTCATTTTTCCCTAAAATTATGTTGTTAAATATAAAAGATGTTTTTTGTTTGATCCCTTTAATAATTATGACGATTGTTCAGCTTTCTAAACCCAGAAAGTATTGGAATTAGAAATGGTTTTGTTATTTATTGTACTGAAAATACAATGTATTAAATATCTAAAAACATTGGGCAGTTAAGACTTTTTTCAAACGTTTACTTTCTTATAGATAAACATGCTCTATAAATAGTTACAATTCACACTCACAAGAATTATTGTCAATGAAATATTTGTATTCAAAGAGGTTTTTTCATAGTTTGTAATAATTTATTTTTCTATAGTTTAATCGAATAATTTATAATCAAATTAACTCTATTTATATTTTAATTATCTATTGAAATTTTAAACTTTTTGCAAATCACTAAAAAATATTTTTATAAAATTAAAGTTGGTGTATTGCACAGTCTGAAACATACCAAATATGAGAACTTGAATAGAGAAAAATAATTAGAAAATTCAAATAACACAATACAAATACCCACTATAAAATTTCAAAAAAAAAATATATATTGACTTAACAACGTGAATAAATAAAATTATTATAGGTAGTTTTCATATGCATGTATTAAATTTTAATTTATTGCATGACCAACTTTACAAAAAACTTTGCCTCCAATTTACACATACAAACAACTTTCGAAAATAATTTTGCATCCAAATTAACTACTACAACCTTGAAAAAGTGTATGACACCAATTTTCACACTTATTAAGAATCTAAACATGACTAAAATGAAATGTGCGAATAAGTTGTGTCTTGTACAATTTTATGAAAAAATAATTTTCGAAAATCGAACATAAATACATAGTTTTGAATGTATTTTTTCCATGATTATCAGGTATGATATTTTTTATTTTATTTTTTTGCGATGTTATCAATAGAAAATATTAAATAGTATTTATCGCATATTGTCCAGTGCTATTTTAAAATTATTACAAATTTACAATACAAGAGATATAACTTATAGAACTATTAGGAAAATGCACATGTCATAGTACAAAAAGGAGGTCTCACATATATACACCCCGTGTATCACACAGGTTAAAGACTAGTTATAAGATCTAATAAATTGAATAAATAGTGAAACTCTTTAATTAATTAATCAACTTATTAATTCTGATATTACTCCACTATAAATTCAGAATTGCACCCTTATCTTACTCTATGAGTTTGAGTAGTCCATTGGTATATTCATTACATATAGGTTAATCCCCCAGAAGAAATTCGTAATTGAAGCTAAATCGTATCCGTTAAATCTCTTCAATTATTTTTATCTTCACTTACCATTAATTCACTAGTGAATGGTTAAGAGATCTCAAATCATTATTTTAAAAACCGGACCAGTGAGTGAACCATTCATGTTAGTGGTTCACGGTTCAACCGGTCAAACCGATTCAACCACCAGTCAAACCGGTTTAATAAAAAGGAATAAATTCTTGTTATATTGTATATAATATATTAATATATCAATTATTATGTAATACCTTTTTTAAATGAAAAATATATAAACAAGCAACTAAAACAATATCTAACATAGCTCAAAATTCAAATAATCATATAAATGTAGTAAATACAAAACTTAAAGCTCTAAAATTACTAAAACAATTAAAATTAAGTAAGAAGAAATCAAAACTGATGCTAGTCGGTTCATAGATCTTTGTCAGTTTTGACCGATTTGATCGATTTTTGGTCGATTTTGATTAATTTTGATCGATTCAACCGTTAAATGATTTCTGAGGCCTAATTGGATCGTCCTGACCACCGGTTCCCAGTTCAACCAGCCGAATCAGACGATCCAAATTGGTTTTTAATACAATGTCTCAAACCATTCAGTTCCAAAACTAACAAATGAGATAATCATATTTCTACTTCTCACAAGAAGGAATGAATTTATATGTGTGAATTTATATTTTTAACTATTTAATTCAAATGTGAATCTAAAATGTAAGTGTTGTAAATGTCGTAACACAAACTTAAATGAGCATATTAATAATCACACAAAAATAACAGGAGTCTATAATCACTCAAGATTAAGATTTATCTACATATGATCATCTAATAATTTAATTTGATTTTACATTTCTATAACGAAATTTGCGTGAAACATTCAAATTAAATCGGTCCAAATCTTATATGATCAAATCATATACTCCACATCAACAGTCCAGATAAGAAGGTCACATTCAAATTTTTTTGGGTCATATTAGTGATATTTTAATTAAAGATCTCAAATTTTAATTAATTATATCAAGGACTTTGTTTTAATTTATTATCTATAATCTCAATTCTCTTGTATATAACACTTATATACCAAAATTATGATTACATTAAGCAAATTAGTAATTTGTTCAAGAAAATGCATACAATAAATATACTTGTTCGGAAAAAAATATCGTATTTATTAATAATAAAAAAACAAGTTATAATTGCTTTAAGGGCACTATTAATACCAACATAGAGATGGCAGGGGAAGGGGCTGGGCAATAGACACGGGTGGGGTTGGTTCGATTCAAGAACTTATATCAAAACATTTCATAGTTTATGACATCTTCACTTTCGATGTTGTGGATGTCTTAGAACCCGAGGAGCAGAAGTTTATTTTACTTAACAGGCAACCAAAGAATCGTGGAGTTGTTTAAATTGATTGTTCGCAAAGTGAAGATCTTTTCACAAAGTAAACCACATGTATCAGTAAAATAGAAGAAATAAGAATGTTGCCATGGTGGACAGCTTCGTGAATCAAAGTTTGAATCTAAAGATTCGACGATATTTCAATCAATTAAAAGTGGAGAAGGATTTCATGGCCCACTTGGTGATAAAACATATGTTTCGTTTTTCAAACGATTAAACAAACACATGGCGTGCGGCCGGCTAATAAACAACTCCAACCCAACAAGATGCAAGTATTTTAATTTTTTTTCTCCAAAAAATTCGGCTCTATCATTGCAAAGACTCGAACCGAGTCTTTTCACTGAAAAGTAATACCTATGGCCATTAAACTAACCTCAATAGTTAACAAGATACAAGGATTTACTCGACCATCATTCCCAACAATGGGAGATGCCAAAAAAAAAGATTAAGCTGCAAAAAGGTACAAAAGAGCACGGCTGCAAACTCGAAAATTTTCTTTTCTTCTTCTTAGATTTGAAAAAAAAAAAAAAAAAGCACCAAAACCACCCCTAAATAGATCATAGATGGTGAGAAGTGGATGATTGAACGGAATTGAGGTGTTTGTTATTTATTATCCAAATACTTTGGAGTATAGTATGAGAAGGTTCCTATTCAAATATAGAGTATATTGCATTCCTTGTTTTCCACGGTTTCCACCTCAAGTGGAATTGGTGGAAAATTCTCATGTATGTTAAAAGAAAAACGCATATTTAGTCCTAGGTTTTGGTCTCTTGCAATTTTAGTCACACATTTGCAAAGTCTCAATGAACGATTTTTTTTGGCTACAAGGGTTCCACCATTATATTTTGACAAAAACTCCTATCGGATGGTCTAACGGGCCAAAATCCGTTAGACAGATCCCAGAAACCGATCTAGTGATGATTTTATTTTATTAGTAGGGACCGATAATAGCAGTCCCTTTAAAAAGTATTAGTACATAGTTCATTTGAAAGTATTAATTTTTAAATATTGGACAATGATATAATATCACGATAAGATTTGAAAAGTATTAGGTTTTCATCTGAAAAGTATTAGAACGTAGTTCATTTAAAAATATTTAATAACCTCTAAAAAGATTTAGTTTTTTTTTGTCAAAAGTATTTGTCGGACCCCTTAAACATACTAGTAGTTCCCCTAAAAAAATTCAATAATTCCACTAAAAAATATTAGTTTTTTTTAATAAAAAGTATTAGTAGATCCTCTAAAAAAATATTAATATTATGTTGGGCCAATGAGTTCGTGGGTCAGGTAGATCCATTAGACTATATCCGTTAGACATCTAACAGGAGACTACCTCTTATATTTTTTTATCAGGGGTAACTACCAACTCTTTTAATATGTCCATAGAGGGGTGAAAATTGCATATTTAGTCTTACAAGTTGCAATTTTAGTCCTATGCGTGCAAAATAGCCCCACATGAATGTTTTTTTTGCAAAAATAATTTTGCGATTACATTTTTTATGCATGTAATTGTCTACTCCGTTAGAATTAGTTTTGGAGGAAAAAATAAGTCAGGCTATCAATTAAAGAAATAAAAAAAAATTGAATGTTGTGTTTTTCTCCCAATTTGGATAAATACCTCATGTGTCATGTGTAGCTTGAATAACAGACCAAATCTGGCATTTATACATGTGGGTACTTTATGAATATTCATTAAAAGTTACATCGACAAAAAATACATAAATAATTAGCATACGAACTCGTAGATGTACGACTAGAATACGAATATAAACTAATTGTTCGAAAGTAAAAATATGGTTTTTTTAAGATTATTGTTTATATGGATTGTATTTATATTATTATTCGAATTTGAAAAACTAGAATAAGAATTTAGATAATAATATTTATTCAAATTCGTTTATATGTCAATATGATACAAATATCATTGTTTTTTATACGAGTATTCAAAAAAAATATTCTTATATTTATAAAATGGCTCAAGCCAGTGCAAATTATCAAAAACTCTATTTTTTAGTATTATAATTCTTACAATATTCAAAATTAGCTCACCAATGTAAAACCCAAGTCCACCCCAAAATCTAAACTCAAGTTAAAAGTCAAGAATGAAATGTTGGATCATTAATCCAACGTTGGGCTTATATGTGAAATAATTATGTATCGGGGACTGTCAATTAAGGTTAAGCCCATTTTATAAGTGATCAAATAAGGTTTAAGGAATTGGGCTTTAATATATCTAATAGGGTGGACCTTTGATGCGTAGAGACTTAATGAGTTATTCTTATTTTAATGATGGGCTAAAATAGGGTACCCAATATAACACAGTTATATAAGAGTTATGGTCCCTAGGTCACACGTCTACGACATTCTATTCTGCTATCCCATCGTCAGAAATAAACCTACGGAGAAAACTAAAGGGTTCTTTGAAAAGCTTCGAGACGTGTAGATTTAGAAGGCCAAATCCCAAGAAGGCTAATCCCAGGATTTAACTGAGGATTCAACTGCTATGGAATTAGGCACTACCAAAAAAAGTGGTTTTTGAGACGACAAAAAGTCATCCCAAAAACTACAAAATCGTTGCTAATAAAGTATTTGCAGCGCCTGATTGTGGCAAAAACTGATTGTGAGGAGAAGAAGCGCCAGAGTGTGGGAAGTTTAGGGCGCGCGAGAAATGGGAGGGAAATTTGGGATATTTCAGTAATTTTCAGAGTATTATTATAAGAGATATTTCAGTAATGTTGAGGGTAAAATCGTTGCTAATGAATTTTTAATAACAGCCTTTTTGCAATGACAATTCAATCGTCCTTTTTAAATGTTTTATTGGGTCGATGATGTCATTGCAAAAAACTAAACCAAGTTATTTAGGACGAATACACTAATTTTTTTCTACTTATTTGAACTAACTTTATTAGGGACGACATGTCGTTGCAAAAACTAATCTTTAGCAACAATATTTTGTCGTCCCTAATACTCTCGTTGCAAAAGCCTCCATTTGTTGTAGTGAGGTACGCTTCCGCGATCTAGTTTTGATTCTTGATAATTTGATATGAACGCCCCTGAATTAAATTGATGTAATTCACTAAAGATTATTCCACAATGAAGGATGTAAAACTTTTATGTTGTCATAAGATTGATGTTATATTTAAAATATTTGTGATTTTTAGACTATTTTTGTTATCCTTATTTATGATTTGTACACTTATCATATCGTTACTTTTAAATTATACTTAACATTTGTATAGATAATTTATTAGAATATATGTATCTAGGTATCAAATAAATTAAAAAAAAATCATATGTTTTATTAGTTAATGGCAAAACGGTCCTAACTAAATCAATTTAATAGTTTTACTTATTGTGTCTATACTGTTGTACCATATATCTCGTGTTTTTAGCGTGTCGTATTTGTGTTAAATTTAGGCATAATAAGGTTAATGTTTTGTGTTTGGGCTTGAACTTATCTTGTTGCGTTGTTATTTATGGGGACAGCACGAACAATTTGCCACCCTAAGTGACCTATCATCAAGTATGAAATTAAAAGGTTATCTATTTTTTTAACTCTTTCATATTTAGTTATTTGCTTCTTGTTATTTTGTGGCAAGAAAACAAATAATATTAAGAATAGAATGTCTATGTGATTGCTAATATAAAAATACCATTGTATTTTTCTCCTATAAAGTAGTTTCTACTCTTTATTAAGAAAAAATGTAGTTTTGTAATAATTTGTTATATATACAATTTTTGTTCTCTCAGTATATACATAGGCAGGTAACTCCTAATGAAATTTTTACTTCTTAGCTCGCTCTACTACTAATTTTTGAAAGCATCATCGGCGAGCATTCTTTTTTTTATTTTCGAGATATGCCACCTTTTACGGGTATTTATGGCTATCAATCTAGTTTGAGAAAGGTGATACCGATTTAGGAAAAGTAGAAGTAATAGGGCGGTGAACTAGATAAGACTCTGTATCCACGCCCAATGCGAGAAGGAATGGGGAAGTACATCTGTACATGGGAATGATGCTCCACCTATTATTCCAATGGAGAGAAGAACCTATGATTAGCTTTTTGGGAAATTTCTAAACGAACAATTTCAACAAAATCTTTAAGTACATTTAGTTGGTTAGCTCATGAGCTCGTGCGAAAAAGACCCTTGTTGATGGTGAATAAATCGGACACAAACAGTCTCTTTGACCTGGTGTGCTTTATGTATTTCGAGGTACTAAAGTCCTACTTCCTTGTGTTAAGAATATAGTCGTTGGTAAGCATAGGTACTCGAGCCAACCAAGATAGCATCTATTATTAGTCAGATAACGACTAGCCTTTTTGACTCCGCCACAGATAATCTCCATATACATAAGTATATATTTATTTAATAAATCATTAATATATAATAAACATGTCAAAAAAAACTAATTTGATCCCATTAATATTGTTGGGCTTGAAGAATGTTTTTGAATATAAATTAAAAAAAAAAAAGTTAAATATTAGAGCCCAAAAAACCCATTTCTCGAAGTTCTTTAGAAATATCTTTAGAGAATAAAAGTTGTAGAGAATTCTAAAGTAGTAGATATTTTGTTAGATTATTGTTCTAGTGGTTTAATTGTAGTTATTAGAATAAATAAACTATAACCATTGTTGGGGAATTGTCTTACTATAAATAGGATATGAATCTAAAATTGAGAAGAATTAAGAAAATGTGTTAAGAGTTGCTTTACTATAAATAGGATATGAATCCAAAATTGAGAAAAATTAAGAAAATATGTCTAGCTTGTTCTTCGTTTTTTCACTATAAAAATATTTTTGTTATTGTAGACACCTCGATCTTCTAATTCGATCTTGATCACACCCAAATAATAATTCTAAATTTCTTACTCTTATTTTATAGGAGGTACTCGAGAGATAATAGATTGGACATAATTGAATAGCCTTAAAATTTTACTCACAAATTCACGAAAGAAGAAAACACGGAGAGTCGGTTTTAGAATATGTGTTCGCCGAAAAAACATTTTTATGTTGACTTGGACTAAAAAAAGAAAGTCTTTTCAATTGATTAGCAAAAATCAATTATTGCGTGGAATGAGAAGCCAATTAAGTACTTTTAAATTAAGCAGAGGACGACCAAAATGAAAGTTGTTCTTTGGTTATGTTTCAACTGCCAATTAATCGGGTTTTAGAGGTTTTAGATATATCATGCAAATTAAATTTAAGAACAAGCAAATTAAATTTAAGAACAAGAAAAATGACATATTTATTGTTCTTGGTTTGCCAGAAAAAACCCTTTGACTTGTACTGAAAAAAGAAAAGAAATAGGTTCTTGGTTTGCCGAAAAACTCTTTCAAATTGACTTGGAGTGAAAAAAGAAAATCTTAAGAAGACCTAAAATAAAGTTGAAATTGCCTTTTTTTTCGAATTGTTGCATAGAATGAGATCCAAGACAATTAATTACTTTTAAAATAAGCAGAGGACGACCAAAATGAAGTTGCCATTTATTTATGTTTCAAAGTCTCTATTTCTGTTTTTCAACTATTGGAAAAAATTGAATTTTAAGAATCACACATATATAATAGGAGTCTATAATCACCCAAAATTAAGATTTATCTACAATTTGATCATCTAATCATTTAATTTGATTTTATATTTCAACATTGAAATTTGTATGACACATTCAAATTAAATCTAATTTAATTCCTTTATTAAGTAGTTAATTAATTGATATGTATTTTATTGACCAATTAAAAATTGTCATGTGTTAAGTTTTTTGGAAATCAAAATTTATCGTGAATTGATAAGTTAATATTTAATTATATACCAAGACTGATCTTGCTAAGATATAGAAAAGATTATTATCTCTTTATATTCATCACATCTTATGACCAATACATGCAGACAAGCTACGGGATTAGCCTAACAAAGGGGATGCCTGGTCTGGTAGTTGGTACCTTTAGTCCAATGCGGCAAAATTCGAATTTCCGGGCAAAACTGTCCTAAATAGTAAACATTCTAATTCTTAATATTATTTGTTTTCTTACCACAAAATAACAAGAAGCCAATAACTAAATAAAGAGTTAAAAAAAATAGATAACATATTAATTTAATACTTGATGATGACATTTAGGGGTGGCAAATCTTTCATGCCGTCCCGATAAATAACAACGCAATAAGATAAACTCAAGCCCAAACACAACACATTAACCGTATTGGGTCTAAAATTTAAACACAAACACGGCACGCTAAAACACGAGAAACATGTCAAAACACGATAGACACAATAAGTAAAACTATTAAATTGATTTAATTAGGACCATTTTTATTTTATTTAAAATTTGATTTAAATTTAATTTAATTACAATACCAAGTTGCCATTTTTGCCAAGTGTGCTGCCAAATAAGCATCCACCTCATCCATTGTAATTAAAATATTATTTTTTTGGAAAAATGATATGCCACATAAGGATAACTGGTCATTTTGACTTGTTGTAGCAAGTAACATGACTAAAAATCTGAATTTTCGCTACTTAAAGGATTAAATCAAAAGTAACAAAAAATATTGGTCCAAAATGTTGGAATATGGCCCAATTCCTATTGGCCCATTTCCTCATTTGTCCATGCCCCATTTGAGACCAAGCCCAGAAGCAACCAGCCCTTCTTGATCCGGATATGCCCGACCCGAGTTCTCGTCCGCGGGTCTTCTTTAGTAGCTTAATCTGGTTCGTCCATTTTAGGTTTCTAATCTTCACCATTGAACTCTTTGTTAAAAGCCCTTTATCTCCAAACCCTAAATTACTACAGTACTCAGATTTAAAACTATCCTCTCTCTCTCTTGAGAAAGCAGCGGCCATTTTGTGCTCTCTCCCTAAACTCAGCTTCTCTTGTCGATTCTTTGTGAATCCTCTGTGAGTTGTGAGTATTTGTGTGGTCATTTGTTGATTCCTACCCTCTTTTGTGTGTTGATTGAGCTTCTCGGGTGGTTGTTCGTTTTTTGGGTTTCGGAGATCGAGGGTTTTGGGGCTGTCCTTTTTTCCCGGTGGGTTTTTTCCGGTGAAGAAGGGTTTGGACGGCGTTGGGGTCTCGGTGGTGGCCAACCTTGGGTGCGCCTGTTTCTCTTCGACGGTGAAGGGTCCTCTACACCAACCTAGGCCTAAGTCCCGATCGACTACTAAGCTTTGTGCTTCAAACCGGTGATCTCCTTCCTTTTTGCTTTTAGTATTTTTTAGTTCTGTTTTAGAGGTTTTACTGATTTCATTTTTGCCTTGTTTGGCGGCGGTTTAAGCTAAAGTAATCAGCCCCTAGTTCGATCCGGGCCTTCGCAGCGGCTCGCAAGTAGTGCAGCGGACTGTTTGGTTTTGCCTCTATAACTTTTAGTTTTTTGTAGCTTTTAGCTTATTTTCTTGTGGCTTGAATGGGGAAAGTGCCTTCCCGGTTGCCATTGTGTTGCAAAGCGTTTATCTGTAATTTATCTCTTTTATTTAGAAAGATTGCAATCCCCAATCCCTAATCCCATAGGCTGTCTATTGTAATAGTTCATTTGTTAGACTACTATAATATTTGGCTATGGCGTACGGGCTCGGCAATGGGTCGATACCTATGATGGTATCAGATCAGCCCCATTGTGGCGACGAAACCCTTACTCCTAGGGTTTCGCTGCAGTAAAGAGGCTTTAACTCTTCTTTTATCGCTTTTGTAGTGTAAACACCGCTTGCCGCGGTTTATTTTTCGAGTCTTTATTTTCGGGATTCTGTGTGATCCCTTATTTGCTCTTACGTGGTTGATCGTCATTACGTGGTTGATCGTCTTTTTGGTTTTTTATTTAGTATTAAAGGAACTCCGAGCGTAAAGCGCTTGACCCTACACCGCGAGTGTAGTGGAATCCCGTGGTGCGAGGGGTTTCTATCGTGGCCCTTATTTGTGCTTCATTTGTATTTCGATTTTTTCTGTGTGCTTTGTTGTTTGTTCTGTGATTATAACTTGCTTTGTGTGCCTTGTGTTTTCTGAAAACTGTTGTGTTTTTTGTGAAAATGGTTGTGCATAGTTGTAATCTTGAACCGTTTAATGGAAAAACTGATTTTTCGATTTGGCAAATGAAAATGAAAGGAATTTTAATTCAAAGCAAAAAGTTTATAAGGCTATTAGTGGTGTTTATGGTGAAAAAGATATTTCAAAAAAGAAAGCTTTGAAATTGATGAGTATGTATATTCTTCTATCATTTTGAATCTTTCGACTCGGCTTGCTTAGCAAGGTTGGTAAACTTGATTCTGCGAAAGCTTTGTGGGAAAAATTGCAAGAATTGTATCTTGAAACTTCTTTGCCTAGTTTCGTTTTTGCTTGAAAAATTCTTGATTTAAACTTGATTTAAACAAAGAGATTGATGAAAATTTGGATGTGTTTACCAAATTAATTCAAGATATTAAACTGACTGGTGATAAGAATATTGATGATTATACTCTATTGTGCTTTTAAATGCAATTCTTGAATCTTACAAAGTGATGTTAAATCTGCTTATTAAGTATGGTAGAGATTCTATTACTCTTGACATGTTGTGAATGGCTTAAAAAGCAAGGAACTTGATTTAAAAGTCAATAAGGGGGTAGCGATTAGGGAGGTTATGCATGTTCGGGGTAGGTCCCAACATAGGTTTGGTAACCACCAAAAATCGATAATCATCAAAATCAGAATTTCCACAAGAAAAGGGTAAAAGCAAGTCTAGATCCAAGTCTAGGCCTAAAGGAAGAAGATGCTATAAATGTGGTGAGGTAGGCCATTACATTAGGGAGTGCCCTAATAAGAAAGGAAACCAGAATTTTAAAAATGATCAAGCAAATATGGCTTCTAGTAGTGAAAATGTTGGTGAAATTTTTATGGTGTCTGATTTATGTGAAAAACATGTCACAGTCGTGAAATCAAACTCTGTGATTGGTAATGAATGGCTTATTGATTCTGCCTACACTTTTCACATGTCACCATTTAAAATCTGTTTTCAAGCTACAGTGAAGTGAAAAACTGTCATGTTTCTATGGCCAATGAGAAAAAATGTGAAGTTCTTGGAATTTGTGATATTTGCTTGAAATTTGAATCTGGTTATGCTTACACTTTGAAAAATGTTAGACATGTACCTGATTTGTGCAATAATTTAATATCTTGTGATGCGTTAGAAAATGATGGATTAGAAGGGAGATTTGAAAATGGTGTTATGAAAATTTTGAAAGGTTCTTTAGTGATTTTCAAAGCTGTCAAAAGGAATAACTTGTATGTTTGTTTTGCTGAATCTATGCATGTTGATGTGAATGTTGTGAATGCTGTCAATGTTGATAAAACTGATTTATGGCATAAAAGGCTAGGTCACATGAGTGGTAAAGGTCTTGAAATTCTGCATAAAGCTGGTTGTTTTGGTAGTGATGTTCTATCATGTTTGCCCTTTTGTGACTCATGTGTGTTAGGAAAACAACATAAAGTTAAATCTCATGTTTCTCTTTTTCCTAATCAATCTGTTTGCACTGATATACTTGAGTATTTGCATGCTGATGTTTGGGGTCCGTCTAGTGAACCCACTCAAGGTGGAAATAGGTATTTCCTGTCTATAATTGATGATTTTTCAAGAAAAGTGTGGGTTTTCTTAATGAAAAATAAATCTGATGTGTTTGAAAATTCAAGAATCGGAAAACATTGATTGAGAATCAAACCGGTAAAAGGATTAAAACCCTTAGGACAGATAATGGTCTTGAATTCTGCAATAACTTGTTTGACAACTTATGTCTTGAATATGGTATTAAAAGGCATAAAGCGCGCCTTATATGGCTGCGCAAAAAATGGTGTTGCCGAAAGCGTATGAATAAAACCTTACTTGAAAGGGTCAGAAGCATGCTTGCTTCCTCAGGTCTTTCAAAAAGGTTCTGGGGTGAAGCTGTTCATACGGCTGTGTATTTGATTAATAGATCTCCATCTGTGCCTTTGAAAGGAAAATGTCCTGAATTTGTGTTTTCTGGTAAACAAATTGATTTTTCAAACTTGAAAGTATTTGGTTGTCTTTGCATTTGTTCATCAAAAATGTGATAAACTTGAACCAAGATCTAAAAATGTGTTTTTTAGGATATCTTGAAGGTGTGAAAAGGCTATAGGTTGTGGCTTAGGGGTGAACCTGGTTTTAAAATTTTAATTAGTAGAGATGTCATTTTTAATGAATCTGAATTTCCATGTTTGACTCCCTCTTTGCCTTTGTGTGAATCTGAGCCTGCTCCAAATAAGGTGGAGCAAATACCTATTTCAAGTAATTTTGATGATTCGAAAATGTACATCTTTGAAATTGAAAATGTGCCCGAACATATTCCGAAAATGAGCCCGATTTTGTGCATATGCCCGAAAATGTTGATGTTCTTTGATTTGCATGATGAATTGGCTGATTTGGATGATAATGAACATCATGAACTTGGTAACTATCAACTTGCTAGGGATAGAACTCGAAGGAATATTAGGCATCCTTCTCGTTTTGATGATTTTCACTTGACTTCGTATGTGTTTTCTGTTTTTGAGTCAATTGATAATTGTGAACCTAAAACTTACCAAGAAGCTTTAAAATCTGAACATTCTCAAGAGTGGTTAAATGATATGCATGAAGAAATGAACTCTTTACATATTAACAACACTTGGGTACTTGTACCTAAACCTGAAAATTGTTCTGTGGTTGATTGTAAGTGGTTGTTTAAAGTAAAGAATGAGAATGATTATGTACGTTTTAAAGCTAGACTTGTGGCTAAAGGTTTTACTCAAAAGGAAGGTGTTGATTATACTGAAATATTTGCTCCTGTTGTGAAATTTACAACCGTGCGAATTATGCTTGCCTTATTTGATCGTCATTTAATTGGGAATTAAAGCGAGTTAGATGTGAAAACCGCCTTTTTGCATGATGATTTAATCAAAAAATCTATATACAATGTACAGAAGGTTTTGTGGATAATAAGAAATCGATTTTGTTTGTTTGTTGAAAAAATCCTTATATGGCTTGAAACAATCTCTAGATCTTTGGAACAAGAAATTTGACGAATGCATGTTGTCTTTGAATTTTAAAAGAAGTAATTACGATCATTGTCTTTATTTCAAAGAAAATGCAAAAGTGTCTGTTTTCTTGTTGATTTATGTTGATGATATGTCTTTGATTAGTCCATGTGTTAAAACTATTGAGCATGTTAAAAGCGTCTAAGTGCTAAGTTTGACATGAAATATTTAGGAGATGCTAAAAGGATTTTAGGAATGAACATCTTTAGAGATAGGAAAAATTCTGTGATTTTTCTGAATCAAATTTCTTGTGTGCAGAAAATTTTGTCTAAATTTTCTATGAGTGATTCCAAACTTTGTTAATGTACCTTTTACGCCATTTCTTGTTAAGTAAAGACAGTGTCCTAAAACTGAGCATGATGTTAATTCTATGAAGAATGTGCCATATTCCAATGTTATAGGTTCTGTTATGTATCTTATGGTTAGTACTAGACCGGATATTGCTTATTCTGTGAGTTGCTTGAGTAGATACATGTCTAATCCTGGAATTATACATTGGAATGATGTTAAATGGCTTTTGCGTTATTTGAAACATTCTTTGAATTATGGTTTGAAATTTGCTAAGTGCAAAGATGGGGTTAAATTAAAAGGTTATGTGGATTCTAATTATGCAAATGATAAGGATAACAGAAAATCAACAACATCTTATGTGTTCACTTTGTGTGGTTCATGTGTTAGTTGGAAATCACGATTCTGACACATTGTTGCATTGTCTACAATGAATACGAGTATATAGTCAGAATCTGAAGCCTTTAAAGAAGCACTTTGGCTTAAGGGCTTGATTTCTGAACTTGGTTTTCTTGATGGTAATGTTGTTGTTTTTTCTGACAGTCAATTTGGTATTCAATTGTGTAAGAATCTAGTTTTTCATGATAGAACTAAGCATATCGATGTGAGGTTTCATTATATTCGTGATATTGTTGCTAAAGGCTTAGTTAATCTTGAAAAAATGCCTTCTGAATTTAATCCTGTTGATATGAGAACTAAATGCCTGCCTGTTAGTAAATTTCTAACATGTTTAAAAATTTTGAATTTTGATACAGGTGATTAAGCAGGAACTGTACTTGTTGGTTTTCTGTTTATAACATGTTATGTGCTTGTTATAAACTGTTTTGTGGCACTGTGTGCAATAAATGGAAAATAAAAAAAAGAGGCGATGATGATTATGTGTGTATGTCCTGAGTCGTGTGAAACAGGAATTGTGCCAAGGTGGAGAATGTTGGAATATGGCCCAATTCCTATTGGCCCATTTCCTCATTTGTCCAGGCCCCATTTGAGACCAAGCCCAGAAGCAACCAGCCCTTCTTGATCCGGATATGCCCGACCCGAGTTCTCGTCCGCGGGTCTTCTTTAGTAGCTTAATCTGGTTCGTCCATTTTAGGTTTTTAATATTGACCATTGAACTCTTTGTTAAAAGCCCTTTATCTCCAAACCCTAAATTACTACAGTACTCAGATTTAAAACTATACTCTCTCTCTCTTGAGAAAGCAGCGGTCATTTTGTGCTCTCTCCCTAAACTCAGCTTCTCTTGTCGATTCTTTGTGAATCCTCTGTGAGTTGTGAGTATTTGTGTGGTCATTTGTTGATTCCTACCTACTGTGTGTTCGATTGAGCTTCTGGCTGGCTGTTCGTTTTTTGGGTTTCGGAGATCGAGGGTTTTGGGGCTGTCCTTTTTTCCCGGTGGGTTTTTTCCGGTGAAGAAGGGTTTGGACGGCATTGGGGTCTCGGTGGTGGCCAACCTTGGGTGCGCCTGTTTCTCTTCGACGGTGAAGGGTCCTCTACACCAACCTGAGCCTAAGTCCCGATCGACTACTAAGCTTCATGCTTCAAACCGGTGATCTCCTTCCTTTTTGCTTTCAGTATTTTTTAGTTCTGTTTTAGAGCTTTTACTGATTTCATTTTTGCCTTGTTTGGCAGCGGTTTAAGCTAAAGTAATCAGCCCCTAGTTCGATCCAGGCCTTCGCAGCGGCTCGCAAGTAGTGCAGCGGGCTGTTTGGTTTTGCCTCTATAACTTTTAGTTTTTGTAGCTTTTAGCTTATTTTCTTGTGGCTTGAATGGGGAAAGTGCCTTCCCGGTTGCCATTGTGTTGCAAAGCGTTTATCTGTAATTTATCTCTTTTATTTAGAAAGATTGTAATCCCCAATCCCTAATCCCATAGGCTGTCTATTGTAATAGCTCATTTGTTAGACTACTATAATATCTGGCTATGGCGTACGGGCTCGACAGCGGGGTCGATACCTAACACAAAACTCGAAGTGCATTCATTTAGGGACTAAAGAAATAATTTTGCCTATTATTATTTATTGTTGTTGGAAAATATAATCAAACTAATTAGTTCCAAGTTATACTAGTTTAAAACAAACCCGAGCACCTCCTTGTGCAAAAAGTCGGTACCCAACATAATCTTGAGATAAACAAGGAATCTTAAAGATTTTGTTTCCTTAAAATCAAAAACTAGATATAATCAAGGGAAATGAAGATAAGAGAAAACATATCCTAATCTACATTACTTGAAATCCAAGATAAATCCTATTCACGAAATAACTCAAATAAGCATATCAAAACACAAAATAATAAAATCATTTAACATTATTCCTAGACTTACCATTACTTCGCTACGATCAAATTGTTTTTCCCACCATTTCAATAAAGCGCTGGTGAACTTGGAAGTTCAGAATAACTACGAAAGGAATACGGAAGGATTCAGAAATTCACGGAACACACAGTTAAAAAGGTATTTCAAAATATCTTTTAAACTTTTTTGATCAGTTTTTCTTTCTTTTTCTTGATTGTATGAAGATTTATTATTTTTCTTGATCGCGATAGCATTTGCTGTTTTAACTGAAATTGATTGAAAAAACAACAACATAAATCGCATTATTACGATTTGCGGTTTCCGCTGACAACGCAATTGTGATGTTCGAATTTTCTTAAAACAGCAATACTAATACTAATTCGCATGTGTCGTGTTCGGGTTTCTCGTGTTTGCGTTCGGATTTCTCTCAGTAACTTCGGATCATCGGGTTCATTTCGGGTTGTCGGGTCGTGTATGAATTGCCACCTCTAGTTTTTTGTAATTTTAAAAACCTTATTAACAGTAGCGTACAATATGCACGGCAGTGTTTTTTTTTTTTATGAAAATTTGGCATAATAAAGGTCTTTGGAATCTCAAGAATTGGTTGGAATTTCAGTTTCTTGTTTGGATTTTGTATTAGCGCGCTATTGAATTAATTCTGACTAAATTTTTATTTATTATCCAGTCATTGAAAAATCATGGCCTGCTCGAACTTGAAGTTGAGAATAACTAGCAAAGGAGTACGAAAGATTTCAGAATTTAAGTCACGGGACAACAATGTTAATAAAGTAGTTTCAGTAAACAACGGACATGGAGACGATTTGGTGAAGCCAGAAATGTCTATCGATGGTCAAAAGGGAAAAAGGCGAGCGACCAAGCGAGCGGTAGAAAACAATAGAAAACCAATTGGAAAAGTAAGTACAACTTTCTTTCAAGCATGTATATTCCTCTGTTTTCTACTGGAGAGTTATATTCTGATAAAGAAATTTATATTCTGATATAGAAGAAGTTTGGTACGAGGAATATTGTCCAGAAAGGCATGACGTGGAGTAATGTTTCTACTTTGTGGCGCTCGACGTGTAGTCCAAATACTTGTGCGCCTGCCGATCAAAGTCAATCAATTGATTCTACTCGAGCTAAATGTTCTTCATGTGGTAGCTTGACATGCCACTGCCGTCGTGAAAATAGTTCTGCTCATGCATCTATAAGTGGTGAGTAAAATTCTTACAAATGTAAAGGGCGGGGTGTTTGAAATGTTTTTACTTATGAAGAGGGTAAAGTGTAATAGAGAATCACACATCAAGGTTTTTTTATTTTTTGTAATTAACCCAAATCTTAGGGGTAGTTTTTGTAATTATCCCTAAGATTTTTTTAGAAATCGATTCATGGAAGTATACTTATTTCGTTTTCTGAAATTTAAGCGTTTCTTTTACCAAAACAATGTGATATTGGTAGATATAAATATATCCATGTGCATCTCCTTGTTTTCTTTTGGTGCAAATACGAATGTAACTCTGAACTGTTTAACTCCTTGATAGGCCGGACTTCATTCGATGTCGTAATGTCGCCCAAGAAAGCTTTGCGGGCTGCTATGCTAAAAAGCCGTTTTGCAGATATTATCTTCGAAGCTACACATCAGGTTGAGAAGACTGATCCTTTAAGGATGCAGCAAGAAAGAGAGAGAGATTAGAAAGCGAAAAACAACAAGGTACATCTTTGATTGGACTTATCTATTTGCATTTATGTGCAATTTGATCAATTATATTAACTAAATAGTTGCAATTCAATCTATAAACCTCGGGTTTTGTGATGTGCAGAGAAAGCAAAGATTGAGGCAGAAATTAAAGCAGCCTCACAGAGGATGGACCAAAATGATTTGAAGATGAGATGTGAGAGAGAAAGAGCTGCTGCTCGGATCGCATTACAGAAGGTCTATATTTTATTCATCTTTTGGTTAATAATTCTGTAGAATGATCTGTTTCTGTATTTCCTTGATTTTGTATTATTGACATCAAGAGTTTCTTCATCCGTTTTGCAGATGGAGAAAACAGTTGAGCTATACGAAAACATAGATATCTTAAAAGACCTCCAGATGTTACGTTGTGGTGCTCTATATGGGGTCAAAGACGTTTACCGCGGAAACCCTTTGGAACGACTTGGTTTACATTTGAAGGATGATTATTTGGAAGAAGATGAAGTTGAAGATGCAATTTTGGATTTAGAAGAAGGGGAAATTTTGTCATAGCACCCCTCACCTTATTTGATTAGCTGTAGTAACCTTTATAATTTTGTTTATGCAACAAGAAAAAAGGTCTCTTGTGTAAATTTCTAATCTTGTAAATTGCTGTTCTTTGTTTCAACAATTTGGAGCGTTTTGTCTCTATTTTGATGAAACAAAGTGTATTTTGATGTGTTGGAAATAAAAAGTATTCTTCCCAAATGTCTGCATATTTTCATGTATTTCTGCACATTTCTTTGTGGAAAACTTAACTGAACTGAGAATTATTTCTTATAGAGTTTGCAAACACTCCCTTAAGTCATCATATACATGATATTATGGTGCAGAGGACTTTGTGACATTTTTTAAATTCCTTTTCTCCCCCTTGTTAGTGTGTTGTACAAGTTAATGTCTGTAACAAGATGCAAAAAGAAAAATGTGTTGACACATTGTTTGTTCATTATTCACTGATATTTCTAAATTATCAATAAAGAGGGCTGTGTCGTCAAATGTATTATGATGCCAACAGTTGAGTTGAATTGGCAAAATTACATTTTTCGTCCTTTACGCATACTTGGCGATTTAGACCTCTAATTATCAATAGTACCGATTGGCTATCACTATTTTCCGAAAAAAAATGTATATTTGATCCGATGTTTCAATTTTTGGGATATTTTCCTTCTGATGATGCACACTAATTGCTGAAGTGGACTAAATTGGACATGTTAGGATCCGAAATGATGAATCGTATGTTTAGAAATATAATATTCCCAAAATTGAAAATTGAACAAAATGTGCAACTTTTAAAAAGATAGTGGTTGCCAAATAGTACCATTGATAATTGGAGGACTAAATCGCCAAATTAGGCCAATATAAATGACGTGAAATGTAAATTTGACCGAGTTAAATATGGCAGTTTATAGTTTCATTGAAGTCTAAACTCGGCAAAAAAGTAATTTTTGGTCCCAAATTTGGTACTTTTATTTGTGGGTGCATCAAATTTGGCACTCCATTTAAAACATTTTCTCACATATTGTTTAGTGTGTTTTCCTCAATTAAGATTGCACATGAACAAGTTAGTTTTAAGCCCAAGTCAGTTCTTAATGGGCACTCGTTGAACTGGTCAGCCGAATTTAGAAATGTAAAGGACCAATTTGACTAAGGGACTATTGTGCTAATAAACACAAAGTGAAAGGTTGCCTTTCCAATTTTTATTCCTTAGTTTATTTACTTAAAGCCCATAAGTTCATGCCATTTCTTCAAAGCCCAATTAGATATAGAAATGTCAAGCCAATTAGAGGATGCTTGCAAATTCTCAGAGAAATAGTTATTTTTCCGTAAATAGTGTGACAAATACATGATAAAAACTTACAGAAATAAATGTGTCCTGCTCGAGCATTCCATATGCATATATTAATCAAAATAGTCATTATCATAAGTTCCAAAAACTCTAAATTCTTAGAATATACATCCAAATACTTCAACAATCCAACATTTTTAAACTGGACCAGAGCTTATTATTAATTTAACCGGACACCTTCTTTACACGTGATGGTGTTTTATCTTCAAATCAATGGATGTATAAGACAAGACACAAAAATTTGCAGACAGCAGAAAAATACTTTATATTTCTAAGACATCTCAAATACACTTGTTTCATAGAGACAAAATGCTCCAAGCCGTTTGAAACAGAGAACAGCAATTTACAAGAATAGAAATTTACACAAAAGACCTTTTATCTTGTTGCATAAACAAAATGATAAAGGTAACTACACAGCTAATTAAGCAAGGTGAGGCAGGGTGCTATGACAGAATTTCTCCCTCTTCACCATTCAATACAGCATCTCTGATGTCTTCATCTTCTTCCAAATAATCCTCCTTCAAATATAAGCCAAGTCGTTCGAGAGGGCTTCCACGGTGAACGCCTTTGACCCCAGATGGAGAATAGCAACAAAACATCTCAAGGTCTTTCAAGATATTTAAGTTTTCATATATCTCAACTGTTTTTTGCATCTGCAAAACGAAGGAGTAAACCCTTGATGTCAACAATTCTAAGTCAAAGAAATCCAGAAACAGATCGTTCCACAAAATTATTAAGGGGTAATTACCAAAAAAAATCTGATGTTTTGGCTGATTAATGTTTCAAAATTACAAAAAGCCTCTTCATGTTTGATTATGTTAATTTAAGGACGTAATTGCAATTTTTCTATAAATATGATGGGGGGGCTCTGAAATGCTTTTTGTAATTTTCAAAAATCCCTGGATCATTTTTGTAATTAGCCTAAACTGCAGAGGGGTTTTGTAATTATCCCAATTATTAAACCCAAAAATAAATGGAATATAGACCTTCTGTAATGCTATCCTAGCCGCAGCTCTTTCTCTCTCACGCCTCATCTTCAAATCACTTTGCTCCCTCCTCTGTGAGGCTGCTTCAGCAGCTTTAATTTCTGCTTCAATTCTGGCTTTCTCTGCATATCATAAAACTTGGTGAAAAAGCTTCATCATAAAAAAGATGACCACGATAAAATGGGGACATGAATAGATGAACTGCGATTATAGAAGTTATCAATAGCATTATATCTTTATTTACTCTTAAAAACGACAATCGTGATACAGAAAGTTACTCCGACATCAAATTATACGGAAAAGTGACTATCTAGTCAATAAAGTAGCTGATAGTCAAACAGGATAAAATTGAACAAACCCAAGTTTTATAGATTGAATTGCAACATTTTTGTCAATATAATTGATTAAATTGAACACAAATGCAAATTGATAAGTTCAGTCAAAGATGCACCTTCTTGTTTTTCTCTTTCCAGCCTCTCTTTTTCTTGCTGCATCCTTAAAGGATCAGACTTTTCAACCTGATGTGTAGCTTTGAAGATAGTATCTGCAAAACGGCTTTTCAGCATAGCAGCCCGCAAAGCCTTCTTGGGCGACATTTGGACACTGAATGAAGTCCAGCCTATCAAGGAGTATAACAGTTCAAAATTCAGACAACATGAAGATACAACCTACTATCAAACTTGCATTCACATTTGCACCCGGAAAAAAAAACAAAAAAAGGAAACACACATGGATATACGCATATATGTTAATACAAGCTTAAATTTCAGAAAATAGAAGAAATCCACTTTCATGAATCCACCTTTACAAAAATCTTATTCATGAGAATATCCTTAAGCAAATACTTCTTCCATATATAGTATATACAGATCATAGTGGAGGCAATCTACCTCATGCTTAGACTTTACAAAAAAGCCAAATTACTGCGCCCTACATCTGCCGTAAATATTATTCAGATCATAAACTTCATATTCGAAGTGTTTTTATTTATGGTCCTTTGTTCGAATTCCTTCCCTTTTCAATGATATATTATTAATAGTCCTGCAGAAGATTATAACCACATATAGAAGATGTTATATGTATAGCAAGCTACCTTCAACAGAAGAAGTTGTTGTGGCAGGGGTTGAAAGGTGAGGGCTCTTTTCTTCATCGAAAACAACTCCAGGCCCTTTAATCATTTGCAAGCATGTAAATACTCAAATAATCAAAACCATTTGAAGGTGAAGATAATCTTTAACTATACGATGAAAATGCTCACCTTCAGAATCTAGACTAAAGCTGCTTCTATGAAATGCCATGGGACATTTGACCTCGCAATCCTGATACATCAAACAAAAGCCACATCAACCCAATTTTGCACCCATTCAGACACTAAATCATTATCAGAGGAACATTGAAGCATCAATATCAGCTGATACTTACAAGTTTAGAATCACCACAATGATTGTGTTCTGATGATCTTTCTGAAGATAAATCTGAAACAAACAAATGCGTTGAGATCTGAATAAACATAAAAAAATTGAAGCTTCAAGGACTACGTGTGAGAATTTTACACACCGCTTGATGATGCCTGAGCATAACTATTTTTTTGCCGGCAATGGCAAGTCAATCTACCACATGAGGAGCATTTATGTCGAGTAGAATCAACTGATTGACTTTGATTGGCAGGTGCACAAGCACGTCGACCACAAGATTCTGTGACAATAAGAACAGCCAATTAGCTCCTAAAAAGAGCCAGAAAGAAGAAACATTACACTTCATGGACTACATGTGCAACAATATTACTCACCGCCTGTAGATATATGAGAAGAACTATTTTTAAGCCGACAATGGCATGTCAAGCTACCACATGAAGAACATTTAGCTTGAGTGGAATCAACTGATTGACTTTGATTAGCAGGCGCACAAGCATTTCGACCACAAGGTTCTGTGCCAATAAGACACAGGGCCAATTAGCTCCTAAAAAGAGCCAGAAAGTACAAACATTACTCCATGTCATACCTTTCTGGACAGTATTCCTCAGTGAAGGCTTGACCTGTTCAAACGAACAAAAAACTCAATCATTAGCATGTCATATAGAACAATCTAAAAAAGATGCACACTTCTTTTAAATCAGAATATATCTATCCATTCTCTCAAAAAAAAAAAAAGAATATATCTATCCATAAAAAATAGAGACATACATTCGGCGATCATGTCTATCACAGCAGAATTTGCATGCTTGAAAACAGAATAGATAAGCTATCTCATTCTAGAAAGTCATAATCAAAATCCAATACTTACTTTTCGCAAGGGAGCTTTCTTAAGGACAGTTGGTTTTCTATCCTGGTTGTTTTCTATGGTCTGCTTGGTAGCTCGCCCATCCATATGATGTACAAAGAAGGCCTTCTCTACATTCGTGTTCTTGTGCTGCAACTTCGCCTCCAATGATTTCCATCTCCTACAGAAATTACCATTCATTTCCTTTGCAAACTCATGAACTTCGTGCCCAGGAGCATTATAGGCCATGGCATTGGAAAATGTCAGCTTCACATCAGCGGCAAATTCCTCTGCACCAAAGTACATATTGCCCGCCAGCTTACGTTTTATCGTTCCTAAATCCATTGGTTCAGTGATTATCGAAAAATAATCAGGAATGTTCCACTTCACTGGATCTACTGGCTCATTGAAAAGCCATCCAGCCTGGTGATTCATCAATTCTTTCAAAATGTTTCCGCACTGAAGTTGCAAATTGCGGTCCATCTTCCGCTTTTTTCCCCTTTGACCATCGAGAGACTCTTCTGGCTTCCGCTTGCAAGACTTCATTGGCATAGATGGCTTCGCTAAAACTTTTACCTCAGAGAGCTTATTTCCACTTCCAGTGACTCTGTCTCTTTGTCCTTTGTTTTCTAAAAGCTTTACGGTGTTGTCCCGTGACTTATATTCTGAATCCTTCCGTATTCCTTTCGTAGTTATTTTGAACTTCAAGTTCCTCTGTGCTGTGTTATCCTCAGTTGACATGGTGGGAAACTGCATGTGCAAGGAGGTCCGGATTTTTGCTTGGTTCTCAGCTACCATAGCCATTGGCCTCAATGACAAACTGGACATACAAAAAAAAATCATTATTAATTTGATAGCTAATATAATATCCAAACAAGAAATGTAACCCAACCAATGCTTGGAATTCCAAAGACCTTTATTATGCCAAAGTTTCATGAAACCATTACAATGCATATATTGTCAAGTATTTCAAAGCACAACTAATTCGAGCTTCTCAGTTTGGAAAAGAACACCAAAGAGACAAAAAGAACAATTTCTATCTTTTTATACCAGTGTATGGACAGTCAAAACTTCTTTATTAATAGTAGCTATGAGAAATCATACAGAGAACTACAAAATCAACTAACAGAGAATTTCAATTAGGGGGGAAAAAAACCATAACTAACTCTTTCAAACTTGTACGCGAATAACTACTTCAATAAACATGAAACGCAGATATAATTCAAAACCAGGGAACGCTCATTCGGAACCAAATCAAACTGAATTACTAAACCCTAAATCCTAAACCAAACTACTCTGTTCAGTTGGTCGAAACTGAACTTTACTTCAAGTTTATTCGATGAAAAAATCATAATAAATTTATTTGTTGCATTCGGTTCAATGGTTCATAAACACCGACGTTGCGCAGCATATAAAGGGCAAAAAAGATGGAATTGAAATGATTAGAACTGAACTTGAAAAAGTGGAAATCGAACTCATACAGCACATCAATATCATTAAAAAGAGAAAAAGAAAAAAAAAAGGACGAAACAAACAGGAATAAAACCATCACCAAGGTCCAAAAACATATTCCAACTGTTCGAAAATTGCAGACGCAAAATTTACAGAAACGGGCTAGGGTTTTCCAATTTTAGGGATTTTGAGTACCTTAAACATAAATCAACACCACAAGCAACGAACAACAATGGAGGGGAATCGAGACTGTCGACCGCTTGAGAGTGCTCGTCGTCGTCTTCTTCTTCTTCTCTTAAAACCCTAACCAATAGAAAACCCTTCTCTATATTCTCTCCTGTTAGTATATGGTAATTTCAGTGACGCGTTTGTTTTATCATGATATGCGAATTTATCGGGCCCGCAGTGAATGGAATAATTAATTAATCCACATGTCTTAATTTATTACTACTTTAATTAAAAGATACTAACGAATAAGGATCATTCCTATGGTAATGATTTGGTTGTATTTTTTTTTTTTGCTCATTTAGTTATTTTATTTTAATTTTAATTTTAATTTTAAAAAATATAAAAGTGCAAGTAAATTTAAAATTTAAAATAATAATTTTAATTCACTAAATTATTTAGTTGGTATTATTTGTCAAAAAAATTATTTGCGGTTTATTTCGAATCTAACACAATGATTTATTTCCTTGTATGAAATGGAGACATAAAGAAACTTTTATTAAGGTAATCTTGGAATTTAACGGAAATAAAATCCTTAAAGTATCTCCAAATAAATCTATCCATAGATGGAAAGTCTTGGAGTACAAGAAATCAAAAAAAATATGAGAGATCTATCTATCCATAGATGGAAATTGGAAAGTCTTGGAGTACAATTAATATAAAAAGGAATAATTACAAAAACACCCCTTAGGTTTGGGCTAATTACAAAAAAAAAAAAAAGATGTTTCAAATTTACAAAAACATCCCTCAAGTTTAATTTTGTCTTAAATTTAAGAGGTTAAATATAATATATTTATATATATCGAAGGAATTTTTGAAATGTTTTTTGCATTCGAAGGGGAAATATAAGATGAAATCAAACATCATTGGATTTTTTGTAATTTTCAAAAATCACTGGGTTTTTGGTAATAAAGCCGAACCTCAAGGACTTTTTTGTAAATATCTTTAAAAAATGAAAATTTACCATATTGGATGTTTGACTTAATTACACAAAAATCCAGCTAACTTTCAAAATTACAAAAAAGAATCCTCAAGTTTGATTCAGTGTTAAAATTAAGATGTAAACTGTGCGGGGGAAATGTGAAAGCTAGCTAGGTTTTTTTGTAATTAGGTCAAACCTCAAGGGTACATTCTGTAATTAACCTATATTTTAACTCAACTCTCAGCAAATTACATTCGAGAACAAAGACCCCTCTTTATTAATTAATTTAGAAATGTCTGTGAACCAACAATTAATGCACTCGGAACATATTTTGTTTGGTACAAACAAGAACTTTTACATCACAATAACAAGGAGGGAAAAAGAATTGAAAAAATGTGATTAAGGTCTTCAAGATTTGTCATCAGTTTTGTCTGCAAGAAGATAGTTTAATGTGTGTGTATATATATATGACTAGGCATATGACTCGAGCAAAGGCCTTCTAGAAACTTCCACAGAACTTCTGCTGTAACAGAAGTACAACACCAACTGAATAATCCCAAGAATTGCTCCAATCCCATTAGGAACCTGATTTTACACAAAACAATGAATGAAATGACATTTAGGCCTTGAATCTAAGGACCTTCATTTGGATTGATGGATTTGAATTTAAGGACTTGAATAGATAATAACAAATTCATTGGGTGATCCCAAAATATCAGTGTTGTAAAAATCGGCCTATGCGGGTAGGCGCCTAGGCGCGCCCCTAGGCCGATCCGTTTTTGCCCAAATCGGTCGAAAAAACGGTTTGGATGAAAATCGGCCTAGGCGGCGCCAAATCGGAGTTAGACGCTCTCCTGGCGGCCAGAAAATTGGGCCTAGGCGGTTTAGGCGGAAAAAATCGGCCAAAAATGGGTAAAATTAATAATAAAAAAAAAGAAAAATATGCTGTTTCTAGGCGCTGGGCTGCCGCCTGACTAGCGCCTAGTAATTTCTGCAACCATGCAAAATATAATGGAGTTAAAATATTTTAGCATGTTTTGAGTAGTCGTGGTAGATTTCAAATTCATTTAATACTCACTCAAATCTAAATAATTCCATCCAAAGGCAACCTTAAAGATTTAACTGATAGTATGTGGCAGGACAAGCTACCATAACGGTTTAAAGATGTAATCTAAGTACTAATTAGTGGGGGTTAATTGCAAAAAAAAAAAATACCCTTTAGGTTCAGTCTAATTACAACAAAAAACCAAAAAAAATAAAACTATCTTTCATATATTCGGATACCCATTTGACATTTATTTCTATTTCACAAATTGCAACCTCAAGAGGGAGTAATTTGTTAATAAATGCAAACATCAAGGGAGGGGTTGTTTCTAATAGACTAATACTATAACGGGTAATTGTTATTTTGAATTCAAGCTATATTTTTTTGTAGTTAAGCTAAATCTTATGGGTAGTTTTTGGAATTTAAGCTATAACAGGGGCTTTTAAGAAGTGGTTGTAAAAAAAGTATGCTTCCTCTGATATGTAAGTTTGGATTTTGACAAGAAGTTCATAAATGCTGTGTGCATAAATCATGGTAGAAACTAGAAACTTACAGAAATAAATGAGTCCTGCTTGAACAATCCATACACAAAGAAAGAAAGGCTCATCAAGAACGTCGCAAGCGACAGATAAAACGGCATGTATTCGACGCTTTTCGTCCTGATCACCAAATTCTGCATAATTGTGTTTTCAAATATAAGTTAGAACATAAGAAAAGTACTTCAATCAATTCTTGGACTTATTGAATAAAGGGATAATTACAAAATACCCTGAGGTTCGGGCTAATTAGAAAAAACTGCAGAGATTTTTGAAAATTGCAAAAAAAAAAAAAAAAAGACCCTTGAGGTCTGATTCCAGTTGCCCCCTTAAATATAAGGCGGAATCAAACTTGAAAGGTTTTTTTTTGTAATTTTGAAATATCTCTGGGTTTTTATGTAACTAGCCAAAACATCAGGGGTCTTTTTATAATTATCCCTTGAATAAATGGTGAACTCACAATAATGAACAATGGAGAAGCGAACATGGATATGAGAGAAAAGACGGATAGATATCCAACAAATAGTTGTCGATTAGGCGGTTCAAACACTCTTATGCTAACAAAAACAATGATAGCAAACACGGAAAAAACCGCGAGCAATAATCCCAGCATCTTCACCTGCAATATATATACAGTTTCAGATTTTTCAAATGATTGATTAGGTTGCAGTAATACATCAAAAAAATTGAAATTACCTTTCTTTTTTTGTCTGCATATATAATGAATATGATAATGTAAATCAACTGGAAAATAGCTCCAACTGAGTTGACTGTGGCTATTAAGATTATGCCAGATGACACAATAGGCATGCCATACCAAAAGCATATTAAGCAGTTCAAGAGGGCATAGATGTAAGGCAACCCCGAAAATTCCTCTGTCGATCGGCTTCTGATAATTCTCCGAAATGTCGGTCTGGATGACAATACATGGTTTAAGTTATATATATATATATATGTATTAAGGTTTTCGTCATAAATAGGGATAATTACAAAAACTATCCTTGAAGTTTGGGTTAATTACAAAACAAACCCACATGTTTTTTAAAATTGCAAAAAACCCCGTGAGGTTTCATTATGTATTACACGTCACACCAGGGGCGGACCCAGAATTTACGACTGAGGGGGGCCAACTTGGGGTGACACTTGTAAAAAGTGCTAGGCGTTCGCTAGACGGCAGACTGGGGTCAAGCGCCTAGGCGAGATTAGGCGAGACCTGGACGAAATTAGGCGGGTCTAATTAGAAAAAAAAAATTGTAGGCGGACAAGGGAGGCCTAACGCCTAGGTGGGGATTAATCGGGACTATGCGGGGATTTTTACAACAAACTAAATTGGGATCGGTAAATGCAGATACCCACACATGTTCGGATCCTAACGAGATGGTACGAGTAACTTTTTTCAGGTTTGGGGTACGAGTAATAGATATGAATTCTTAATTGGGTTTGAGATGAGTACAAGTAGTATTAATATCATAAAGTTTGGGTAGAGATACTCATGAATCCGGATCAAAATCCGAGATACGAGTTCTACATATATTATTTCGTAATTATGAAAATACAAAAACACATACAAATTTGTCAAAACTAGTTATTTTGAATAATATGACTGAAATTACCATAACTAAAAAATAAAGGACCAAAATTGTCAAATCCTAAAAATTACATGATAAAAATTGTTATTTTTGCTAAGCGACAAAATTGTCACATGACTAAAATTGCAACTTCAAAACTTACAGGACTAATATTGCAATGCTCCTATAGATATAAGACCAATGTTATAGTTTTCCCAAACAAATTTTATTGATCAGTAATTTGGGTTGGAGATAAATAAAACTTTAAAAACTAAAATACTACATATATATACATATATTAATAAATATACACATACAAATATTGATACATATACACATACACACACATATATATATACATAATTGTAAAAAAAAAAAAAAAAAAAAAATTTGGGGGGGGCAAGGCCCCCCTGAGGTATAGGGTAGGTCCGTCCCTGCGTCACACCCTTTGTAAGGAAAAACATTTCAAACACTCTCCTTACATTTGTAAATATATTGCAATTACCCTTTTACATTTAACAAAGAATGAAACCTCAGGGTATTTTTTGCAATTTTCAATGGTCTCTGGGTTTTTATGTAATTAAACCAAACTTTAGGGGTAGTTTTTGTAATTATCCCAAACAAATATCAGACAGTTATGGATATGTAAAGATGTTAGGCACTTACATGGGTGACACAAATAATACAAAAGCAAGGAGGTTTCCTGCAAATATGGGCAAATTTCATGGTTATTTTAGCAGTTTGAAAAATCATCATCATGTCAATGTATTTATTTATCAGCCTTGGTCATATGTAGTGCTCTTTATTCACCTTAATTTGAAATTATTCTTTCAAGACCTTTTTTCCCCTGTATACAAGAATATACTTCCAATTTTAAATGATTTGCAGCATGTAATTTAGCTCTACATTATCAACCACACAATTAAAGAAAAAATATCCATTCTTTGTGTGTGTGTGTGTTTTCTTTCTTTCTTTCTTTTGTTTTTCCTCTCATCAAAACATCAAATCCACAAACTCAAAAGGCATTGTACTGGCACAAAACTGTGATTTTGTAAAGGGATAATTACGAAAACAACCCTAAGGTATGGGCTAATTACAGAGATTTTTGAAAATTACAAAATTCCTCGACTTTGGATTATGTCTTACATTTCCCCCCTCACAAGCAAAAAACATTTCAAATCCCCTCAACATTTATTGAAATATTACAGTTAACCCCTTAAATTTTAGACAAAATTAACCATCAAGGGGTTTTTTGTAATGTTAAGAAATCTCTGGATTTTTCTGTAATTGGTCCAAACTTCAGGGGGTGTTTTGTAATTATCCCTTTTATAAATTCATTCATCAAATATTTCTTGGGCCATCATTCTCATTTTCCCCAAATTTTAACATGATAAACTTCAACTTATATACACACACACACACATGTATGTGTGTGTATATACATATGAGTCAACCCTTTATTAAGTGAGAAACAAAAAAGATAAGGAATTTAAAGAAACCAAAATGCAGATCCATCTTTGTCAAACCCAATATGAGAGCAAAGAACCCAAATTTTTAAGCAGCAACTCAAACAAGAAAACCCATAAACACACACACACACACACACACACACACAAACACACACAAACCTATCTGTTTAAACAGTAACTCAAACAAGAAAACCTATTAAAAACACACACACACACACACACACACACACACACACACAAACCCATATGTTTAAGCAGTAACTCAAACAAGAAAACCCATTAAAACACACACACACACACAGAAGAACAAGATAAGGGGATTTGGATTGAAGAAATAGACCTGCAACTCCAGCTGCATCACTGCAAAAAGAATAAGTTGAAAACAAGCCACCTTCAGACATGGCCTCAAATCTTGATTATCAACAGCACCCAGAAAATAAATCCCTATCTAATGATTAATAATAAGTCTCTTTTACAGCTTATCTCTCTCTCTCTCTCTCTCTCTCTCTCTCTCTCTCTCTCTCTCTCTCCCTCTCAATAAGTGTCAACCTTATTATGTTCAATTTCAGCCATTTTTCTTTTTGAAATAATCCTTTGGTGCCAGGTGGTGCGGGCCCATTAATCTTGAGTTGTTGGCGACTGAATGATTTTCAGAATTTATTATAAAATATTTTAGCTCCATTTTGCTTGTTTATTTTGGTGGAAAAATATATTAACTATAGTGAGATAAATTTTACATAGAGAGATAATAATAATAATGAAAGAGTCTGGTCCATTCAAGCTACAATAAAATTGTAGTATTTAATTGAAATATAAAAATATGCCTCACCGGCAGAAAAATAATTGGTAAAGAAAAACGTGGGAAATTCAACTAATTAATTATTGATGGGACATGGAAATTGGAAACAATTCCCATCCATGAGATTTCAATTTTTTCCCCTACGGTTTAGCTTTCAAAGCGACAACAGAATTCACTTTAATGCGACATTAGCCCGTGGTCCATGCAAGATTTGCTAGTCTTATAAGAAGTGCAAGTGAGTTGAGTCGAGTTTAATATATTAATGTAATCTATAAGTTTGTTTGAAATCTATTAAAATTAAAATTTTAATTTTTTGAAATTTATCAATCTTTTAAAATCGTGTTTGAGTTTGATTTGATTGTTAGTTGTGTCAAACTTGAACGAACATGGATCGATTCAAATATGAATCAAGTTGAAAAAACTTTTTATACATCTATTGTTGTTATTTTTTAGTTAATTGAGTCGAATTGGATTCGAACTTCTTATTTGACAAAAAAAAAAATATTCGATAATAATCTGGTTAATTAATAAACTGAATAACTTTTAGCAATTAATTTCAAAGTAATACGTATAATCATTGTTCTAAAAATACTCACACAGCTGCGATTAGTCTCCACCTAGGCGCTAGGTCCCACTTGCCCGTCTACGTTATTTTCCCGATTAGGTCTCGTCTAACCCCGTTCAAGTCATTCCTAATCCCGCCTAGGCTCCACCAGGTGCTAGGTCCCAGTCAGTCGCCCGACTAACGTCTAGCGCTTTTTAGAACACTGCGTATAATTGAGATTCATTCAATATGCAAGACGTACTGAAACACATCAAGTAATAAAATAATAAAAAAAAATAAAAAAATATATTTTGTTCGAGATAGATCATTTAAATGTGGTATCTTTTTCCAGTACAATAAGGCATAAGGGATACAGGAAAAATGACACATGCACTCGTACGAAATCAAATTAAAATTAATTGTCCTGACAACACAAGTTTCTACCGTTTGAATACAAGGTTGATCACCATTCAAGGCTTTAGGTGTGGTATTGAAATCATTTTAATTGTAAAAAATAAAATATATGAGAAAGTGTGAGGTTAGTGTTAGAATTTTGCCTGGTCAACGGGATTTTATGATATTCCATGTGATATGCGAATCTGCATCATCAATTAATAATCATTTTTTCTTATAAGTT
This sequence comes from Rehmannia glutinosa, assembly GCA_016081115.2. Taxonomy (NCBI): domain Eukaryota; kingdom Viridiplantae; phylum Streptophyta; class Magnoliopsida; order Lamiales; family Orobanchaceae; genus Rehmannia; species Rehmannia glutinosa. Next base: position 420,390 of record JABTTQ020002416.1, read on the forward strand.
GGCCTCTTAAATGATTGCTTTGACGTAAAAGTTAGGGGTGTGCACGGTACGAGACGGTTCGGAGATTGGAAATCTCCAGAACCGTCCGAAGTTCGGAAATTCTAAAAGAAAAATCTCCAGAATTGAACCATAGAAAAAAAGTCTCCGTCCCGAACCATACCGAAAGTTCGGGATGGTTCGGTATGGAGATTCGGTTCTAATGAGACGATACGATTCGGTTCGGTTCGGGACGGAGATTCGGAGATTATCATAAATAAAACAAGCAAATTTGAGAAAAAAGAAAGAAAAAAAAATAATATAAAAATTACCAAACGGATATAATTTCAGTCTCTTTTTAGGGTAGTGTCAAAATAAAGGATTTTTTAACAGAATATTGTGGTTGAGTAATTTTATTACACAAATATGGTAAATTTAGGGGTCTTAATTTTTTAAATATAGTTGTTGCCTGCATCAACGACCAAACAATAAATTATTTTTTTCAAAAAATCGCCCCGATTGTTGATAGAGATAACGATCAAATTTTTTTATAAAAGATAATTCCGGTCGTTGATGGCATCAATTGCGAGAATCTTTAGATTTTTTTTTTTTTTTTTTTTGATCGGTTAGAAAATTTGTGTTGTCTTTACAATAAGACTGCCATGTGTCTATTTGTAGTACGAATTCAAAGATGCCTTTTCCTAAAAATAAAAATTCAAGTTGCTTCTTTTTTGGAAAAAAAAAAAAAAAAAAGCGATAGTGGATTTCCCTTTTAAAAATGACGATGATTTCATAATTAATTATTGTTTTTTTCGTAGTTATTGAATTGTTGATGAATTTATGTAAGATTATTACGGCGGGTTGACTGACGGAATTTGTTGACTTCATTAAATAATTTTTATTATATCTCTCAATTTTTAAATATTACAAATAACCTCAACTTTTTGTCTTATATTTTAATATTGGCAAAAACTTGTATGAGACGGATCCTACATGTATATATGGATTTCAACCCAAACTCAAACTCAAATCAAACCCATAAAAAATTCCATATATTTTATATATTGTAGGATCTATTTCATGAACTTAAGTCCATGAGACGATCTTATATAAGACCACATTTTTAATATTTTATAATCACATCCCTGTGATAAAATATTACAAATTGAGATGGAAAATTGAGGCTATTTGATTAAAAAAGTTTAGAATTGTAAGTGTAAAACGACAACTTTAGTAGGAGTTTTCCCATCTACATATGAAGATAATTCCATAATCATTGTATTCATGCATAATTATTGAATTATGTAATTTATATAATGAATACCCGTGGATAAATATATATTAAACTCGTTTTAATGCCTCGAGAATTTCGAACATTTTTTCCCGACCATGAATGTAATTTTCGCAAAACGATTAACTTTGACCATTGTGATTGGTGAAAATTTTTCTTTACAAATTTGGACTAGGTCAATTTGGGCCGCAAAAATACTTGGCTCAGCCCAAATCATATGTGCATTTTGTACAAACAAAAAATTGTCGTCCTAATCTGTATTTTGTCAGCTCTATTTGTAGCACTTTAAGAGAGTATTTGTAAGACGATCGAAGTTTTTTCTAATTAGGCTAAACATTAGTAGTAGTTTTAGTAATTATCCTACAATTTTTTTCAATTTAACATATAAGACTATAAATTGGAAAAGCTTGAATTATTACATTGTGATTAATGTGAGATGCACTCTACAATTTTTTAAAAATCTAGGGTAGGGGTATAGGAGCAACCCACACACCCCTTTCTTGTGGATAAGATTTGAGAATTGTGGAAAAAATTCAAAAAGTAAAATCCCATCAAAAATAGTAAACGAAGATAGTTTTAATATTTAAAATCATGAGGGATGGACGGATGGGTGGTATCATCAGACGGACTACACGAAAATATTAAAGTTTTCCAAATATTCTCCAGTCGTTGATGGCATCAATCAACGACTGGAATTGTTTTTTTTAAAAAAATCCCAGTCATTATCTCTATCAATGACTGGGACAATTTTTTGAAATAAAAAATAATTTATTGTTTGGTAGTTGTTTGCATCAATGACTAAACTTTAGTCGTTGATGCAGACAACGACTATCTTTAAAAATTAAGACCCCCCAAATTTACCATATTTGTGTAATAAAATTTTTTAGCCACAATATTCTGTTAAAAAACTCCAAAATAAATGCTAAAATCATAATAGGTAAGACAATTCTAAATTCTAAATTTAATAATCTCTATAATATAATAATATTCTATTGTTTGGGTAATTGTCATTCAATTGACTTAGAACAATTATAATTAACTAAGAATTTTGATAAATTAGTATGAAATAAAAATTTATATAGATTTATAATCTCAATATCTCCTACTTAACAACTTAACATAATCAGTAAAATTATATTTATAATTTATGTGAAGCGGTAAAAAATCAAAAAATAATTTTTTATCGTTATAATATGATACTATTACTTGTTCAGAGTATGTTTCACTTTTAAGTGCAATTTACTAATCATTTAACTAATTTTAACTTCAAATAATTTACTTTATTATTAATATTTAAATTTTAAAAAATTCATAATAGTTGCATTATTATGGTTTTTTTAGAAATATATTTTATATTCAAATAGTTTCAAATAATTTGTAGTTAACTCAATATCAAAATATAAATACAATAGAAATAATGTATATGTATTTACATATAATATTTAAAATCGGTTCTAATTTAGGGTCCTTGGTTGAATGGTCTAGAGACGGTTCTCGATGACGGGTATTTGAGAAAATATTTTTTGTACGGTTCGAGATTTCTCAAATACCCGCATCGAGAACAAATCTTCGACCACTCCGAACCGAGGACCCTAAACTAGAACCGATTTTAAAGATTATATGTAAATACATATACATTATTTCTATTTTATTTATATTTTGATATTGAGTTAACTACAAATTATTTGAAACTATTTGAATATAAAATATATTTCTAAAAAACCATAATAATGCAACTATTATGAATTTTTTAAAGTCAACGGATATTTTTGATTCGGCTATCGGTTCGGATTCGGTGATCTCCAAGTCCCGCACAAAATTTAAAAAGTAAAAATCATTGTTAATATGAGCGTGACATAAAATCCATTGCATCATTCCTCATTGTCATTTTTCATAACCTTGACCCTAGGCTCGCCTAGGTGCTAGGTTCTAGCCCGACTAACGTCTAGTGTTTTTTAGAACACTGCCCATGAGTTACCTTTTCAAAGATTTGAGGAGGTCCAAGTATTAGCTTTAATTAGTATTTTTGAGAAGAGAGTTTTGGAAAAGAAAAGATGAAAGGAAAAAAGAAAAAAAAAACGAAGAAAACTCGAATCTAGTGTTTGGGCCGTATAAGCAGCAGGCAAGGCCCAGAGCCTGTTTTAATAAGATTAATGGATAATATTCAGGTTACGAATCATTCAACGCTATGAAGCCCAAGCTATTTAATTGCCGATCGAAGATCCACGTGTTTATTCACGTGATTCCCAAATTCTCCCCAAAAGAATTAAAATTCCCCAATTTGCCATTCTCCATTTCCTCAATAATTCAACGTCTTCCCGCCTTTTTTCCGAAGCCCCTTCCCTCTTCCCTCTTCTCTTTAATGGGGATTCTAAATCCCCAATCAATGCTCCCAGATTAGGGTTTTGTCTGAGCTCAAGAAGGCCATTTCAATTTCACAGTAATCTGACATTGCCAAAAACATATCTTATCCATTTTTCTTGATTTCTTTGATTAAGATTTGAAGATGGGAATACAAGGGCTGCTGCCTCTTTTGAAATCAATAATGAATCCGATTCACATTAAGGAACTGGAAGGATGTTTTGTTGCCGTCGATACATATTCTTGGCTGCACAAGGGTGCTCTTTCTTGCAGCACTGAGCTCTGCAAAGGCCAACCCACATCCAAGTATCTCCCACCCCTTGTCTCTCGACCATTGTTTATGTTTATCTGTATTTTATCAATGTGCGTGTTTTTGCGTATTTGCGTGTGTTTTTCCATCTTTTTGGAGTCAAATAATGACCAAGGTTCTTTAATTTCGAGGTGAGAAAATGGGTTTCTGTTTTTGGAAATCTGTAGTTTCTTGGACTGAGTTTTCACTACTTATACTATGAGCACTCCTTACAGGCGATCTTGGATTGGGTTTCTTGTTTCTTGATGTCGAAAACTTGTGTTATTAGTGTATTGTTTTATTTTTGCGAAATTTGGTTTTATTATTTGATTTTCACTTTAACGTGGTAAAAGGGGTATCAGTATCACGGTTTTCAACTTGAGATAAAAATATAGTATGTAGATGAAATTGATTTTCAAGTTTTCATTTGTCCTTCTAAATGAGAGGTTATCAAATTTATTTTTTAATCCGTTTTGAAATAGTAAGTTGGGGGAAAAAAACTTAACAGGGGTGGTCTTTTATTTTGGTTTCCAGGCACATTAACTACTGCATGCATAGAGTGAATATGCTGCGTCATTACGGTGTTAAACCCATTCTTGTATTCGATGGAGGTCCTCTACCAATGAAGAGTGAGCAAGAGATCAAGCGAGCAAGGTATTGAATTTTGTCTGAAAATATCTCCCTCAGCTTGGTGTCCACTGCCACAATTTCCTTGTGGTCATCAGATTTAATGCTTAAATTACAATTCTTTGTATATGATCAGATTAAGGTAAACAAGGGGGCGACTGGTTGACATCTGTTTATCGGAATCACTAACTTCAGTTTAAAATATTACTATTGATCACTCATTTTTATTTGCAGGTCTAGAAGGGAAAACCTCTCTCGAGCTGTGGAGCATGAGGCAAATGGAAATCGAAGTGCTGCTTATGAATGCTACCAGAAGGCTGTTGATATATCACCTTCCGTTGCCTATGACCTTATCCAGGTAGGTAAAGTTGCTGTTAATGTTGTAATATTGTCAAGAGGATTTTTAATTTTGCGATGACTTTTTATATGCTATATGAAATTACAGGTATTTGGTATCTGCTTTTCTATGACAGGTCTTAAAACAGGAAAACGTGTCTTATGTCGTGGCTCCCTATGAGGCAGATGCACAAATGACGTTTCTGGCCCTCAGCAAACAAGTTGATGCGGTGATAACAGAAGACTCAGACTTAATTGCATTTGGTTGTCCCAGAGTGAGTCTTATAGAGTTGACATGAAATCATTCCTTAGCTGTTTTTGTTATTCCCAAAACATATATAGTTATTACGTTGTTGTATCTAGTCTTGTTCTCTTATTGTCATGCTGACTGAATCTTCGTCACGCACAGATCATCTACAAAATGGATAAATTTGGGCAAGGTGTTGAGTTTAAGAATTCCATGCTACAACACAACAAAGAACTAAATCTTACGGGATTCACCCAAATGATGTTGCTTGAGATGTGCATCTTAAGCGGGTGTGACTATTTGCAGTCTCTCCCTGGAATGGGCCTGAAAAAAGCTCACACTTTGATGAAAAAGTTCAAAAGTCACGAAAACGTAAATATTATTCAATTCAACACATTACGTGGTTTTCGTCAGTCGACTCTCACTAAATCTTGACCATTGGATTTGATGCAGGTAATCAAGCACTTAAAGTACAATAACGTTGAGGTCACTCCTCAATATGAAGAATCTTTCAAGAAAGCAATTTTGACTTTCAGGCATCAACGAGTTTATGATCCCATTAGTGAGGATATTGTATATCTATCTGAGCCAGCAGATATTATTGGCGAAGATTTAGACTTCTTAGGTCCATATCCTTTTTTCTATAGATTGATGTAGTTCATTATCTCTACAAGCGCATGCCCTTTATGCTTTATTGAAAGTTTGCCTTAACCAGCATCACATCGTTGCCCCAGCATGTAGCTAAAGGTATAGCACAAGGGGACCTTGATCCTTTTACTAAAGTGCCAATCCAGGTAGTTGTTTGATTTCTAATCGTATATGTATGTTATGCGCATATATGTTTGCTTTTCTTGTAATCTTATTTGTTTGACAAGTAGGGAGAATCTGGTGATACTGAAAAGGTGCTTCATGGAACGTACCAGCTCAAGAATTTCAAGCCCGATGGTGAAAGGAAAAAGCTCGATTTGCCTGCGCAGAAAAATCTCCTTATCAACTATTTCTGTATCCAAATATATGAAATTAAGTTTTCTTTAGTACATTTCTTTCTTCCTTCATGATTACACAGGCCATGGATTATGCCACATGCACCCTTACACCCATGGATAAAAGTGCAATTCTTGTTTTGGACAACTTTCAAAGTCAAAATGTACTTCTGTGAAATACCCAAATCCATTTTATAGTGGTGTCATTTTGCATTATATACTGCTGAACCTTGTTCATATCAAGATTTCTTTTACATCATGTTGGTAATGCTTTCATCACATCAAATGAAGACCAAACGGTCAACTTTAGAGTGGATCATTGCCACATTTCGGTTCATAACTTTGCAATAATTTATGTTCTCATAAAAAAGGGAGCATGAGAGGAGCAGCGTGCATATAAAAAGATTTATATCTTGTTTCTTGTCTACGCCTCTCTTGCTTTAAATAACTAGATGATAAAAGAAAATCTGTTTTTCCCTTAACATGTTAAGGTTTTGCTTCTCTTGAGGCGAAGAGGAATTTCAGGGCCCCACGAATTACACCTAATAATCCGAACGAAAGAAATGAAACTTCCAGTCATCGCATGGATGTACACGAGGTCAGTTCTAATAAGATAATAATTCATTGATTGTACTTGCTTGAATTTGCAAGGGCAGTCATTGGTTCTGCTTTTAATTGCTCAGTTGTGAGCGAAATCATTTCAATTCTCTTACAATTTACTATGTTTAAAATCCTTTTTGGTATTGTCTGTGTTTAGGTAAAACATGGTGCCAAAACTGATGATTTGAAGCTTACCATACTGCAAAATTCAGTATGTAAGCCCTGTATCTCATTGCACAAGGATCTCGACTCGGATCGAGAAACTGGAAAGGCAACATTTGTAAATAAAAATGGGGTAGTGAGAAGTTCGTATTTTATTAAAAAGTCTAGGGAGGAAAATGGAAAAGAAAATAAGAGTGATGTGGCTAAGAACATCGATAACAAATTGGATGATGTTATCTCCAATCATGTATATGAGCCTATCTCTAAAACAAGCAGAAAAGAGGAGAAAAGAGTTACTGTAAAGAGTCCTTATTTTCGGCACAAAACGGAAAATGCTAATTGTGAGGTAGAAAAGAGTAAAGAGGAATATTCTGTCGCGACACATAGGTTCGATTTTGATGCTGGTGACAAAACAACAGTCGATAATGGAAAACACGGAGGTTCGGTACCTGAATCTGAAGACTTGGTAATAAAGAAAAGAAAGATAGCTCAAACTGATAGCCCAACTGTAAGTGTTTCTGCTTAGTTTTTTTATCAGTATGATTTATGGTAACTACCTCTGTTTACTAGTTTTATGTTACACTTAATATGGCTTTATAATTTTTACCTCTCTCAATTTCAGGAAGATGCCAATGAAAACAACTGGCAGACAGGTATGTCTTTACTGTTAAAAATGCATGTAAAGAAAAAAGGATAATTACAAAAGGCCCCCTAAGGTTCAGGCTAATTACAAAAACAGGATGGTTTTTTTTATAAATTTTGAAATGCCTCTTGATTTTTTTGTAATTAGCCCAAACCCCATGGGGTTTTCTGTAATTATTCTGGAAGAAAATGATGTTCTTGATTTCTCTCTTAGCTGAGATGCATCATACCATGCATTTATGTCAAATAATGTTGAGGTTCAATATGATAATGTGCACTTCAAAATTGAGATAATGAGCTTTATTTTAACAATTTGTATTAATATCATATTGCTCATTAAGGTACATGCACTTCTGACCTAGAGGAAGAAGACACGAAAGCTGAGGAAGGAAAAATGGCATGCAACATTAGTCATTTGGGCCGTTACTCGGATATAGCTGAGAAATCGATGGAAAAATTTGTGTCGGTGATATCATCGTTCAGATACAGCTCGTCTGGCTCTCGTGCAAGTGGTCTTCGTGCCCCTCTTAAAGATATAAAGAACAACATTTGCATGAAAAGGTAAAAACATGCTAAGAATGAATGGTCATCTTTTTTTGCAACAAATGTACTGTCATTGCCATATCTTTGATCTCGTTTACTTATTTAATGAAGCTCGACGCTTGATGTGGATCTGAGGAAATTTGTGTATGCTCCTGCCAAAAAAACAACCTCAAGATGCCATAAAAGTAAAATTTAAGCATCGGTTCAGAATTATTTTTTGGAATAATTACAAAAAAACCCCTGAGTTTTGGGCTAATTACAAAAAAATCCAGATGTTTTTGGGAATTGCAAAAAACCCCTTGAGGTTTGATTTTACTTACATTTTCCCCTTTCATAAGCAAAAAAACATTTCAAAAATTCCAGAATCATACTTGAGGTTTTTTTTTTTGTAATTTTGAAACATATTAGATTTTTTGTAATTAGCCCAAACCTCAGGGGTTGTTTTGTAATTGTCCCTTTTTTTTGTCTGGTACATGGTAATCAGAATTTGATGAGTTGAATTTTTGTCTTCTTTTTTTCAGGTCCTGAGGCTGATTAGAGAATATGTTTAAGAATGCATGTTTATGCTGCTGTTTACACAGGATTTTTTAACTGAAACCTGTTTTGCATAATCTGTAAAATGTAATTTTTTGCTGCACTGTAGGCTCAAGAAGTTGTGGCCTCCTCATGACAATCCACACATTGTAATTTTATTAAAATTTGTCGTTGCTTATTAAATAAAAAATAAAAAAGTTACTTTTTAATGTTATTTTGTCAAATTTTAAGTGGGGTTTCTATGATGTGATGGGCTTCATCAAGCCTTTTTCCATTACGAATAGTAACACGGCCCGCATATGTTGGACTATGATTGGGCTTGTAGCTGAAGACTAAATGTAAACTAATCCAGGACGTAACAATTCTCAAAATCTGTGTGGGCTTTATCTGAAAGGGATTTTTGATTGTTTTTAGTAAATTCTTATTATGTCGAAATACCTGAATGGATTTTGATTGTTGATGTCTTGTCGTAATTAGGGTTGTAACCTGGCTTAAATTAATCATTATAGACATACGATAATTATCTATTAATAATGTTGAGGGATATTTGTCTTATAAATTGCCGTGTGTGGAGAGACTTGTACGATTTATTTATTTCATTCACCACATAAACTTACAATTGATTCTAGCATTGAGTGAAAAACAATTGCAAGCTTTACAGGATCATAAATCTATTCAAATCTAAATCAATTTTTTTTAAACCTAAACAGATTTAACTGATTCGTATAATCAGAACATCACAACGAAGGCAGTGGATAATAAAAATTGATCTTGCATCTGTCACATTGTCAGGTAATGACTCGTATGGATTTTTTGAATAAAATCTCACATGTGAAATAAATTTGTTTGAAAAAAATATTATCTATTCTGTTGGGACAAATTTATTTATTATTAGGTCTCGATTGTTATCATTTGAACGAAGTTTTGTATATATTTAACGGATAATTACAAAAAAAAAGAGACTTTTGAAAATTACAAATAAAAACCTTTTAGGTTTGATCTGTCTTACATTCCCCCCCCCCTTTCATATACAAAAAATATTTCAAAAGCTCTCCTTAGGTTTAGCAAAATATTACATTTAACCCCTTAAATTTAAGACACAATCTAACATCAAAGTTTTTTTTTTTTTTTTTTTTTTTGTAATTTTCAAAATTCTCTTTTTTTTTTTTTTTTTGGTAATTAGCCCAAACCAAACCTTAGGTGGCATTTTGTAATTATCCCTGTATTTAATTATTATTATGGGATATGAGAATGCCATCATGGGCATCCTAACATAAAGTAAATTGTGTAATATACCAATTATGTACACCAATTGTAAGCAATAGCGCAAACGACGGGTAATCCTTTTAGAAATGAGAATACGCAATTTGTCGTCGTAGTTTTACATCGCTATCATTCAAAGAATATAATTTTTTTGGATTGCATTTCAAGACTTTTTAATGATTAGAAATGTTGAAATAACCCCACAAAAGAAAGGTGATGATTGAATTAATATACTTCGGGACTGAATAAAACACAAAATTGATAAAGTTGACAGAATTTGAAGGGTTATCTTGTAAGGTGCTTTTGAAGAAATTGAGTTCTTGAAATGACACCTGTTTGTTATTTTTTGGTTTTCTTTTTTCTTTTTTTGTTTGTTTGTTTATTTAATGAGTGGTGTAGAAGAAGTGTAGTGGATTTAGAATGTAGGACGAGATTCATGGATTGGCTTGATTATTGTGAATATTCTAATAAAACTGGAAATCATGTTTTTTTTTTTTTTTTTTTAGTATAAATCCTCGTAGGGAAGAAAGTTAGGTGAGAATCGAATCACAAACATCTGGTCTGGGCTTGAGCATCTTTAATACTGGTAGAGCTGGAAAATCCCAACCCGGCCAACACTTTGGGCTGCGCTGGGCTGGACTCTGATAATCTTGGCCCAAAAAAGTTCGGGTCTATCTGTCCCGGCCCGACCGACTCGTGGGCCGGATTTGTCCTGACCTTTTGGCCTGACCCGATGATTTTATGTACAAAATATATTTTCGGACTGGGCTTGGCCATGGATTTTTGTAGCCCGACCAAAATCGGACCGGCCCGACCCTACCCGAAGTTTTTGGAAAGCCCAATGGACTTGGGCCGGCCCGACCGGCCAATTGCTGGCTCTAAATACTGGACCACTATCCGATTCCCGGAAATCATGAATTAAAGAAATGAAAATAAAAGGTAAAATTACAGAAATTTGTTTGACTGTATTTTCTTTAATTAGCTCTTAATCATATAAGTAAAGAAATAATTTGTGTCTTTTTTTTGGATTAAAATAATTTTCATTCATTCATCAGAAGAAATTTAGAACTGATTACAACACGAGTGAAAAATAATTGCAAGCCCTACAAAATCATAAATCTATATAAATCTAAAACAAAAAATTTAAACCTAAGATCTAACTGATCAGTAGAATCAAAACATCGCAACTAAAGCAACAGATAAAACACATACCAAATAAATTAATTTCATTTCTATCACGTATAATTGAGTAATAGATTTTCCGAATCTTCTGAACAAATTCCGCAAAAGGACAAACTTATTTACTAGAGAAAAAAAACTCACCTATTAGGACATACCACTTTTTTGTTTGTACTTTCTCTATTCAACTAGGATTTACATGCACTTACAAATTCAATTATTAAACATGATATATATATATATATATATATATATATATATATATATTTGTTCATTGGGAGAAAAAGGTATTGAAATTCCTTATGTATAATCTATGAGATTATGATAACTAATAGAATATAGATGTTGCTAGTATTAAATATCAAAAGTGTCAGCACATATTAGCAATTCTTGTGATGTCATGCATGACGCGTTTTCTTAAGAATATTCCCAAGTACACTTGTCTCAAATCGCAGAGTTTGTTAGGATTATATTCTTGATCAATGGTAGATTGTGGTGAGCAAATGATTGCTTGGTTGTTATAAATGTACTGTTGTTATTCGATCAAATAGTACGAGAAAATTATTCATGAATATCGTATATTGGAAAAGCTTCATTTTGTCTTTAATGGCTTTTATCATCTTCTTTCCCGCTTTTATTTTTCCATCATGGTATCGAGAAGCGGGGAATCCCCGACTCGATACCCCCTCTTTCCCTTAGCCCTGGTATAAATCATCCTCTAATTCCATGGCAATAAATGAGTCCTCCGAGCAAACCACATCCCGGTCACACCACCTATCCTACATTCTTCCACCTTTTTTCAAATTTCAAAATCAACTCGTTTCTATTAAGTTGATCAATCTAACTATTTCCTATGGAAGAAAGATGTTCTTACGGCCGTTGTAGGCTATGGATGGAAGGTTTTATTTCACCAAAATACACCACCGCTTCGACTTATTACCTCTAAAAATACTTCTCAAACCAAATTTTTAATCCCGATTTTGTTACTTGGGTCGTGGCAAGATCAACTACTAGCCTCATGGCTTCTTTCTTCTCTCACTTTGAAAATCTTCTTATCCTCATGGTAGGAAAGAACTCCTCTAGAGAAATCGGGAGACTCGGAGGCCAATTTTTCTCATTCGATCTAAAGCTCGCCTCATGCATCACAAGTTGCAGCTCCAAACTCTCGAGAAAAGGTAATGTCCATGAGAGAATTCCTCGATAAAGTCAAGTCCCGTTTGTGATGCTTTGAAATGCTATTTGGTGGTGGTGGTTTCGAACAAAATCATATACTCTATATCCTTGGAGGGCTTAGCTCGACTATAATCCAATTGTTGTTCATTCTCTCAGAGTTGAGCCTTATACTCTCAATGAAGTTTATGCTATGCTTTTTAGCCTTGAATCTAGATTTGACATATCTTCTCCGTATAGTGTGAACACGATGGTTCCACACCGTGGCCAATCTTACTACTCCCTTTCCAAATAATCCCGAACTCCTTCTCCTCGATCGTCCCCCTACCGTAACCAAAATTTCAGGGGCAAAGGTCGTGGTTCCACCTATAAGGGAAGAGGGGTAGAGGTTTCGAGGTTTCATAATAACCACCGGAAGCTTATGTGTCAACTATGTGGCCTGTCTAATCATCTTTATGAGAAAAAGTGTTACCATCGTTTTGATTCCACCTTCCCGGGCCTACAAACATGCACTCCCAAAACTTTCATACCCCCTTCACATCCAAATCACTCTGCATCTCCTTCTCACCGACGATCGCTATGGTAGCTTCCCCGATCCTACTCCCGACTCTATCCGGTTTTCGACTCGTACTTCTAATCATGTCACCAATGATCTCTCCAACCCGAATCTTGCCTCGAATACCAAGGCAGGCAACAACGGAGACTCCATGTTGGTAATGGTACAGGTTTGTTAATTTCACATATTGGCAACTCTCGGTTTACCAATTTTCATAACTCTTCTAGACCTTTTCTTTTAAAGCATCTTCTTCATGTTCCCTCTATAACTAAGAACTTACTTAGTGTCTCTCAATTTGCTAAAGATAATTTCTGTCTTCTTTTAGTTTCACCCGATATTTGCTTTGTAAAGGACCAGGTCTCTCATCAAGTTCTTCTCCAAGGTTCTCTTAGAGGTGGTCTCTACTGACTTTGATGTGCAACCTCGAAGTCTTCATCGCCTTCTTGACTCTTGACTGTTTGACTCCCTTCAATCCATCTTTCCTTCACTCATGTTGTCACTAAGAATAATTGTCCTAGTTTAGATTTGTGGCACTCTAGACTAGGCCATTTGCGTTTGATGTTGTTGAGAAAGTTATGAAGTCTTGTAATCTTTCGTTTCTATTAATGAAAAGCCTATTTGTGGTTCTTGTCTTCAAGCTAAATGTCATGCTTTGCCTTTTTCGATTCCTTGACTCAATATCATCACCCTTTAGAACTTGTACATACAGATGTTTGGGGACCCTCCCTATCACCTCTCACAAAGTGATGGTTCCCATTATTATGTTTGTTTTATTGATCACTTTACACGGTTTACCGGATCTATTTTCTCAAAGCTAAATCAAGTCAAAGAGGCCTTCATTCACTTTAAACATTTTTTGAAAATCAATTTAATCTTACCATTAAAGCTGTTCAAAGTGATTGGGGTGGGGAATTTAGAGCTCTTACTCAACTTTTTACCGATTCTCGCATAATTCATAAAGTTTCTTGCCCATATACCCCGCTCAAAATGGGTGCAGAAAGAAAGAAGGCACCGGACTATAGTTGAAATGGGTCTTGCCATGTTATCTCATTCTCAAGTTCCCTTAAAATATTGGGATGATGCTTTTGGGACTGCAGTTTACATCTTGAATAGACTCCTGTCAAGGCTCTTCAATACAAATCCCCTCTTGAGCTTATTCATAGTCACAAACCCGCATATACCACTCTTAGGGTCTTTGGTTGTCTTTGTTTTCCAAACCTACGACCTTACAACAAACACAAGTTGGAACCTCGCTCCTTACCTAGTACTTTTCTTGGCTATAGCTCCAAACACAAAGGCTACAAAGTTCTCCTTCCTACGGGTAAAATCATTGTTTCAAGAGATGTCATATTTGATGAACATCGTTTCCTTTTTCTAAGAATTTCCCCAGGTGTCTCACCCCACACCCATCTTCTCTCTCAATCCACCACCACTTGTTCACCCTAGTTCTCCTTCTTCCACTCCTCCTTCTCGGTTTGCACCCCATCTAATTCTCGATTCTCCTCCCGCCTCACCACCGCACATCCTTTCCCCGCTCTCTCTCTCCTTCTAAGTTATCTCGGTGTCCTGCCTCCCTACTCCTCTTCTTGAACAGGTTGCCAATTGTGACTACTAATATTCCTATTTCATTACTAACAATGTGTCTCGGGGCCTGGTATTCATCCCATGGTTACGAGGTCTAAGGTGGCATCTTCAAACCCAAAGCATATGTTACTCGGTCATTAGACACTCAGGAGCCCTCCTCCTACAAAGAAGCTCTTACTCATCCTCACCTGGAAGGTTGCTATACTTGCAGAATACCAATCACTCCTTACAAACAAAACCTGGACCTTGGTTTCTCCTCCTCCGATAGATCCATTATTGGGTGTAAATGGATTTATAAGCTCAAAAAGCATCTTTGATGGTTCTATTGCTCGTTCAAGGCCAGGTTAGTTGCAAAGGGTTTAGTCAAAGCTTTTGGTATTGATTTCAGCGATACGTTTAGTCTGTTATTAAACCCACTACCATTCGTATTGTTCTATCTTTGGCTCTCACTTATAACTGGAATGTACGACAACTTGACATTAATAATGCCTTCCTTCATGGGCACATCACAGAAGAGTTGTACATGATGCAACCACCAGGTTTTGAGGATCCTAATAATCCTTCTCTTGTCCGCAAATTATCCAAGTCTCTTTATGGCCTTAGCAGGCACCTCGGGCCTGGTTTTTAAGCTCCAACAGGTTCTTCATGGTGTTGGTTTTGTTAGCTCCGAGTCCGATCATTCCCGTATGTTAAACAGAGTTCTACAGCGTGCATTTGGCTTCTTGATATCGTTGATGATATTCTCATCATGGCAACAATGATGTGGTTATTCAAGATACTATCAATCGCCTTCATCAGGTCTTTCTCTCAAAGATTTGGGGGAAATTCATCATTTTCGGGCGTTGAAGTTACTCACACCACCGATGGTATTCACCTCTCTCAAACCAAGTATGTTCAGGAGCTTCTTTCTAAAGCTCATATGCTTGAGGCCAAAGCTATCTCCACTCCAATGGTGACCTCCCCGCACCGTCTAAATCTCAAGGCTCTCCTACTATTGATGTTTCTCTTTACTGAGTGTGGTTGGCTCCCTACAATATGCTACTATTACTCGACCGGACATTGCATTTAGTGTTAATAAAGTATGCCGGTTTATGCAATGTCCTATGGATACTCATTGGAAAGTGTTAAGAGGATTCTCCGATATCTTGCGCAGCACTCTCACATATGGAATTCATTTTACAAGAAATTTCGTACTCATCTTACGGGGTTTGTGATTACGATTGGGCATCGACATTGATGATCGAAAATCTATCGTGGTGTTTGTGTTTATACGGCGTAAATCCTATTTCTTGGTGCTCCAAGAAACAAACCTCTTTCTCGCTCTAAAGCACGGAAGCGAGAATATCATGATTTGGCACATATTAATTTGAAATTTTGTGGATTAAGTCTCTTCTTGCTGAACTTCGTGTGACTCTTCCTCATGTTCCTATTATGCGGATTGATAATCAAAGTACTATCTCCTTGGCTAGTAATCCTGTTCTCCATGCTCGTACCAAACATGTGGAAATTGACCTTCACTTTGTCGAGAGATCATGTTTCGCCAATTCTCTCAAAGTTCAATATGTTCCTTCCCCGCATCAAGTAGCCGATGTCCTTACGAAACCTTTGAGCTATCAATTCTTCACTCGGCCGCGCAATCAACTTCAAGTCTTGCCGCTAACCTCCTTCGAATTGAGGGGGCATAATAGAATATAGATGTTGCTAGTATTAAATATCAAAAGTGTCAAGACATATTAGCAATTCTTGTGATGTCATGCATGACGTTTTCTTAAGAATATTCCCAAAGACACTTGTCTCAAATCACAGAGTTTGTTAGGATTATATTCTTGATCAATGGTAGATTGTGGTGAGCAAATGATTGCTTGGTTGTTATAAATGTAGCCTCTTTGTTATTCGACTGAAATAGTACAGAAAATTATTCCCGAATATCAGTATATTGGAAAAGCTTCATTTTGTCTTTAATGGCTTTTATCATCTTCTTTCTGCTTTCTATTTTCCATCAATAACAAATCAAGAACTATTAGTTTTCTCTAGAACTTTAATTTTAAATTATGAACAACTCCAATTTCAACCCCCCAACAACCAGCAACACACGAATACGTATCAATTTTGAAGATACGTCATTAGAGTTTCCCATTTCCAATTGACGCGTTTGAATACATGATTAGTCATCAAAGCTAATATTAATCAATATTTAATTTAAAAATAAGTTGACCTTTTATTTAAATTGTTTATTCATCTCATTATTCTTTCTTGATTTGGAAGTTTGTGGGATCGAAATGTCCCACCTCAGCTAGCTAAAAAAATATTTAAGAGTATTTTTAGAAAGGTAGATAAATCTATAAAAAGAAATATATAAAACCCAGAACTCAGTTTCTCCAAGAAATGAATAATAAATTAAATTCGATGACTTCAATTGAATTTTGTGGCTTTTGTGTTATACACGTATTATATAACATTGTGAAATGGCACCCTGCTATATTTCAAACATTTTTTTCTTTTTTTGAGAAAAAAAATTTAGCTTATATTTTGTGATGTGCACATGGATTGATCCCTATGTGTATGTGTATATATGCTGCCTGGATGGATCATAGATATTAGATTTATCTGTATTTAAATAATATTAAAGTTGTTAAAAATTGGGGATAGTGGGGAAGGAACACACATGACACACTCATATGGAATCGAACCGGGTCAATCATCGAACAACACAAGCAACTTCTAGTACTGATGTTGATCCCGTTATGAAGTACTTTTTGACATCAAATTGAGATCTATTTTTTTTTCTATCAACGGAAAAAACTTACAACTAATTAAGAAACAACTGCAAGGTATGCGAATCATAAATATATACAACTCTAAAGTAAAATTTTAAATCTAGACACGTCTAAATGATCCGTAAAATCAGAAAATCACAATGAATGTGTTTTACAAAACACATACCAAATTGGTCTCGCTTCTGTTACGAATCATCGGGTAATGACTTATCTGAATGTTTTGAACAAATACCCACATATGAGGATAAACTTATTTAACTCAAACAAAAGCCACGTATTGTGGACAGATAAATAATTAATTACGTATTAAAATCATGAAATACATGATAAAATAGAAATAAAAATAAAATTTCTAGATAAAAGATAAACCCAAATGTGGACGTACAACGGTACAAGTGTCTTGGTTCCTTGTGTTCCTAATAGAAGCTAAAATGCACAAAAAAACGACAAAATTAAAATATATAGTTAAATTATATTGCAAAATACGTTTCACATGTGGAATCTATGCACCAATCAAATTGCTATTTAAAAATATATCATACATACAAGAACGAGGAATCGTAAATTTGTGAAAGTAATACCACACGTTAATCTTTTTTTACTAATAATTTTTAATTGAATCATTAAAAAAAGCAATTAGACTTAGAGATCCAAAGTAAATTAAATAATTCTGATTTACGCATATTACTAATTTATCTCGTACGTGTGAACTTGGGTACTGTACATTTATTGGAGATTCCAAAGATGTTTTAATCTACCACGTTATTGTATGGAGACACATCACATTTAGATAAGGCCAGAAATATTCTCTTCGCATATTTCTAAATTTACTCTTTAAGTTTAAAGTAGCTTGCTAGGTCAGTTATTTATTTTATTTAGTTCCAGTAATTTGTTTGTCTCATTATTTCAAACCAAAAGGCTGGGTATTTTTGTAGCAGGTTTAAGGTAAAGAACTAAGACCATTGTCGATCCCAGACCAAGTGACCTCCGGAAGTCAAATTAGGATTCAGTGACCAAGGGGTAGGAAGAAGAAGCTCTGATTCCGATTCCTCTAGAGAGATGCCGATAATCCGGATGCCGAGAAAGAGCCATTTTCGGGGTTGAAAGACAAAGCACATTTCGTTTCTAAGTTATATAATTTGGAGCAAGTCTCTTGTGAGACGGTCTCACGGATCTAAATCCGTGAGACGGACCTCCTAAGGGCTCCGTCTTGAGAACATGAACAATGAAAATAAATTTATAAATAATAATGAACCATGAAGAAACAAAAATAAACCCTAAAAACATGAACCATAAAGAATAAACCCGAAAAACAAAAATAAACCCAAAAAATAAAAAATAAACCCTAAAAAAAACTAAAAATCCTAAAAACCCAAATCAATTAAAAATAAACTCAAGAAACAAAATAAACCCTAAAAAAAATAAAATCTGAAAAAAAAAACTTTAAAACTTTGTGTAAGGGCTCCGTCTCACGGATCTAAATCCGTGAGACCGTCTCACGCAAGTTTTTGCCTATAATTTGTTCCATCAATAATTTACCCCTTTAAGTATAACAATGGTTCTGCTAAGTTATTTTAAGAATTAAAATTTAAATAGTGGGAGAGAGAGGAATATTTGTTTTTTTGGAGTACATGATTTTTAGGATAATGTTACAACAATAACGTTTATTGCATTAATAATTTGAATGTAATGGGAGGATTTGAGAAATATTTTAAATTTCTTTCTCATAAGATATATGGATTTGAAATACAATACAATCACTAAAAACAAAATAGCATGAAATAAACTCAGAAATAAAATAAAATTATATGAAATAAGAGCTCAAAGATTCAAAATGAAATCTCAAGTCACATAAATATTGTTACGAGTGAATGTGCCATCTCCCATATTATTCCTATTATATTAAAAAAACATACAATCTAATTTACTTAATTAGTTAATATCTGCGACATTCATGAATTAGAATTATCTTGAACTAAATACTAATTTCAATTATTTTTAAGGAAAAACAAAAATATACTACCAAGAAACATTAATTATAGTATATCTAAGACTAGCAATGAATAACATGTCACGAACATAATACAATTACAAATATTATTATAGAAGCAAATAACATGATAAAGCATGTCACCACATAAAATACGACACAAACACAAAATTACAAATTAACTTTATATTATAACTATTGTTATATTAAAATACGAAAATACGATACTGCGTCACGAACATAGGGAGGCTGCCATATATCCATATGTCACATGTGGATAACCAAAATGAAAATCTGTCATCCCATAAAACCCAGCTGTGTGTGTTGGGTACTGTCCGAACCAGACAATTTTTTCGTGAAACGATAAAACTCTGTCAATCATTATTGGCGTAATGCCCACCCCACCAAAGCATAACAGAAACCTACTCTAACACCCCTGGAAAACAATAATCAATAAACAGTTTATTATCACAACATAAAAATATTTTTCTTTCATTTACTTCTATTTTGAGTAGAGTTGTTAATTCCGATCCGACTCGGCGAGTTGAGCTGCAATATCTCAAGCCCGGAAAAACCTTGCCCGGCCCGATGCTTTTAGTGCATTTTTCTTTGATTGGGTCAGACTGGGCTCCAAAATCACAGACTTGAACACTCGGTCACTGTTTGGCCTGGTTGCCCGATTTTTGCTACAGGCTAGGCAGACCGGTCCGACGATTTTGACAGCTATAATTTTGAGGGAATGACATAAATGTGTTTATTATATTTTTCATTTTTCATTTTTCCTTACAACCAATGAGATTAATGCTTCTAATAATTACTACTACATCTAAAAAAAACAAAAAAACCGACCGGTCACGTTTCGAGAAAACCGGTCATCCTGAGAACCGAATTCCGGACTTGACTCAAATCCCGTCCCTTAAGAGTCCTCCCGTTCCCAGTACAAACGGAAAACGACATCATCTTTCCGGCCACGCGCCGCCCTACGATGACGTGTGGCGGCACCATTTCTCCGTCGCCACCGTCCAAATCAGGCTCCATGTACCGGAGCCACACATTTTCCGGGATATTCACCGGCGCCGAGCTGTGAATCTTATTCGCCTTCAGCTTTTTCCTCTTCGTTTTATTACTATTTCTCGATTCCCTGGAACTCAACTGAAAATTGCTGTCGTCATCGTTCTCTGCAAATATAACTTCAGATTCTTCAAATTCTTCTGCCATGGAAATTATATATACTGATTTTTTTTCCTTTCTCTCTCTCTCTTTTTTGTTGAATTAGAAGTATTTAGGAAGGAGGTGAAGAGTTGAGAATGGTGGGAATTTGGGGATATTTATAGGAGAACGAAAACAGGGGAATGAAATGATTGAAATCGTAGTAAGTATAAATTTTTGATTGCTGACGTCACTGTGATTAGCTTTGTGTGTGGTCCCCGCATTCATGTTTGCGATCTTCTACTCCAAAATCGTGTTTTATCTATTCTTAAAAAAGATGAACCTCATCCCTTATGGTCCTCACTGTACTAGCTCTAGAGTTTTTGTGGTGGAGTTGAATCATGGGGATGTGTTTAATGCTCAATCGGATACGAGTTGTCATAGATCGAATCACAAATCAACACACAACAAATCATCTTTCATCCTATTATAGGGGATTGAAGCTTCTACGTTGTGGGTGCCTGCAAGCAAACAACACGTCACTCATGTCATTTTTCTTCACCGCATGAATGATTGTCATGTGTATAACACTTACCATATTAAATACACAAAAGACAAAAACTCATATGGGACGGACTTACAGATTTAATTTCGAGAGACATATACTAATAATTGACCCATATTAATTATTAGGCAACTCATTTGAATTTGGATCAAACAATGCTTTGATTTGTAAAATGAGTTGAATTTGCCTCATGAATTTAAATTCGTGAGACGATCTCACATGAGACTTACTCTACACAAAATTTAGATTTGAAAACTAATATGGTAGGTGTTATACGGGTTAAGATCTTCTATTTCACTTTCCCTATTTCACTTTTTATCCCATATATTGGATGGACGACTGAAAGACACGTGTATAATTGTGACATCGTGTGACATCATCCTGTGCATGTGTCTTTCATCCAATGCAATGAAATATGAGTGGAATAGGAGAAATTATCCGTGTTATACAAATAACAATCATATCTACGATGAAATATAAAATGAAACATGATTTTAGAATAGAATATGTCATCGGTTATTTATCTAGCTTGTTTTAATTTATTTTTTCATTTTTTCCGTTTAAAATATGTCAGAAAAGACGGAATTGTGTTGTTACTTGTGGCCTACGGCTTGTTGCTGTTTTGGTATGACTATGTGGGTTTGGAGTATAAATTTAATTTTCGTAGAATTTATTGACTTTTGACTCTTGAGTTGGGGGTTTAATTATTGTTTTTTGTCTACATATTCCTTGCGTATCTTGCAATCAGATACGGCGTTAAATACGTACGCGCAAATAGTTTGTATTTTGTTGGGTGAAAATTAAAAAAAATGGAAAAGTTAAGTTGTGCACGTTTATAGGTAAATATAGATAGATACATACATTTAGTTTCAATTCTTACTAATGTAGTTAAATATAATCAAACATAAACCAACTCAGTCAAAATAAGTATCAATTAGAGAATTATGTTAGTTTTCGAAGATTGTTATGGAATATTCTGGCTTGACCCCGTTTTACGTCCACATATCACTCCAAGTCAATATTTTTAATAAAAAAGACCAACTTCTTCTCCAGAGTTGGTACGTAGTTCTTGAGATGAGTACTTGTTTGCGACAATTCAACAAACGTTAGATGAACCATGAGTTTTCCAATGAAGGCCATTCCGATGCTCAAGTCAACATCGGTTGAAGGAAAAATATACAGCAAAGAAAGCAATGATTGAGAGTAATTAATTGATTACTTGCAAATGGACCGGAGAGATCTTTTAAATCTGGGTTGATGGGCCACTTGAACTGTAATAGGTCCCGTAGACCATAAATAGTGGATTGAACCCATGAGTAGTTCAACAATGTTTTAGTCTTCATGAGCCAATTGGAAGTATTTTAGCCCAATAATGAATATTCTTGAGTGGATAATTAAATGATAATATAATTAGATAAAAGAAACATAATCACCATTTGACCCTTAACAATTACATAACTAGTTTATTTCGTTTGTCATGTGATTTTGATTACTTTTATTAAATCATGAAGCAACTATATGATATATATTTTTTTTGAGGGGAACTATATGATATATTTATTTTACTCACCATATAGTCGTCTTTGGTTAGGTTAAAACCAATTCAAGTGATAATTTTACCGAACTTAGTATAATGACGCGTTTGAGAGTGCAATGATTATTATTGGATATACGTGTGGAATTGAAGTACTAACGTAAAATGAATATACCATATGATTCCAATTCATGTGTGTATATGTGTGTGGGGACCTATTGGATATTTGGATTGGGAAAAAATGACCCTCATGTGGATATGCTTTCTGGAAATCATGTCAAGTTTTAACATTTTAGGTTTTATAATTAGGTGTATATATATTTATGGGTAGTAATAGGTTCAGAGCGAATTCAAACTCGTTTAATCAAACAAGGTCTTTTATTTTAAAATGGTTTTTCATCTTACACTATATACCGTACGAATGATTGATGTGTTTTTTGAATTGTAATCAATTGCTTTATGAAACCCACAATTTATATTTCAAATTAGTATGATAATTTTTTATACACCTGATATTCACATGTGTGATAAAATAAGAGATGAAACATAATTTTGGAATAAATCGGTCTCATTCGCGTTCAAACCCATTCCAGTTAAAAGGGATTTTAACATCGTAAAATGAATTTTTGCTTAAATACTATATTATTGACAAACTTTTACCAGTACTTTTTTTTATTTTATAATTTCAATACTTTTTAAAGTATAAATTGGTTCTAGTAAAATACCATTAATATAATTTCAATACTTTTTAAAGTATTCAATTAATAAGCTTGTTACCAATCAAAAAAAAAAAATCCACTAAGATTGTTTGGATAAGTTCATTATACAATAGATTTCAAATTTTTAGATTTTATTTTGTGGTATTTTTGTAGTCATTGTGGTAGATTTAAAATAATATTTGGAGTCATTTAAAAATTCATGAAAACCTCCCATCAAATCCAATTCATCACATCCAAATGCAACACTAATTAATGAATTAGATGTCGGTGCAATAAGATATATCCAATTCATACCCAATCCATTATATTTATCTGTATTATATATATGTGTCCTATGAATTTGTATATAAATGTAACGTTAAATCAATCTATGTCTAGGGTTGGACAAAATGTTTTCCTTCAATTGAGCGCACAAGTCTCATGCTTGCACACGTGTGGTTGTGCTTGTGCCACTATGCATGTATGTTAGAAACATTAAGAAATTAAGCTACAAGTTTAAGTTCCGTTTGCGTCAAAGATTATTTAACAATATATTAGCTAAAATTAGGTATTATGAAAAGAACCACATCCAACATTTATTTGTCTCTGCATAGTTTAATCTGTGGAAGAAATGACAAATGTATAACTTGTAAGTAGTAATTATTCTAGCTCCAATTTTTTTTTTCTAGTGAAATATTAAACATATAGGATCTCAAAACAGCATTAACTTTCTTAAATCCGTATATAATTAATTTTTATTTCATTTGAATATATATGAGAAATAAGTTCAATGTTCACATGCATATATAAGATATAAGGTCTTCGTTGGTTTCAATAACATTAGCTCTTAAATTTATTTGGCAAAAACTTGTGTAAGACGGTCGCACGATGCGACGGGTGATACTTTTAGTGTAAAACGTGATACTTTATCTGAATACACTAAAATTAAGTGTATTCAGACAAAATTTCATTTTTTGCACTAAAAATATCACTTTTTATACTGAATGTGCAATCTTCGCACCGTGTGACCGTCTTACTAGAGATCTACTATATTTGTTTTCTTCATTTCATGTGGAATTAACTTAATATTTCTATTATTTCTTTTACTTTTATTTTTCACTTTGATTTTTAAGCTTTTAAATATTTAACATATTCAATCTGAAATTTGTACTATACCAAGATGCACACCAGTCATCAAGCTTATCTACTTTGAAACTTAATCTCAAGATAGTAAGCTTACTTCTATTGCTCAATAACTCAACTAGACAACTACCAATGACACGTCTATAAACTGCAATTCACCCAAAATAAAAAAGTGTAACCAGCCCAAGCAAAATCAAGTTTTTTTCCTTTGTTGTTGACTTTTGTTCTTGAAGTAAACAATTAATATACTCTAAATAGTCGAATTAATAGTACTGTAACAAATACTGGTTATACACGTAATTGTGTAAATTTTGATAAATACGGCCATGGAAGTTATTTTAATTAAATTTTGTACGTATGAATCTAGAGAATTTCATAGAAGAAGTGAATACTTGAAGAAAATTGTAAACAAATATAGTAAAGTATGAATGACAATTACTGTAAATTTGGGTTGACAATCAAATGAATAGTATAAGTTGGAAAAATAATTGATGGCTACTTAAAATTATAAAAGTACAATTCATTAAATAATTATAAACAAATCTAAACCCTTATAACTTAATAAGTTGTTTAATCTGAAATCACTGAGATTGCATTTGGAAGGGGGGAATTCGGGAAGAGAGATTTTAAAATCATTAGCTAAATTCACACACACACACTGCATACACACTGATCGTAATGGACACTTTCCCTCACACATATATTCACACATTCTCACATGTTTACAAATAATAAAATTGATATATTTCATATTTTTATTAGCTTATAAAACTATATTATTTATAGAAACAATAATATTATATCTTTTGTTTATTAAATACCAATTAAGAAAATGGTATAAGCATTTAAATTATTTTATAATTTCTAGACAAAACAAGAGATGAACACTGGCCAGTGCGTGCACATCCCGCGGTTTACCTTGGCAATGAAAGAATGAAAAGTTTTGTTGTCATTATCAAAGATAATGTGGCGCAGGTGAGTTATAAGTTCGAGTTAAAAAAAAAAAAAAAAAGATATACGAAGTGCGGGGTAGAATCGAGCTGAGCCGAGCCAAAATTTTCTTTTGAGTGAAGTGCAAGGTTAAAGCTGTACTGATGATTAGATATGAGCCGTGGTTTAAAAGCGATCGGCGTATTCGGCGGCTCATAGGGGTCCCTATGTCTCGAGGTCGTGGTCCCACCCAATTATTTACATACACGTTTACCAAAGTAAATGACAGGCAATAGTGTATAAACACGTGTATGGTTGAAAAACAGAAATTATAAAAATAAGAGGAATCTATCTAACCCGTGCTCGTTTGCCACGTGTCCCCTCCGGTTTTACTTTTTCTTCTAGAAAATGTGTGTGTCCATGCCACCCACTTGGGTGCCACCCAAGTGGGTGGATCCACCCTTGAATCCACACACACCCATGTGGGTGTGTGTGTGTATGTGTGTATGTGTGAGAAGACACACACACACCCTTGAATCCACATATGCAAAATGTGTGTGTCTTCTCACTGAATCTAAACCAAACAAGTTCCCCCCCCCCCTTTTTTTTCTTAATATCAAAATTCAAAAATCTTGTTTATATTTTATTTATTTTTAAGAGAAATATATAATCTTTTGCATTGACATAAACCTAAAATGCAGAAAATATTGCAAAACCTTTTGATTTGTAAAGTGATTAGCATAATTAAAGCTCATAAGACTTAGAATATGTTCATAATTTTTTAATATAATATTATTATCTATGTATATATATATATATCCTCGATTTCAAATTAATGAGTCTAATTTGATCTAACCCAAAATTTCACATAAGAATAAAGAAAAAGAATAAAATATTCGTGTAAGATCTATTATAGTGCTTTTTAATTGAAAGATCCGTTTTAGCTATATTATTCACTTTATAGAAAAATAAACGACACACGATATTTTACCTGCACGAGGCTATGTACCACCTGCAAATGAATATTTCACAAATCAGATTACAAATACGCCATATTAACATGACTTATTCATTATGTAAAGAGTGACACTTCTACAATTCAGGTCCAGGGAACTGATCTCTCGACTTTAAGCCTATAATTTTTAACTCTCTTCGACATTGGAAAATCTCTTCATCTTTTCCCATATTTCACCTTATAAATTTGCATAAGATAAAAATAAACATAAGCAGGCAACTAAACAAGATCAAATCATATAAATATTGTACAATAAATAAATTGACAATCAATGCCAATTTTAAAGGATCACGCCGGATAACAATTTGAATCTTTTTATTCTATTCGTTGAACTATTAATTAGGAATTCTAGTATCACATAGGAAAGGATATTCATTTTTTTAAAAAAAATGAAATATAAAATTAAATCTTTAAAATATTAAAGTAGGTTTGAAGATATACAACTGAAAGCGAAAATGAGGTCGGTAATGGATGAGTTAATCCATATAGGACAAAAGATTTATATTGGGTCCGAGTTACGTACATATTTGCTTTTTGAAGAAAAAGACAGCAATTAAAATGTAATTTATTGTTGTTGTAAATTTAGCTATATATAGATGGACAGCGAATATTTGTTGGTTTAATCCACTTAAGGATAATGACGTTACTCTTATCAACAACACTTTTATTTAATTATCTACACTTGCCCTATTATTTGTCACAGTAAGAATTACGCAACTTTTTCAAATTACTTGGGTGTCATAATCCAACCAGGTGACTTATGATAATTGAACTTTATGAAAACCAAAAAAAAAAAAAATACTGAAAAATGAATTTTCTAATAATTATATTTAATATTATTCCATAATAAAACTTCACTTTTTATCAGGGACGGATCCAGGATTTGTTTACGATGGGGACATAAAATGAATGCAATTATAAACTATATAAAAATTATTAATGGAGGCACAATTTATCATTTACCTAACTAATAGATTTTAAAATGAATAATAATAGTAGAAAAAACCTACAATAAAAACAATTATAGGGACAAAATTTGTTTTTTTTTCAAAAAAAAAAATAATCTACAACTTTTAAATTAAATACTAACTATTAAAAAGACAAAAAAAAAATTTACGTGCCCCCATACGAGGTAATGTAAATCTGTCTATGCTTGTTAAGCCAAACAAATAAAATTTTAATACGATGTTCAACTCGAACTTGATATTTAATCGAAAATAATAAAATATTTTTAGAAACAATGGACCTATTAAACTTGAAATTTAAGTTCGATAAAAAAAGTTTAGATTAATTCAGTTTGACTAATAAAGAGTTTATTTACACTCTTAAATGTATATTACATTAAATGTAAGTGATTGAGATAAATGTAGTCCTCAAACATAAAGTGCATTTAATTTAGTAGCTAGATTACGTACACACAAGAAAAAATAAGTGTCGAATTTGCAAAAAGATAAGGCAAGACTTTAGAGGTGTAGTGGTTAAAGTATGAAATTACTTATTGAGTTCAAATATCAGGCTTGAGTTTCATGACCAGTGGAAACTTCGATAAAAACAAGGCTATCTCATATCATGTTCGGTAACTTATAAATTGACCTCAATATGATAATGCACATATATAGATATACATTTAAAAATTTGGAAAATGTGCGGCAATATTGATGATGCAAAAATACTTACAGCCAATGGCGTAGCCAGAATTTTTTCCGGGATGGGCTAGTACACAAAATGGGGTGGACCAGATAAAAAAACTAAAAAAATTGCATATAAATATTAACTAAACTTTTTTTTAAAAAAAATTACCTAGTAAAAAAATTTAAAAAAGGGACGGTAGGGCCCGGGTGGCCCCTTTATCTCCGCCAGTGCTTACAACTCACTCCAAGTTGAAACGTTTCGGGTTGAGAAATTCGACTCCGAATGGCTAAGTACTCCAAGAAGGGGGAACCAACCTGCAACACGCAAACATGGATAGAAGGGGTCGGGGTTGTTCCGGGGAAGCCCCTTCAATACTTAAGCCAGCAAAGTGTAGAAAAATAATTCAGAGCACAAGAGCTAATTAGCAATCGAAATGTACTTAATGAAAGATTAACTAAGGATGATGATATTATACTTGAGACATGAGCCTATTAAAGTTCTATCGATGAGCCATCTTGAATTTCTCAAAAAAAAAAAATGAGCCATCTTGAATAGTAATTCATGTAGTCCAATAATAATAATAATAGTAATAATAATAATAATAATAATAATAATATATTTGAATATTAAAAAGGAAATTACATTTTTACCCCACAACAAATACAAAAGGATTCACTTTTCCCTTGTTTCTTTCTTTATGAATTTAATTTATTAATTTTCCCTAAATAGGTTCATTTCTTTGTTCTTAATGAGCATTAAAAAAACGGACCACCTAATTTCACAGGGTTTCTTTTATGGCCAAATTTCTTTTATGGCCAAATTTTTGAATAATAAATCAACAAACATAATGTTTTTTTGATGGGAGTGGGGGTGACCTTCTTCTTCTTCTTTTTTCTTTTTTTTTTCTTTTGAGTTTAATGAAGACAATAGAGGAGGAGACACAGTCACACACTCAGATAGAATTGAACTGAATCAATTGTCTTTACAACACAAGTCTCTGCTACTGGACAACAAGGTTGATCCCGGGTTAATCTTCTATAAAACGACAAAAGTATAGAGTAGATCAAAATTTTGCATGTAAAACAAAACTGTTTATTGAAGTAGGTGGTATTATATTTGAGAATGGATGTGCAAAGGGTTTCTGCAATGAAAATGAGAGGCACAAAAGTAATACTAATGTCTATAAAGTTTTTGACCAGGAAAATTTCAAACCGAAACTCTACAAACGATTAAGACTTTCATCTCATCCTCTACAGCTCTACTACCAATTGATATTATATACACTTTAATTTGTTGTATTGGATTTTATGTACTTAATTGGCCAAACATGATTTGACATTATCGACCATTTATCAACTTTGTATATCAAAAATAGATATATAATTAAATAATTAGTCACACCACGGATAAACTGATAATAATGGGATGTCTTTTGAAACTTATATCTTTTGGAGATTTTAAATTGACCAGATCTATAGTTCCATACACAAAATCCAAATCCATGTAAAAATTGTGAGTCTTGAAAATGAATAACCTATAATTCATATATTGTGACGATGTGGTTGAAATTTATTGCAATCTCAAAAAAAAAAAAAAAGTTTGAAATTTCAAACAGATATTAAGTAGAATTTCATAATAGGTATTAAGCATTTATTAAGTTGGAATATGGTCATTTCTACCTACTATATAGCAAACTATTTCTATACCCGGCCAATTCTAATAGAAATATCTTTTTTATCCACTTTTGGTTTAAAAGACATAAATACCCTTGTATTTTTTACTCTCTCTTTGACTACTTACATATAAATACATGTACTTACACATTTTATATTTCTTTCTTTTTTCTATTTCTTCTTCTTTCTC
Organism: Rehmannia glutinosa; assembly: GCA_016081115.2. Lineage (NCBI taxonomy): Eukaryota > Viridiplantae > Streptophyta > Magnoliopsida > Lamiales > Orobanchaceae > Rehmannia > Rehmannia glutinosa. The sequence goes on from JABTTQ020002416.1 coordinate 450,029, forward strand.
TCCAACTTTATTTGTTATGTACGAGGCGGCAAGATGAAAAATAATATGTTCTGTTCTAGGTGGTACGATCGTGCAACCTTAGGTGGCATGATCGTACCAAGATGAAAATACAAATGTTCTGTTTTAGGTACACGATCATTCCAATATAAAAATACTCATGTTTTGTTTTAGGTGCCACGATCCTGAAACCCTAAGTAGCATGATCGTGTCATCCTATATTGTAAAACATGGCACGATCGTGCCAATATAACACTATTCATGTTCTGTTTTTAGGTGCCACGATCTTGACAATATATGTTTTATATAGGCGTCATGATCAGGCCCGGCCCTAGGAGTGGGCTAAGTGGGCATTGGCCAGTTGGGGGCCCCAAATTTATGTATATGTACGTATAAGTATATATATAATAATATATTGTATAAAATTTTGTAAGTGTGAATGTAAGTTGGGCCATCAAAAAAAATAGTTGGGCTAGTAACCAAAAGTGTTTGGATTGAGCCTATTACAATACTTTATTGTTTTTACCTACTTCTACATTTAAAATTAGAAGTTACAAATTCAATTTTCAATTCTCAAAATTATCAAAAGTCTTTCTGTTAGTCTGCTAAAAACCAAAAAACAAAAAATCTCATTAGATCTTCAACAATTAATCTCATTCCACACAGATAATCACTAATCAGATTTGAGAGTTATTATATGAATATTATTTTATGGTTTCTCGATCATATGGTAATAGTACTGCATTTGTTAAACCACTTGAAAAAAATATTTTTAATTTTCTTGTGTATTGTTTCATGATCTAGATTATTTTATTTGTCTATAATTGTTAATTTTTGTCCTTATTGCATGTCTTTGATCTTAATTTTTTTCCTTGATTCGAAGGCTTATAAAAATGCTAGAAGATCTAGATTTTTCTATGATTATTTGATACTTATTTTCTCTTGTATATTTGCAGGTGTTGCATTCTTTTAATACTTTGGATGATGATAATTGAAAAATTATTTGGTAATATTTTTATTTTTATACTTATATAGAGACCCTTTTTTACTTTTTGCCATGGGCCCCCAAATGGTCGTAGGCCTTGGTCACGATCATGTAAGTTATATAGATTTCCGATTATTTCTTTTCACCAAAACCTATAACATATAATGACTTTCTCAAATTGAAATGTACTTATTTCGATCCATTCTGGAATTGCTTGGAAACGAAACTTTGCACTCTACATCAAATAACTAAGGCTCTCTATAATAATAGATTATTCCATCTAACCTCTCTTTTTCTTACTTCTTGATGGATATAAGTCATTCTATTATATTGTGTTTATGTAGAAGACTAATTATAAGACAAACTTTTCATCTAAAATTTTAATATGGACTTGTAACATAACATTTACTAGTAATCCCGCACGTGCGTTGCACATGTATTATTATTTTATTATTATTGGTTTATACTTAAACTTTTGGTATTTATTATTTTATTTTAATAATAAAATACTCATATAAAGTACATAAAAGCAAAAATTTATATATAACATTTATATTTTCAATTATAAACTTAAATTTCAAATTCAATTCTGGAAAATGTCAAATGAATCAATTAGTAAGGCCAATTAAATATAGCACAATTTAATAATTCAATATCATAACAGTAATCAAAACAATTTGTCTATACTTTTCTCAGTTAACGTTGTTTGTAGAAAACATCATCCAAAAATATTTCCAATATTTTTCCCAAATATATTGTGGACGGCTTAAATATTCTGAATCTAAGCAATATAGTGCATAAAAATAATTCGAAATATCACTGAAAGTGGTTCTTGAAAATGTATAGATTACAATGCTCAATTCAAAATTTTCATTGTTTATAGGCTTCTCGAAATTTTCTGAGAGGTGATTTGTAGATGTAGATCCTGATAATTCAAATTTTATGCACACATACAATGTACCAACGTTACAAATGATGTAAAGACGAAGATAGTAATAATTTAAATGCATACTATGTACTATTATTATTATTATTATTATTATTATTATTATTATTATTATTATTATTATTATTATTTCTTATTGTTATTTCAATACTTTAATTAATTGTGCAAAAACTAATCATTCAGTGTCTCCATTCTCAATTAAATCAAAATTTCAAGAATCAGTAATCAATTCATAAATGTATTCGTAAATATAATACAAAAATACATAAGATGATCTTAACGTTTTTCCCACCTACACAAAAACTTGCTATTTTTTATTCTATGGTATAACTTAGTAGGAAAAAAATTAAATTAGACCGATTTTATATCATATAATTAACGTGTGTATAATTCAATATAATAGTGTGTGGAAGGTGCAATTGTAATTTTTTTATAACGGCTAATGAGGAAAAGGTTGCAGGAATGAGTTGTGAATATGCTAGCTGTATGATAGATATTTTTTTATGCTATTGACTAACACTTTTAAATAAGAATGAATAACAATTTTTATAATCAATTGATAAAATTTAAATTGAGATATTATTCGAAATAATACAGCAGAAAAAATCATGAATAAAAATTTATAGCAAACTATTATTTCATTAAATATAAATTGTAGTTGTATTACATCAAATTCTACAGCAATATCATAATAATACATTAAAAAAATTATGAATACATTAATAATACATTACAAAAAATATAGTCATTGACTTACCAAAATAAAACACTGCTAATTTTGGGTAATTCTAAAACATGCATTGGTTAGGAGAAATTTCTGAATGATTGGTCCAGATTTGCCTATCTTATATTTTTTCTTCACTTTCAATTAAGTCGTCCTAAATTAAATCATTTACTAAAATATTATTGTATGGTCAATATATATGTTGTTAGTAGGAAAAACTTAATACTAATTCACCACCATTATTACTTTAGTATTCGGATTTATTTGAAATATTAATTAGCTATTTGTTAATCAAAGAGAATAATTTAATCCATAAGCCAAATTGTTGAGTTGTAATTTGTAAAATCAAATTCAATAATCTCTTTTAGAAGAATAGTTGCTTATCGTGTCTATTGAACAATTGATGCTATAATACACTATACAGAAGCTACATAATTTTGTTGTTTCAGAAGATATAATCAGTTACGATCTCCATCTAAATAAATATTAATTTTTAAAATGAGAATAATTCAAAATAAACAAAGCATAAAACTTAAACACGAAAAATAACTTAAAAATAAATACAACAAAAATATAAGGAATAAACAAAAAAGAAGCAAAATGTATTTATTAGACTAATCAAAAAACGTCAATGCAGTTCCATAAGATAGATTATAAACAAACTCTTGTTTAGTGCATAATTGGGGTTTAATCCTGTCGATGTTGGCGGGACATTTGAGGAAGACGATAATCGCGGAAAATGTGAAAACCATATATATTTGCTGGTTATGCTTCGACTTTAGAATAAACCAATGTTGAAGTGTCTCTCTAAATCAATCGAAATAGTATAATATGAGAGGATTTTGTATAAAATATACTTAAGTTAACATAAATAATAAGCTACCAAAAATACTTTTGAACAAAACATATAATTAATTGTTTTGGTAAGCCATGTATCTAAAATTTGGCAACTTTGATATAATAATAATAATATGGAATACAATTCATAATATTTTCCTAATTTATGAACAATAAAATATTGACTTTAAATATCATTGACTATTTACTTAATGAGTAACATTTTCTATAAATAATTGTTGTGGCAATTTATGTATTTAATCTTTGACTATATTATATCCATATATATTAATATCATTATTAATGCTTAAGATTATATTCAATATAGATTCCAAGATCTACGGTTAGGATTTTGCAAAAAAATAATTTCCAAATTTAGGAAATAAAAATGGGCGGGAAAAGTTTTGGACCAAACTTCTGTTATTATATATATATATATATATATATATATATATATATATATATATATATAGATTCTAATGTTACGTGAACCACGTTTTTGTAAGATTCTTCAAATCGGTGAGGGAGAAAATCAAGCTGAACCTCGACAAAGTCCAACTTGAATTCTTTTGCGATCCATGTTAAGTTTAATATTGGGCCAGACTGATTAAGTATTTTGGGCCACATGTTTGTTCCTTTTAAGTTTCTCTAGGTTCGTCGATTTGCCCAAAGGCCCAAAGGCCCAAAGGCCCAAAGGCCCAAGGCCCAAGGCTAACAACTCATCTTCTTCAGCTCTCGCCTTCTCTCTGTCACACATACGCGCGCGCGCAAACAAGCATAAGCTCATCAGTTATTCTTAACATTCTATTCTCCCGAAGACCTGATTGAAATCGAGTGGTTTTCATTCGATTACTTATGAAGGTAAGGTTTTTTGCTTCTTTTTTCTTATTATTTTATTGGATTTTTTAATTTTTTGTTCTTACTTTTTACACACTGTATTGCGATTTTACTTGTATATCTATGGATTTTCTTTTTCATCTTTTATTATTGCCTTCGGAAATTTCTTGCAATATTTGGTGAAAATCTGAAAAGTTCGTCGACATACCCAGAGTATACTTCCAAGTAAATTGAATTTGAATTGTCACTTGTCAGCATGCTATAATGGTTTTTTTAGCAAAACAATGAAGCATCGAGTACACGATTTATTATGCAGTGTACAAATTAGTTACTAAATTTTTTATATTGGGTTGAAATCAGTAAGATGGCATGTGGAGAAGGAAGCCATTGAGAATTTGGTCATGAGATTATGAGCAATTAGTCAATGATTTCACTTTCTAGAAATATTAAGGGAAGTTACTTGCTCAATAATAGTCTTTATTGTATACTTTGGTGAACTTCTGTTGTTTAGAGTGCACAATTTTTTTGTACATTCAACTTTTAATTTGATGAACCCTCATTTTCTTCTAAACTATTGACTGTTTGTTGCAGGATAGCTTATTAGTCATAGGGGCAAAGAGATACCTTAAGAAGGGACCTTTTCCTTGTATGTGGCTGCCATTGAATGCAATTTGTAGAAGTTTACTAACAAAATTGTAATCCCTTTTGAGTCCTATGGATCCACTTTCTTGTGACATCTGCTCTATTGCACGAAAACAGGTTATTTCCCTTGGTTGTCTTTAATTCCCACCATGTTGTTCACCGTTCCTGATTTGAAACTTTTTATGATTTCAGGTTTTATGTGTCAAAGTAGATTATCCAGTGTGGTGTTTGTACAAATACAATGTTTCCTCTGCCCTGAAGGCGTCCAAGTTCAGCCTTTCTACAAATAAGGCAAGGAATAATTAATTGTTTTCATTTCATTTGTAAGAACTGTTGTCTGCTCTAAGCTTGAATCTTATTTTCAAAGAAAGTTTTGGTTCTTTTGCACAGTTGAGGGCCATCCCTGCTCTAAAACACCACCATGGCCAAAGTAACCAGCCTTCAATTATATCTAATGCTGGTGAGAAGTAGGTGATTTTCTTTTTCCTCCGATTATTATATTGATTAAATTTTGTCTTTCCATGATATGAAAATCTGTTTCGGTTACATTTTGCATTTTTGGATATTTAAAGTTTGTCCTAAGAAAATCCTCTTGACATCGGATGCAGGAAACTTATTCAGAAGCCGGGAAAGAAGGAACACCACTTGTGGCAGAAGAGAGATTCGGCTGGTTCAGGACAAAAAGCAATGGATCTTGTTCACACTGTATGTATACTTTGCTTTGTTAGATTCTCTGCGGCCGTCATTACTCTGTAGAATGAGATGATCTCGTCCTTAAAATTACTCAACATTGAAAAAATGTGGCAGATTTCTAGACTTCCATATGAGAAAGAGGCTGTTTATGGTGCTCTAGATAAGTGGATAGCATGGGAGACTGAATTTCCACTAATTGCTGCAGCGAAGGCCTTAAGAATCTTAAGGAACAGGAATCAGTGGAAACGCATTATTCAAGTACGAAGTTTGCAAAATCCAATAATAGTGCTTGTGTGATGTTTAAATTACAATATAATATCGATCATATTATTTTTAGCTGGTTGAATATATGTTATGAATTATTCCATGCAAATTATTATGCTTGGGTGATGAATCATTGACTCTTTTTGATGCAAACTCCACCATCCTAGAGTTTAGCCGTGTTTCTAATTCCTTACAAGTATTGGGTGGAGGAAAATGATTGTAATTACATATAGTTCGTAAATGTACTGAATATGTGTGCAATAGATGGTATGATCTAAATTGTCAGGAAGTCAATTATAAAAACAATGAGAAATCTTTTGACTTAGGATCCATCATTATTTACTTTTTACCAGCATTCCTACATAATTAATAGTCATATTTATTGAATTTTTGCTAATTACTTATGACTTGTAGGTTTCTCTAATATATTATGTGGATCAGGTGGCCAAGTGGATGTTAAGCAAAGGTCAAGGAGCAACAATGGCAACCTATGACTGCCTTCTACTGGCATTTGACATGGATGGAAGGGTAGACGAAGCGGAGATGTTATGGAACATGATTTTGCATGCACATGATCGCTCTATTTCAAAGAGACTCTTTTCAAGGATGATATCCTTATATGACCATAATAATGTCCCAAATAAGGTTATAGAGGTGATTGTTTCCTCAACCCTAAGTCGGTTATTAACTTTTTTTTTATTCATTCGTTCAGATGTTTCCTTTTATTTCTTGATGACGAATTTTACTAACTTACTATACAGATGCTATCCTCTTGTGCTGAATTTCTTCTCTGGTTATGAATTATCAGGTTTTTGCGGACATGGAGGAGTTAGGGGTCAAACCAGATGAAGATACCGTTAGAAGAGTTGCACGAGCCTTTAAGGTGTTAGGCCAAGAGGACAAACAGAAACTGGTTATGATGAAATACAGAAGTAAATGGAAATACATCCACTTCAAGGGGGAACGGGTAAGGGTGAAAACTTCATTCAAGGAATGAAATTAGCTTTCGGAAGGGACAAGCGAGGATGCATGGTCTAAATCAAGGACACAATGGTTCTGGGTTGCAAAATGGTCCAAAACGAGGTTTTTAACTATTTCAGGTGGATTTTTGCATCTCGCATGTATTTGGAACTCATATTATGTATATTTTGGTATGGTATATTAAGCTTCTGGTTCATTAGGTTATATTTCCGTTGTTCATCAACTATAAACTTTCTAGGGTGAAATTTTTATTCGATAAAATATCATCTGTTCTCTGGTTTTTATTTTTATTTTATTGATATATTTCTGCTCCATTCTTTTAAGGACTCTGATTTTGTTTCTTCTAAATTATATTATGTTATGAAATGGAATTGAAACGAGTGGGAATTCAACAATTTTTATTGTGAGTGCTGTGGATATTGTAATATCTGTGTAAATCAATATGATCCCAAGAATCAACTTCAAAAACTTAAAAACAGAAAACTTTACGCTACTGAAATGGCCATGGGACTCCGGACATTATGAATCCCATCTGACCATGTGTACCATCCGAATTCATACTTGTCTTTCTCAATGGTGCCTGTAATTTCACTTTCTGTTTTTACTGTGATGGTGAAACTTCTCTGCTGGCCAGCACGGTTAAAGTATAATATGGGAGGCGATATTTTTACAGAGATCCCAGGTGGAGGTTTTGTGCTGAGAAAATATACACTCTTACTGCTGCCCACATTCGTGACTGTTCTAACAACAGTAACACTGCCCTTCAATTTCGGTATTGCCAGGGATGGATAATTGAGATTACCCGGAGATGGTGAATTTTTCGGGCATTTGAAGGAAGAACTAAGATTCTTAAATCCACTGCTGCATAGGAAGAGAAGATAGTCCGTGTAAGAAGCGTCGTAGACAAGTCCCGGATCCGCTGCTTTTGTCGGCCTGAAATGACCCGACCCAAATTGGAACGGGTCTGCTGGGTTGCCTGATGCATCAGTAATGGGATTACCCTCGTTGTTCCTCAGTTCAGCTGCAAGGTAAAAATGTTTGATTTTTAGATGAATATTTATAAGTGAGGAGAAGAGTGATAAAAATATGGGGATAATTACAAAAACTACCTTTGAGGTTTGGGTTAGTTACAAAAAAACCCAGAGTTGTTTGAAATTTGCAAAAAAAAAACCCTTGAATTTTTTGATTCTGTGTCAAATGTAAGGGGGTAATTGTAATATTTTTTTACAAATGTAAGAGGGGTGTTTTGAATGTTTTGGCTTAGGAAGAGGTAAAGTGTAATATATAATCAAATCTCTTTCTTTTTTTTTTTTTTTTTTTTTTTTTTGTAGTTTTCAAAAACCGTTGGTTTTTATTTGTAATTAACTCAAACCTTACGGGTAGTTTTTGCAATTATCCCTAAAAATACGTGTACCAGAGGTTACTAGAGCAGATCTTATGGCGGCGCTACTCCAATCGGGGTGGATGGCCTTGAGAAGAGCCGATGCCCCGCCTATATGTGGGCAGGACATGGATGTGCCTGACAGGATATTATACTTCACGACCCGATTATCCTCTGATAACTTTGTCGGAGAAGATGCTTCGCTCCAGGCTGCCAGTATATTTAGTCCTGGAGCCGTGATATCCGGCTGTTGAGTAAAATGTGGAATCAACATCCAATTTGCGTTTATTTCAAAGGTCATAGATACTTAGAGAGTGTTTGGTATATCCAGCAATGGAGAAACTGACTATTTTTTTTATATGCTGGGATAATTACAAGAACTACCCTGAGGTTTGGCTTAATTACAAATAGACCCATAAGTTTTTGAAAATTACAAAAAAACCTTGAGGTTTCATTATGTATTTCACTTTTACTCCATAAGCAAAAACATTTCAAACACCCCCCCACATTTGTTAAAGTATTGCAATTACCTCCTTACATTAACACAGAATCAAACCTCAAAGGAGTTTTTGTAATTTTCAAACATGTATGGCCTTTTTGTAATTAACCCAAACATCAAGGATCCTTATATGTTTGCAAAAACACTCCCATAGAAGTTGTATATCCAAAAATGGAGAAAGTGGCAAACTCAGTTTACCTTGAGAATATCAGGTGAAATTGTGCTAGGACCTCTGCTGGAGAAAGCAGCCATGAAAGGTGCTGGTTTGGAGTCTAAAATCGTCTTAGCAGGTACGATATACGCCTTCGGTGCTTTTGAAGAATTAATGTATTTTAGAATTCTGATACCATTCTCATAACTGACAGCAGTTGCAGGAAGAAGATGGGCATCAGCTGCTAACTCATTTCCATTGGCTTTACTATTTCCTAAGATGAAACCAATCCCTCCAGCTCTTTTAACCTCCATGCCTTTACCAACTCTCGTCCCGTTGCCTCGCAAACACATTACGATTTTGCCCTTGGCCTTCTCCGGAGAAAGGGAACCTGGTAAGCATTGCCTGCAGAATTAAAGCAATGTTAATACTTTTTATTCGGCACAATGGCGTAGCCAGGAAAAAAATCGGGACATAGTAAAAAAAAACTGAAAAGGGGAGTTCGGGGCCCAGGTTGGCTCACTAGCTCCGCCAGTGTTTCAGAAAGAAACTTAACCCGGATAAGTTTTTGGGTACTCCAGGGTTGATTACTTGACCCGCATAAACTAATGGATACAGCTTTTTTTCCAACTTATATGGAGTTACTGTTTGGCCCTGCAACAATCCATCACAAAAGAATTTTAATGATTTATTGTTTGCAATAATTACAAAAACACCCCTGAGGTTTGTTCTAATTACAAAAAAATCCACTTGTGTTTCAAAATTACAATTATTCCATTTGACATTTGTTTGTCTCTTACAAATCGCTCTTCAAGAAGGGCTTTTTGTTAGATAAATACAAACTTTAAGGGGTATTTGTAACATTATAAGGAGGTATTTGTGATTTTAAAAGATAACTGTAGTTGTTTGGAATTAGCTAAACATCACCGGTGTTTTTTTTGTAATTATCTCTTATTTTTTTGTAGTAGTAAAAAATTGTTGTAGTTTTGTAATTTTGATAAGAAATAATTACAAAAAGATGTTTGACCTAATTAAAAAAAAACCAGTTAACTTTCAAAATTACCAAAAATACTCCTAAGGTTTGAAACGATGCTAAAATTAAGGGTAAATTGTAATAATTTTATAAATATGAGTGGGGGATTTTGAATTGTTTTTTCCTATGAGTGGATAAATATTAGATAAAATAAAACTCTAGGGGTATTTTTGTAATTTTAAAAGTTAGTTGTTTTTTTTTTCTTGTAATAAGGTCAAACTTCATGGGTACATTTTGTAATTAACCCTTTTGATAAACTTACCGTGATTTTCACGCCATTCCCAAGCACAACCGGAGATAAAAATATCCTATCCACGCTACTCGCGCCGACTGTAATAATCCAGGGAGCCGGATTAGACAAGGTAGCCGGCGCGGGGCCGAATTTCCGGCGCTGCAAGCCACGACGACGTTTCTCTTAACGGCGTGAAGCGCGCCGATCGCTATGCCGTCCTGATCGAACGGCGTGGGATTCGCGGTCCCGATCGAGATGCTCAAAACGTCGACGCCGTCGGCGATGGCGTCGTCAATGGCGGCGAGCATGTCTTCTTCGAAGCACGTGTTGCCGTCTTCTTTGCCCTTCCCTGGAATCGCCCAGCATACTTTGTAAATGGCCAGGCGAACCAGCGGCGCGCCGCCGGAGGCGGTGCCTGAAGCGAAGCCTCCCACGGCGGAGGCGTTTTGACCCTCCGGCCGCCGACTGTAGATGATGTGTGGGTCCCGTGGCCGTCTTTGTCGCGAGGGAGAGGAAATCGAGTGTTTTGTTTAGTGGGCCGTAGTATGATTCGTAGCCCTTGATGTAATATCGGGCCCCGATAATCTTCCTGGAAAAAGAAAAGGGATGCAAAAATTTTAGGTTCAACTGAAAAGTGTTTTTTTTTCTTTTTGTTAAAAAAATATTATTAAACTCCTGAATTGTGAAATATATTCTTCTCAATTTGCCTTTCACCGTTTCTTTCAATAAAAATTTATTAAAAAATATGATTTGATTTCCCCCATTAAAATCGTGATACATTTAAGAAAATTCAAGTTTTCTAATCATTAGGTAAAAGAGCCAAAATAGAAATAATTTAAGTTTTTTTCGACTGGAGTAGCTAGGCGAAAGCTAAATTTGTACGCAAATGAATAACAATTCATTAGCCCCAAGACGTTGGTCTCTACCTAGAAAAGTAAATGCTTGAGCCTGAGAAGCTTCTTGGCCCAGTTGGTCCGTAAAACTCTCTAGGATGATGTGAAACATATTTAAGTACGAGAATTTATATTTCATGTTCTTGTTTACTTCCTATTCTCTGTTCCACTATTTGGATGGTGGACAGATACATATACATTCAAAAATCAATCGCCTATATTTATCTTGTAAACACGTGTCATCATCATCCAAGTAAATGAACGGGCAAAAGGTAAAATAGAAATATGTTCTATTCTATTATATTGATAAAAACACTTTGCATAATTACGATCATCATCTTCTACACGTGTCATTCATCCGACATGTAGAATAAGAAGTGGAGTATGAATAATGAATAGGAAATGTCAATCCACATATTCCACCACTTATGTTAATTATGCATCATACTTTTTATGTTATTTTTCAAAAACCACATCCATAAATCAAGAAACATCAAAATACATCAAGTGTTAGTCTAAATTCTCAGCAAAAATAAAATCTGAAAATCCTTCGGCTCATAAAACCAACTTTCTAATCAACTGACCAAATCAAGTGAAGGGCATTGGCTTTTCTACTCTCTTTCAAAGATT